>VXBJ01007335.1:1060181-1250866 GCA_013400055.1 Nycticryphes semicollaris
AGCCCCCCCCCCCCCCATTTCTTCACGTGATTTTTAACATGACATTATGGAGAATGTTAATCTCTGGTAACTAGGAAGAAATGAAGTTATCAAGGTTAACAGAGAATGCATGATACACATTGCAAGTATGTCTGTTCTATTCAACTATACACGTCATTACAGTATTTTCTTTGCAACTGTTGACTATGATTGTTCAGCAAAAATCATTTTGGGTACAAGTAATTATTCACAGAATGGAGGAGGTCAGTGCTCAGGAGACTAATTTAATTCTTCATTTCCCATCTGCTGGATTGATGTCTATATGCTAAGTTCCTTATACCTCAACACAATTCAAGTTTGCTCAGTAATTCATTAGTGTATGGGATTTTATTTTATTTATCCTCTTACCGTAATACAAATGTTACCTAGTTACCAGCTTTAATTTTACTCACCCATACGTCCATCTTGCGGTGGAGTTATTAATGATAATCGTGTTGGACCAGTCGGTGTGTCAGGCTAAATGAATGGCAAGGTGTTAATTATAGTGTAATAACTACTTTAATTATTAAGGTATTTTAAGCAACAGTGTTACATTTTTGTGGTCTATAAAGCCTGCAGATTTCTGATGCCCTCCACTAACAGTTTTGTTCATAGCACTGAAATGCAAAACTTTAGAATTAAGTTACTATTTTTTAAAGATCTACAGTGGGAGGGAAGCACATATATTTTAGCTTTATTCCAAGAAGTCCTCTCTGACACATTCAGATAATAAAAATATCAGACACTTAGGTCATTTTCTGTGCTGAGATCTCATTCTTAAGCTACCACCTATTCCTGGATGTTACCTCTCCTAATCAGAATACTAATACAGTGAAAAGCTCCTGCCTTCGTTCTCATCTTAGAGATGTCATTCAAAGTTTGCAATTCCCTACTCAAATATCACTACATTTCTGTCCTTGAGCATAGACAAAAGCAAGACCACTTGTTCAAGCAGCAAACAAAATTGTTTTTGAAAGGTGAAAGGCAATGAAAGGCCACATTTGTGGCTTAATAATACCTTTCATCTATCATAAATGAAATTTCAGGTATGTTTTAAAAAATCAGTGTGATGTGAAGTTAAGAGTGCCATGTGATTCACTTCTTATATCTCTGCAATGACAGAATATCCATATAGCCTGATCCCTTTCATGGTCAGGGAAGAGAAACAGGAGTGAGATGAATAAGTGTCTTTCAGAATGAGATGAATCACATACACTAATCCATAGGTTATAGATATAAATATAGATCTATCATATATCTATGATACAACCAATTCATAGGTTATAAAGGAAACCTAAGATGCTAGCATAGAGGTTTGTGTGCTGCAGAAATCTCTATGAGGTCTGGTGAAGGTAGAAATCTTACATAGATTTCCATTCCTTAACATAGTAGAACTTAAATTTAATTGCAACTCTTAGTTTCATGCATTAGCAACATTTATTTTTTAAACAGTAACAACATGCTGAGATTTCAAGAATTTGATGTTTAATTTAGCATCAGAATTTTAAAAGCCTGTATATGGCATAAGGAAAGTTTAATTCCAGAAATCAATGCTATGATCTATTTCCTTCTGAGCATCTGACATCTACTAAGCATAAAGCACAGCTGAAATAAGTATGCAGGTTAGAACTGTTTTGAATGGGGGAGAGGCATCCTGTCTTTTGCAGTATTTACTGAGTAGGAGAAATCAAAAGCAGATATATGTGTCTATACATATATACATGCAGTTATATAAAAAAAAAACCCTACTTACTTTCCTCATTGGTGAAGGTAGAGGATCAACTTCCATTGACTCCATTCTTACAATAAAAGTTGAAATAAGTATGACATTGTAATAAAAATAGCACATTCACTCTAATGACTAAAATGACAATATATTCTCATGTTGAATTTGATTAATAATGGAAAAGCATAATATGTCATGCATAACACATATAAATATTTAGGACTTGCTCCAAAACCTACTAGCAGTAAGAAAAAAATCTATTAATTGATTCTGAGATTTGGTTTAGACATTTACAGAGAAAGTTATTGTATGATTAACATTGTCTTGTATTTAAGTCTAAATAAATATGCATATTTATATATTTGTCACTTGTCTCCATAACAAAGGCATTCTGAAATTTTATTTTAAAAAAAAGCCACAGGTATAGAAATCTTTTATCTTGAGCAAGCTGTATGTTCAATTTATTTAATTTATTTAATTTACTTATTACTGGAATTCATCCCATCTAACTTTAGACGACTATGATGGGCACATCCTTCTCTGTGCAAGTCACTCAGTTTTATACTTACATAGTTTGCAGAAACAAAACACAAAAATATACTTATTTTAAACTTGCTACATAAGAAAATACCATATAAAATATCATCTTCTTGTCATTGTTAAGATTTTCATTGAAAATTAATAGATTTGTACCTACATTTCAGAAGTAGAAGGATGACCAGGATGAAGAGAACATGAAGAATAACCATTCTGTTTTCTTGAAGAAACTAAAACCATTAATAAATTTAATATTAGAACATAGCTATATCCAATGATATTTATTCTATAGTTAGTATCTTAAACTAAAACTTCTTACAGGAAAATGGATTTCTACTTGTACTGGAAAATGGTAGTTGTGCAGTTTGTTCAGGAGTTTTCATACTAAAGGGGAAACAGGAAAAGTATCAGTTATAAAATGAAAGTTGATTTGGTTTGTTCATTTGTCTAACTGGCCAATAAAGCATAGCACCAAAACATTTTATCCATCAATAGCTGGTTTTAACATGACACCATTTGCCATGAAGCAAAACAATAACCTATTTGATAAGCTATTAACTTCTCTATACCATGATGTCTGTATCAGTCATTACATGCCCCACAATATCAATTTAGGATAACATTATGGTAAAGTACTTTATGGAACAGCAGATGATAAAATGCAACTATTAATTACAGCTGAGCCAAACCCCTTAATTCCAATGTATACATTTCCCAAACTTTAAAAAAATCTACTTATCAAAAGAATCTTTGGTATATTTAAACTATTGTAGTACAGCTATGTAAAACTGACACCTTTTCCAATGACAATAAATAGGAAGAATATGTCTACTGGACATGCAAGGAGAAGCCCTAGGTCGCACTCTCTTGGTAGAACTCTGAAAAATCTGAAATTGAATAAGAATTCTCTATTTGTTATACCCAAGAAGTTATTTATTTGAGATGAAGACAAGAAAAAGGAGACAGTGGATAAAAATATATAAACCATGATAATCAACGGCATACCCAGTTCCCTACATACTGTTTGTCTTTCAGTTATATTACACTAAGAACCACAAGGGCGCTCAATACAGTATTATGTGCACATCAGAGTCAAAAGAAAGTCTATACTGAAAAAACACAGAAAAGGAACAAAGATCAACAACATGTTGCAGTTAAATTGCCAGCTTTGTGAACTGTCTTATTACGGAGATTTCAGCGTTCTTGATAACTGATATTCAAAACGTGGCATTCATGAAGAACTTCTCTCAAGAAGATGGATTTATAGGGAGTAATATACTGTACCTATACACTAAATACTCAATACTCCTATTCACTAGGAGGAAATAGCAGACCAAGCCTGTTGGGTTTTTTTTTCTCCCAGTAGTTTTTGAAGTCTTGGAAAATGGGAAGGATAAAACAGGACATGGAAACAAAGTTTATATGGAAAATGTAATAATTTCACTATAAGTAGATCACAGTGGATCAATCTGATTTACTTAATTTTATGTTATTTTACTTTATTTTATTTTATTTTATTTATGTTCTGGTAAGCAGATATTTTCAAACAGTAGTAGGATACTAGAGTTTTCTGTGTTAATTGGATTTGAACATTAGAGTGCAGTATAGCCCACGTGGACTTTAAAGCAGAGGTAGGAGCAATTAATTGAGGTAAGTATACCATAAATTATATTAAAAGGGAAATAACAACAAAAAAGCATGAAGAGAGTGCAGAAATGTTACTACTGAAGTCCTCTTCAGTTTAGTCTTGCAATTGATCCTGTTTAATATATTCTCTAATGACTCAGAGGTAGCCCACAATTTGTGAAATCCGAAGACAGAAAATTCTGAAGATAGGAAAGTTAAATCAGTATTGAGGAGAACTACACAAGGATTTTAAAAATGTGATTTTTTTCAAACAAATAATTGAAACCAAATTTCATGAAATGAAAAGTAATAAGTAATAGCACAAAGTGCATTTATGGATCAATAAGAACTTTGGTGTTAAGTTGGAAATACATAAGATGAAGAGATTAAGAGGTATCAGTTAATAAGCAGGGGGATAATGATGTGCTGCCTCTTGCCTATCTCTTTGAAACCTTTGTGAAAAAAGGCTGATTTGAATGAAGAAGTGGATTTTTACAAGATACAGAGATGAGAATCATTTTACAAAACTCTGGTAATTGTACAAATGGACTAGAAACTAGGAAAGATACCATAGTATTATTCAGGCTGAAGCTGGAAAGCCCATTGAAAAAAAAAAAAAACATGTTTGTGTAAATACAAATACAAATTTTAAAACCAAAATTTATATGATGTTTAATTCATCACAAAAAATACATTGCTAAAAGTTCATTTTTAGAGTAACTACTGACTTGAATTTAAAAAAGATAAGGATTCCTTCCTGACAGGCTTAATTAATGTGAAGAAAATGGTCCTAAACACTCTTCGTGCATTTCTTAAAAATATGCTGCTTCTATTTATACCACATAATACATGAGAAAAGCAAACAAAGCATGATTCCTTTATTGTTTTATCAATTGAATTTACTGCTATCTGATTACAAAGACTATTTCTCATTTACTTTGGCTGCATTAAACCTCTTACCATTGTATCTGATGAATTTGCTGTGTTACTTTCTTGAGAGATTCTTCCAGCTTTGCTGTCTGTGAGATAATCAAAGATTTAAAAAAAATCTATTTGTGTGATATACAACTTTGTTCTCATACAATTAGTATTCTAAAGTGTTGAAAGACTGTTTCTACTGGTTGTAATCTCAAATATCATTGCTATTCCAGATTTCCTGGGGCAAGACTGTAGCTGTTATATGGATCCATTAAGCAGTCAGGATGAAAAAGTTACGCTTCTTTTTGGCAGTTGCAGATTTACTTTGATTACCTTTTGTTAAAAAGTGTGCTGGTAATATTGGATAAATTAATACCAAAAAAGTGCTTAAAAATAGTTTGCTTTTATTTTTCTTTGTCTTTTCCATATCTGATATAAAACTTGTGATGCGTTTAATAAGGTATTATCTGGAAAAGATACCAATAACTTTACAAAATACCAAATACCCTGTTTCTATATCTCTCATTTCCAATTCCAAATGTATTCAGTTCTTTGCAGTGTCTATTAGTAGTAAGCTTATGTGAAGAGTATTTCTTATTATGTTACAGACACAACCAAAAATATCTCCTTTAAAGGATGTTATGAGATTGCAAAATTGAACACCAAGGTTGAGAACATTAGGTCAGCTCCCTAGTATGTGTATTTTGTACAGTCTTTCATTGCGTGATCATACAATATATTTTGTGGAGGATGTAAAAAAGTATTCAGTAGCCTCAATACTGTATCTGTATTTTATACTTAATTTCAATTGTGTGACGGTAGTCCTTTACTACTTCATACTATTCATGTTTTGATTTGAAGACAAATTATGAATTTTCTTGTTAACTTTTCATGCTTCCCCTCACAATATTATTTGAAATCTTTAATAATATTTCCCAATACACTTTTATAAAATCATATTGTTTGGGGTAGATATTTTTTATGCTCTTTTTGCAGATGTGAAACTCTGCAAATGGATTAAAGACAAAATCTAATTTACATAAGGTCTGATTTTTTGTATTTTTTTTCCTTATGAGATCTAGGTTTGATGAAGAAAATGACCAGTACAGGTGTCATGAACAATGTACTTCATCCTGTCACTCTGTAGGACTGGGTCATTTTAACGCCAAAATGTTTTAAAGAAGGTGAGTAACTATTTGGTTTTCAATATTTTGGGGTTCTAGAAACACATGGGGTCTAGACTTGCCAGGAATATGGACATCAAGTGCCCAGACCACACACCATCATCTCCAGTGTCTGTATCACTCACAGAAACAGCAAGAAAGAAGATTCTATCAAGATCATGAGAGCTCTTGGTTGACAGTGACAAGAATGACATACTAGAAATAAGGAAGGAGACCACAACCAAGCCTCGAAACCTGATTGTGAATTTCCTCATACAGTACTCTGTCTTTTCCAAAAGCCAAGATCTGAAGAATGGAGGACGGCAGGAAGAAGCACTTGTGGCACTTCCCTGGGGGTCATTGTCATTTGCCAGGCTGCTTATATTGTGAATCATTCTTGCTCTATCCTTTTCCCACTCACCTTTATCTCAAAGCCAGTGGCAGGAAGACTCAGATAGAGATTACAACCCTGAGTGTGAGCATCTACTCCCACTCACTCATCCTGTGTGCCTCTGCCAGCTGTGATCTAGCCTTCCCCAGTTGCTTCAGACTCCCTCCCAGCAGCCCTGAAAGAAGGAGCATTGCTAACTGAAGCTCACAAGAAGAAGATGGGTATAGAATTGCACAGGAAAACTCTTCTCTTCCTTGCCCACCTCAGCCTCACTGTCAAACCATTTCTCCACCAAAGCAGACTCACCAGTTCTAACCATAGCCTCACATAGGGTGTTTAAGATAACCAGCCCCTCCTGACCCTGATTCAATGCAAGCAGTTTTAAAATACTAATAGAATGGACAAACCAACAAGAAAAATACCCAAAACAGAGTGCCGCTGATGTAGCAACCAGCTAAACCTTCAGTTGTTTCTGTACTGTCACCTAAATACCTTCCTTAGGTCAAGCAGCATCCTTGAGTACTTTACAACCACTGTTAAATTAATATCTCAACAGTAAATAACTTAGAAACTTACCATCAAAAAGTATCAAAGCTTTGCACAGATTCTTCAGAGATAACATTTCTATTTATGCAAAATTCTATTAATAGCTTTATTTTACTTTGTGTTTGGGTTTCAGTTTTACCACCCAGAGTCAGTACAATAGATGAGAAGAGGGCATAAAATCAGGATTCCTACATGGCCTGGCTTTGAAAGGAGAAGGACAGGACCCTGAAAGAACTGCCTACTCCACTGTACCCTAGGTCTGATCCCAAAATGCAGTAATGGAAATCAGGGGAGAATGGGCCACAAAGCACTTAAGTTTCCAAGTTGTTCCATCCATGAGAACCATATCAGATGCTCTCCTCACACATGAAATGGCCAATTAGCCAGCTATATGAGTTTCCATCTGTCATCTCATACACAGGGCACCTACGAATGGTTTCTTTCACCAGTATTGACAAGTAGCTTTAAGTAATATACCTGGACACTTCCTTAGAAATGAATGAAACAGCCAACTATTTTATCAAAGATTTAGAAGTAGCTGAGAAATAAAAAACATATTTTCTTTCCAATTTACAGAGGCATAGTGACAAATTTAGTACCTGTTCTCCATGCAATAATTAATTCTATCCCTCTACCCATTGAGCATTCCCAAGTTCAGGATACTAGCTCTTGGCCTTGTTCTCCCTTGTTCAAGCTTCTCATTCAGTTTGTCAGCCCTAGTCTTCTTTTCCTGTAGGCTTATCACTTATCTCTCCCCACCTCTTCCATTTTCTCCTCCACACAGTGAATTAGTTTCTCCTCTTCCTGTCCTTTGATTTTCCATTTAGTCTCAGTCACTCCACATCTAAAACCCATTTTATTAAATAATAGTAACCATAATGAAATTTCTTACAAATTTTAAGCAATTTAAAGATGATATTTATAATGACAAAAATCAAGCAATCCTTATAAATTATTCTAAGTATTCCAATACAAGGTGAGTATATTTCTTAAAAATAAACCAAAATAAAAAGGCAAACATAAGCAACAAAAATAAGAAAATCTCTTACAGTTACCTTTTGTCTGTGGTATGCTAATAAATGTTTACGATGTTTTTCTTGAAATTCTGAAACCTAAAAATAAATACAGTTATACTGAACTGCACCAGATTATAATTTATGCAACCTCAGCAAAAAAGTGATGGAGATCTACTTCATAGTATTCAAATTCTTGTGTATTTTAATAAGTAGTTAGCATATCTTCTTTAAATCCTCTCCAATAAAACATTCCAAGTCATTATCACTGATAGAGAAAAATCTTACAAAGTTTATTTAATCTTGTACGGCCTACCCTAAAGTTGGTAGATTTATTTCACTGAATTTATATTTTAACACTCTGTTCAATAACAAGGTAAAGACATTGGAAAGCCAGTTTAGCTGCAGTGTTTCTTATTCATTAGTGCTAAGCAAACACATAAAATTAATGGCAACATAAAAACTAATGTGTCTTACTGGCAATTATAGCTTGCCTTGTAAAAATATCCCGTTAATTAAAAAATAATTGTTAGACACGCTAGCTGGTGGGGTGTAAGCACTTCCTGTGTCCAAATGAGGATCATAAATCATGATAGGTTAAAAGCAAAAATGTACAAGGTAAGCAAGACAAGAGCTTGAGGAACAAATGACAATTGCCAATAACTTAGTAGTAAAGCTTTCTTCCTACATGTAAGAAAACTGCCAGATGTGTGGGGATAGAGACAACCAAGAAGAAACAGTCAAGAGAAGATAAATCCATAGTGGAGAATCTAATTGAAATGGTTACTTTTTGTTCACTGTAGAACAGCCTGGGAGGTTCTCATTGGATACACGTCTAAGGATCAGAAATGTCCTCAGAAACAGCCACTCAGAAAGTAATGGCTCTGAGCTGCCTTCCACCAATCATACAATCATAGAATTGTCTAGGTTGGAAGAGACCTTTGAGATCATCTAGTCCAACCATCAACCTAACTCTGATAAAAAGCTACAACCCATCACTAATCCATGTCACTGGTTTAGTGACAGAAAAAAGTTAGCAGAAATGAGTTTTGGGTTCTATAAAGAAGAAACCTGTTAAAATGTCAATTCGGTGCTCAGTATTTTAGAATCAGATTTTAGAAGTGGTTAAGAAAACTACCACTTCTTAAGTGGTTAAGAGAACATCTTTATTCTGGTCTAAAAAATGTAAGTTACTACATCCTGAGTCTGCTTAATATCTCAGAAAGGATACAGCAGGCCTGAAAAATTGTTCAAATTAATCAGAGGTATGTAAGAGCTTCAGTAAAAGAATGACCACATAGAGTATGAGTCTTCGTGGCTGAAAAAAATATTTAAAAAGTTAAAGAAGGGATGTGTTAGCAATCTAAAACTAGAGATTAGCACAGATGGAGTGCATGGAAATGGTTCCTTTTTTCTCTAAAATGGGATTCAAGAGTATTAAATGAAACGAGCAGGTAGCATGTTAAAACCTGAAAAGGGAAATCATCATCACACATTGTTATAACCTGAGGATCTCCTTTCCATAGTATGTGATAGATTCTAAATATTCAGAAAAAAAATTGACAATTACTTGGAATAAAATATCCACCAAAAGCTTTTGAACGCAAAGGCACTGATCCCACCTGGAGAAATCCCTGAATCTCAAACTGTCAAAAGATAAGAGGCTGTTCTGGAGAACACTACATCGCCTTGCTTAGGAAAGCACCCACTGCTGTGACAGGATAGTAGAGTAGACAAGCCTTTGCCTTAACAGAGCACAAGCTGCTCTTATGCCTTTTTACACTGGTAGAAGTTTTGAACATACTTTAGTGCTGTAATTGCACTTCAATATGTTTCCTATAGGCTATCTCAGGCTACAGAAAACCCACCTTAGTCTTTTGAGATCATGTGCTCTTTTTGCTTTCTTTAACACATTACAGGAGGAGTGCTGAAGAAAGAGACCACACTCAGCTTTGGAGAAGTTTGTGAAGCATAGAGTAGAGGAAATGTGAATCCATAATCACCATGGAAGAAAGCAGATGATCTTCCCTGCTTACTTTTCTGCTGGACCAGCAAGCTCATCACAAGATCCAACAAGCAGCAGCCCAAGGGAGATAAGAATACACAATGAAGGTTGCAGGTGGATTCAGGGAGAAAGTACCAATACAGTTCAACTAGAGTGATTGAAACTGCCACTAAAATACTTGGTAGAGGGACAAGGACAAGTTCCAAAGCCAAGATGAAGAGATGCAGAAAATGAGGAGGCAATGGGTATTTATATGTATGCATTTAACCAGCCAGCTACTAAAGTTCTGAACTGGAAAGTAATAAACCTGAGGGAAGGTATCCTGCCTGGAGTTTACAGAAGGCAGAGAGGAAATGGACCTTGAAATCTCTTATGGCTCCTCTCTGTAAAAAAGCAGACCTGTTTTGAGGATGGGTTTTTTGCTTTTCAGGAATTAGATTCTTATTATTTTTAATAAAGCCGAGCCTTTGAGATCAGGGATGTTTGTTAACTTGCTCACTTTTATTTGGAAAAAAGAAAGAGACGGAGAACGAACGTTCAGCTCGGGGCTTTAGCCGGCAGAGGTTTTTGCTGTGTAACTTTTTATTGCTATAATTAGGGCACATTGCCTGAGCAGGTTTAAGGTTCTGACAGATCTAATTTTTCGTTGTATGGCATTGAAAGTGATTTTACATCATTAAAATAACCAGACTGGTCCTCAGAGAGAGTTTGAAAACATGAACAGTGACCGTGATGAATAATTTATGCATTCTTAAAAAGTTTGAAACTGTAGAATTAAGAAAGCAAAGATGATAACAGGCATACATTCATTTTCAAGCATTCACTCATTTATTTTTCCCATCAGTAGTAGTTGCTGATTATTTTACAGAGTTAAAAAGTTATAAGGCAGATTCACCTGTGTTATTTCTTTTGAGTATTTCTTGCATAATGTATCTATTCCCATGAACAGTGATTGAATATCAGGATTTGTCTACCAAGAAAAGAAAGTATACCAATGTTAGCATTTTTATTTACAAACTGTATTAAATATAACATTTTGTCAAATTTCCTTAAATTTATTGATGTGTACAAATAAAAAAATGGGCAGATCAAGAGTAGGATGATACAGAAATTGAAAAGAAGTACAGTTTTATTTAACGCCCTTATTAACTATCTTAAAGACTTCATGCATTTAAGTATGTTGCACACATATAATATTTCAACTAAGACAAATAACAACTTCCAAAGGACATTCAAGGAAGATATTGTGGTCCCCTGGAAGAAGTATTACCTTCAGACCAACAGCCAGGGTTCTGGCAGTCCCTTTCTGGGATTTTTGGTTCTCTCCATCCACTGTCAAGTGGATGCATCATATAAACAATTGTGTTTCAAAGTCTATTTCAGAATGGTTCCAATGCTGACTGGGGTAATTTTCTCTCCTGCCTGTTGGGCAGCAGAATGCTATTGTAGGGTAAGAAAAAAGCCCTAAAATGATAGCTGAATTTTTCAGGTATTTTATGACTGACATTTTTAATCACAGATCATGATATGGCATCAAAAATGGCTGCCTCTGTTTTTAGAAAATGCTGAGTAACTACTCTGTACCTAAGGTATCATTCTAATTCAGGAATATATTTATTTTTTATAGTAAGAAATAAATGTTACAAAATATGGAGTGAATTTCAGAATTATAGTAACATTTGGCCATCTATCCAAATCGACAAAGCAATGTAGATAACTTAATTAAGTGTTACTTTAATCCAGAATACATGTATTCATAAGGAAAAAATAAAATCCCACAATAGTTACCTTAGCTAGAGTACTAAGTTAAAATAGTCAAATTACTAAGAACTAACAATGACCACATTTCAATTTTAAGAAAAAAAACCCATCTACCTGTATACTGTAAACCAGAAGATTCTCTTTCATATATTGTGATTGTATAATAGAAGGTAACTTTATGATGAGAAAAAAGTTGAATTAAAAAGCAACAAAAAAAAAAAACCCCAATATATTTAGAAGTTAAAAGAAGGTGGTCCCAGAAAAACGGCATCCTTCAGGTAAGGAACCACCTTCCAAAATCCAATTAATCCCACAAATACTAAAGAATCTCAAAAAGTTTGAAAAATTGAAAAATTAATGAAAGGTGAATTATCGAAGGAAATAAGAAGTAGGCCACCTATGAATGAAGCAACAGTTTTCTAGGCTACTAAGAAAATCAAAAGATATGTGCTATCGTTTAAATTAAAACTATGGCATTGTAGTAAAAGAATAATTAGGCTTTACTCCTTTTGGAAATGCCCAAACACAGACAGCCAATAATTTTCCCTACTCCAAAAATACTATAATGCTAGTATAAAGTCAAATATCCAAGCCTTAAATAACAGCTGCATTTGCCAAACCTATTTTCAGTGTGTGCTTACATTACATATATTTTAGTCATAAGAGGGAATTGTCTCATCTGTATGAAAAATAATTATGTGAGGAGCTAAATTAATAACCTGGATTTGCAAGAGGTTTACATCTTGCATTCCCCATATTCTGACAGCAGCTTCTTTGATGTCCTGTATAGCAATTCATCTGAGCACAGACGGCATGCACTGTTTGGTTACTGTAGAACTGTGCACGGGGCTGGCAAATGCACTTCTGGTTATTGATGAGCTGTACTTGCTCTTCTCTCACCACTAAACTGCTATTCCTTCCTTTCCCAGCTACTAATATGTGTAGAACTCACAGGGGGAAATTAATTGCATTTGAAACTTTGCCCACTCTTTTGAATTTGAAAACCAAAGCATTCAAAAATTTCCACAGGATGAACTGTCAGACCAAGAAAGAGAAAATTAGATAAACGCAGTGTAACTCATGTTATTTAAGTAAAAAACATACAAACAAGACAATAAAATTTCATCTAGCAAAATTAATGTATTCATAAAAAAACATTTGTCATCTTTAAAATGTGTTCATTGGAGGCAAACTCTAGAACCCTCTTAAGGGTTCAAACAAGGGTTTAAGTACCTATCAGATCTGAGAAAAATAAAAACCAACCAGCTTTGTTGCTGATTTAAAAACATTTAAAAAAAGGGTTTGTAGAACACTATATTTTAGCTGTTGCATGGAAGAGTAGCAGATGTTAACATGATATTCTGAAATAATGAACAGCAAGATTCTGATTTATCATAACACTTAACCATCCTCTGGGAAAAAGCAATCGGGATTGTGAGACATAGAAGGAAGATACAAAGGTGACAAGCATGCATTACTGTAAAGATGAGAATGTTAAATGTGTAGATGTTGATTGCCCCAGTATACAACTTAATGAGGAGTTAACACATTTATAGGACCGCCTACTCATTGGGAATTCTTCCACAGCAGCAAGCTCATAAAGGTTACCAGGTATATTTCCACTCACTCCGATTCCTGAATTATAGAGCCTTGACTTTTTTATATGCATCTTTAATTATCATTCCAATCATTTTATCTGTTCTTAATCAAGGCTAAGCAATCAACATTAATGTATTTTTTAAAGAATATGATAATTTGCTTCCTTCCAGTCCTCCAGAGCACTGGCAGGTTCTAATGAAACAACTAATATTTTTGCTAGTTATCCCAGTCATTGTATTGTTAAAGTCCTTCAGTATTTTTGAAGCAAATTATAAAATTCTGTTGAAATGCTACAATTTAAGACTGATTTAACTTCAAAATTAACTTTGTTTAAAGCAAGCTGTTGGGCAAGATGACCTTGAGAGGTCCCTGACAACCTAAATTATTCTGTGACTGAAATTAATAACAAACTTGCAGCCTGGGTAGGCTGATATTGAAAGCTTATTAAAATATCTCCTTTAGAAGTTTTATGAGAGGGTTTTGGATTTTTACTTTGATTACTGTGTGTATTGTTCCTTTGTATTATGTTTGCATTCTGTTGTTCTGTTGTAATTTTTTATTTTTGGTAGTGTTGTCTTTCAGTTTTGCAAGATTCTGTGTTTACAAATGTGAAATATAGTGTAACAGTTTTTTACCTTTTTATATACAGTATGTAGAAGTAGAGATTTCTGTATTTAGAGAAACATCAGCTCAGTTTTAAAAATACCTAGAGAAATCATGCCTTCCTTCAAGGTCAAAGCTTCAGACTTAGTCCCAAATTGTCATACACATGATTGCCTTATAACTTTCTTGTTGTATGGAATACTCTTAGTATTTTTTTTCTATCATTGTAAGGTAGTCATCAGCCTAGGAAAATATAAATGTTTTCACAACCCGTATATAAAATCAGCTAAGGAAAAGATGGTTCCTCAGAGAAATGGGAAAATTAAATCTTTCTGATGATTTCTCAAGAGGGAAAATTAAAACTGTTCATTCTCTAGTGAACACCAAGAATTCCCAACAATATTTCAGATCTTCTCTTAATTGTATGACCATGAGGAAACCAGTTAACCTTAAGAGAAAATGGGGAAATACACCCAATACACTTGAAAACATTAATGCACCACCGTGTGTAGATTTTAGATTCAGATAAAATAATTCATTACAGTCCACTTTTTCTGATGTACAAATGCCAAATTCAATAAACATTTTTCCACATTTTGAAAGTAGTCAGTAATGTTAAACAGTAGCCAGTCATGTTTCTTGAAAAGGCTGGAGTGATTTACAGTACAACAGAATCTGAAAAAATAAAATTTCTAGGCTTTTATTTTAAGAAATCCATAAAACTAAAGGCTGTATACTGCATATGTATCTAATTCTATCAACCTTTCATGTCACAGTTGGCAAACAAAAGTGAAGTATTCTGCAATGTAAATAATTTAGCTGCTAAACAAACTACAGATTAATGTAATACAACAATACTAAAGCCTCATTTACCTGCTTTGAAAGGAATAATGTACGACAAGGAGTTCTACAGATCAAACATTCATCTTTTTTGCCTGTAAGGTAAAGACACATTTAAAATATACATCAAATGCAAAAGCTATCAAATACATTTTTAATAGAACTTGATGCCTACACCTTTGTTTGGAGCTTGTGGAAGGAATCTGAAGGTTATACAAGAAATGCAAATAATCATGAATAAAGAATTTGATTCTATAACCATTACACACATTTGTACAGGGAAAAATGTGTGTGACTGGCATCAGGTTTAACTCCTGCAAATAAGCGTTCATGTAAATGATTTTATGAATATCATTAGTGTCACTGAATGCAGGTGACTTTTAGTTCCTTTGATTTAAATAGGACTACTTGCCTGGTTTAATTAAATGTATGCTTAAGTGCACTAATGAGTTAGAGTCAAATAGATATATGACTTTTTTGATTGGTGCCCAGCTTGGCTCTCCATAAAACATATGAAACTAGCTTCAAAGAATTAGTAATTTCACCTTGTGAATTTTTCCAGTGAAAAATTCATCACATCACTTTTTAAAACCATCATTTTTTAAAATGTATCTTTCCTTATTGGCAAACATATTAGTGAATATTTCTGGTAAATGCATATGACTACAATATTTATAATTGATGATTTTACTATCTGCCTCCTTTCTAAGGATTCTAAGGATCAGCGTTTGCAAATATGTTTAAAGAGTAAATATATTTTAAACCTGATGTTATCATTATTATTGAATTCACAGCAAAAAAAATAATATGATGTCTCAATTTTTATTTTTTTTTCTGACAAACAATATTAAGAGCAGAAAGGAAAGGTGTTGTTCATGTTCTAGGCATTTCTAAATTGCACTTATAGGCTGCATTTTATGATCCTCTTTCCTCAACAGCAATCCTGTGAAAACTTTTAGTCAACAGTTTTTAATTCTGAAATACAGATTAATAATTTATTCCGTGTGGCCTTACAAAAGCCAAGCATGATCTCAAATGGAAAAACATTGATAATTGTTAGCTATATTTTAGTTTTGAAAACCAACTTCCTTATTGCATCTTTTCCATAGATTTTCAGCTAAGCACATGATAGGAGTCCCAGAATATGACTCAGGAACTGCATACAACATACAAGAGCTTTAAAACATCAACTCCAATGGTCCTAATGCTGCTTAAAATGTTCTAGTGTTTCAGTGACAATACTAAGATTTAAAATGTCTTAAGACCATTAGCAAAACCCATCCTAAACAAACCTTATGTTTTGCAAACAACTCTTTTACTAAACAAATAGCATACCATCCTAGGTTTTTTTTACAATGCAATCATGGATCATAAGCATCCAGACTCAACTTTTATTAAGGCCTCCAGTTTTCTGTATCCAAGGATTGTTCTCATGTCACATTGCCCCAGCCAGATTCATCTGAAGGCAGACACAGGTGGTTTTACTATTTAAAGAAAATCAATGGCAGAAATTTAAGTGGTTTATCAATAACATTAGGCTGGCTAAAAGAAATGCTCAGGCCTTTCTTTTTTTTCCACAGTGAGACAGAAATGCTAGCTGTTAAGGTAAATGTATGCACATTGGCATTGCCTGTCTCGCTGAAGCAGAAGGCCAAGCCGCCCATGCCTGCAGCAGCCATTACCTTTCTGGAGGCAGATGTCACAGACAACATGGCCACAGCTTGTGAGGCTGAACTGCAGGGTGGGCTTGTGGGGTTCACAGAAGCAGACATTGCAAAAGACTGGAACAGCCATTGGGTGGAGGGGCAAGAGGGCCTGGCAGGGAGCAGACAGCTGAGGCAAATGCCAAACCTCCTTGCTACCCACAGGGTGAGGCCTACAGGCCTCCCTCCGCCATGTTCCTGGGCTCTGAGGCAGCGCCGAGCCCTCAGGTGAAGGGTGGCAGCTCCCCCTCCCTCACCCAGGGTGCCTGAGGGCAGCAGAGTTTGACCCTCACACCTCAAAAAAGGGGGTTTTCTGGTCTCTCAGTCCCAAAATGGAGAGGGCACACACACGGGATCCTCTTTGGGAGGTTTCCCCCTTCTTTCGCCACAGGTGGGCAACAACTGATAAGCCACCAGGGCTCCGGTAGTGCTTTGCCATGAGCCCTGTTCTCCTCACCGAGGTGGCAATGCAGCAAGGGCTGCCACTGGGACAGCAGGCATGTGGAAAATGGCAGTGGCGTTTCACTCTTCTAAATGCAGGAATCTGGGAAGGTTATTCATTTACTGTCACAGGCTTGTTGCTTCTTTCAGTGAGGAAAAAAGTGCAAAATAAGGAGTTCTGACTTTCATTCTTTATATTGAAAAAATCCTAGAGATTTCTAATTTCCCTTGATAAAAATTTTAGGGGAAAATTCCCTTGTAGACCTACTTACTGTGCAGGCTGTAGCTGAGTATGACAGAGCCACAGACTGCATAGGAGGAACGTCTGGCTTTTCAATTCAAAAAGACTGCTGCCCCCAAAGTGCTTCCCAAAAGAGCTATGATTCATATTCTGCTTTATAGAGTTAATTAAAAATCTTGAAGGAGACTGAAAACATTTCATCAAAGCAAAGATATTTAATTATTATTATTACAGATAAAGAATGAAGCACTCTCAAGTTATAGTGAAGACTCCAAGTTTCACTGCTGGTTTGAGTATAGACCTAATTAATACTGAGGAGCATAATCTGTTCCTTTATAAATTCTGACATGGTGCCTGCCTTTTTGGTTTAAAATCTTAAGTGTATTGTAAGTGAGATGAGTTAAATGTGTCATTGGGATGTATTTAGGAGCTGTACACTAAATATCAGATAAAGTCTGAACCACAGCCTTGTAGCAACCCTTTATTAAACTTTCTTCTTAGACTTCATGCATCATATGGTTGTAACACATCTTTCCTTCTTTCCCATCACCAAAGATGTAATTACAGGATGGGTTGTGAGTGCTCTGTAAAAGTGAATTTAATAACACTTATTTACTGCGCATTTCAAGTGACAATTCTAAAGTCTCAGAATTTCAAAATAAAAGACACACCTCAGTGAGTAGCTTTATGAGATTTTATTTTGATTGATTTGGTCTGTAGAGCATTGCCTTTTGTCTCTACTTCATATGAAATATATGGATTCTCACAACTGTATTTTCATTCCCATGCTGTAAATGTAAAGTGACCTTAAAGGGCAACGTCATTTCCTTGCTAATGAAAACAAAAGGTGAGAAGACAGAAAAAAGAAAGCAAGCAGTGCTTTTAAAACAATAATTGGTCTACAGATATTCTACTTTCACTAGCTTTTATACTAGCAGAGGGTCTGGAAAGACAAGTAGGGAGCCAAACCAAAATATCCTGCTCTCTATAACTTTTTCAGTTACATGTTACCAAGTTCAGAGATGGCATCTCCTTCTTACACTACTGCTGCTTTGTCAAGCTAATTATCTGAATTTTTAACAGCTGCTTTTGACTTGTAATTGCATACTATGGCTACTCTGCTAGTTGTACATAATCTAGATAAATTAAGTCATAAAGATATATTCAACCAAGCTGCAATAAGTGAAATAGAAACACACGATTAGGTAAAAAAAATTGGTAAGCTCCTTAGACAGTCATGTTACAGTTGCTGAATAATTAAAATTAAAACAAAAGGAATTATCCAACGCAGAAACGGACTGAGGAATTTAGTGTAGGAATAATTTAAAATATCTAGGCACAAATTCAGTGTTTACCAAGCAAACTGCAGTTTGGTTTACTTTGGCATACTTCATAAAGACTATAATTTACATACACAACTGTGGCAGAGGTCTGATGTCAACTCCATAGCCTAATGTTTAGGGCTTATCTGGAAGTAAAAAGTAAGTACAATTCCAGATTGTTTTTCTGGGTCTCTCTCTTCCATGATAATTGCTGTAACTACTGATCATAATCTTAAGTGTGGGCTCCACTGTCACTTAAAACTTTGAATATTTTAAAAAGAAAACAATCACAACTAGATTTGAGGAAAAGCTAGGTAGTATTACATATATATAGGTTAAGTTAATTACACTTTCACCAAATTAAGCACTGCAGGGAATATAGAAGTTTATCTGCCTACTATCTGAATTCTAGTCAGTCTGAAATACTGAACTGTTCATGGTAGTACTGAATGCAATCACTAAGCAAGTATACATATTTAAAATACTAGGAAACTTTTTTTCAGGTTTCTATTTTAGATTGATCAATCCTGAGTTGAACTTAAATGCTGCCTTAGTCTCCGAGTCATTCTTCTAGATTTAGCTGTAAGTCTGTAGAGGGAAAAAAAATAATAAAAGATGGGATTCATGGAGTGAAATGTAAGAGGATGCCAGAGGTTGTGATAAAGATGCAGAAACCAGAATTACAGTAAGAATCATAGTAGAAGATGAGAAAACCTTGAGAGTTATATACAAACAATGTTCTCATAGATGCAGGGTTTGTTTGGATGTTAGGTGTTACATGGTGTACAATTTTTGAATCTATGCATTTACTTCATAAGACTTAAACAAGCTTCTTAGATATAAAGAAATCTCTGAGAGATTTGATTTGCCAGATTCCAATGGAGATGAGGATTAGTGTTTGGACAATAGCCCACCACAAAATATTGCTGTTGGTTTCTTCACTCGTCTTCCGAAATTTTTCTTCACGCTCCTAAAGAAAATAGGAAAAACATAATTATTGCTTTACAGCAGCTGTATGTTTGATGCTGCTATCCAGGCAACTGGACAGGCATACCTCTTCTGCATAGCAGTGAACAAACACTTTTTTCATGTTGATAAAAATTAAAGTTTAGGGTGGGTATCTTTACAAATCAAAACTGAGAAGCAGACACACTGTACCCTGAAACAGAAAGGCAAACAGAACTTCCCTTTGTTCACAAAATATGTATTGTGCTAAATATTAGTACAGGCTTCAACCTTTTTAAGTTTAAAGTCACTTCCATATTTCAGTCAAGACTCTTTTTGCAGCCATATTTCTTTATTTAGGTAACTAGTTGATATATTTCAAATATATCAACTGACTGTCTACACAGCCATAGAAAAGTGAAGACAATGGCTCTACATATGTGTCAAGGAAGGTTTTATTTCTAACTCCATGGAGATACATAAATATACACTCAGTCATTCCCTTACCCACTCCAGTAAAGTTTATGCGCACAGACCAACATGGAAATAACAGCTGGCAACATCACCAGTAATGGTACCTGACACCTGCTCTGCTGCTGTTACTGACTCTGACCAAGAAAGCAATATTCGGATATTCCTGCTTTAAAATAACACCTGTTGCTGCAAGCATGAGTTCACAGCAATTAAATAGTTTTTATGTTACAGTTTAGAAATATTTTGCAAGGTAATGTAGGGTATGTTGGTTAAATACCAATAGATATTTATGAGTTAGTTAAAAATCACATTGCAATTAAAAAATAAACCTCATAATACTTTGTAAATCAATAACCCTATGTACAATATTTTTAACAGTTCTATTAGGGAACATACATACTCTTTCATAGTTTTGTTCTTTGGATATGTGATGAACTTGCTCAATTAGATGTTCTAGTCTGAAGTTAACCGCATTCACTTTGTCTTTGGCTTGAACAACAGATTCATCCAAAAAATGTTCTCCAACTCTAATGTCCAAATGAATACGCTGCAAACAGAAAAACATATTATCGTTAGTGTGTCTTCTGTGTTTTCAAAGTTCCTTAGAAAAAAAGAAACAACAGGTAATTTCCCATTAAACTCATTACAGGAAAAAAATTTTAATTGCTTATAGAAATCCTTCCTAAATTGAGAATCAGGTGGGATATTTGAAGTGTTTCCTAATTTTGTTTTTAAATTTATTATACAAATTTAGTATCTTCACTACTCTTAGGACATCATTTTATGCTAGTGTTGACTCAGCCACCATGCAAATGTTTTCTTGGTTTTGTCCAAACTAGTTAAAAAAATGAGCACCATTAGTACTGCTCATTTTGTTTCAAGTTCCATCCTAATATTGCAGAAATTATGTTCTTCAGTAGTACTGTAGGAAGCTTTTTATAGATGCACTTCTAAGTTTCCTCCACTAACAGTTAGGAATATAAGACTGGGAGGAGACCAGCTACATCATTATTTGCAGTCCATCATAGTTATTAAAGCAGAACCACCCATAAGGTATCTTTTTTCTTTCCCACACATGGTTTAACTGGTATGAAATACCTGACAATATCCTATAAACTATTGTACGATCTATAGCAAAGCTGCTCTAAACTAGACCCATAGAAAGAAAAGGGAAGAATGTGACTTGGCAATATTATGCAACTTATTTTGGCATGAATGAAAAATTTTACAAGCAGGAGGAAGCTCTCCTAGAAACCCATTTGTACCTGAAAAATACAAAAAGTTTTGGCCAAACAGGTAATCTGTAGAAATGCTAAAGCATTACCATGATAGAAATTTAGTCTACTCAGACATCAGCCACAAATTGTCTCCTTTCAGCTTTCTTGGAGTTAGCTAACTGAACAATCCAGACATCCATTTCCCAACCTTATGGTAGCTTTTGTCCTTTAATTTATTAAACTTTGGTTTGAAGCAGTTCAGATAACTACTACTGCATCTGATTCTTATAGTTTTACTTCTCTGTTCTTAAGCTAAACAAGCCATCTTATTTTAATATGTGTTTTATTAATTTATCCTTCCCTGCACCTGTTCACTTCTTTTAAATAGGATGACCAGAAATGTACATCATGCATGCAGCATGTAAAATGTTATGAATGTAATTCCATCTACACTATATAAAAATCTCCTGGTGTAATCTCAGATTCACATTCAAGGAGTATAGATAACTATGACGAACCAGTACTTTATCCCCCTTACCCTCTCCAGTTGATGAGCTCCACAAATTCTATAATTAGAACCTAAGTGTTTTTGCAATGCATATGATTAATTTTCCACTCATTTCCATAAATCAATCCATAAGAACAGTTACTTATTCCACTGTAATAGTCTCACCTCAATACTGTCAACTCTCCTTGGTTCTGTGTCTTCTACATCTTCCCAAAACATACATCTAGGATGAAATTTGGCCTACGTTGCTTAACACATTTACAAGATGTTTAGGTTTAGCCGGTTACATAACTCCTTTGCAGCCAACTGGGAAAAAAACACCTCCAGAGAGTAATTCTTACCTGTCCAAATATGTTTTCAAAAGAGGCATATAGATAAAATTTTCAAAACAGTGTTTATTAAATTGTTTGTTGAAATAGATGAGAGCCATGATATCACCTCTGATGGCTTCTTTTTTTTTTTTTTTNAAGGCCAAATTTGTTGCTAGTATACACCATCAAGTATGCTAATATATTCTTAAACTGAATATCTTTCAAAAAAAATGCCAAATTTTCTTGAGGAATTCAATCTAAGTTCATGAAGACATGGAATATCTTTATGACAAGTGTTTGTGTTAGTCAATCTTACATATTTCTTTTTGAACCAAATACTTGTTCTGATTGATCAGAATCTTTCACATTCAAACATCAGTGTCCTTTCATATTCAAATATTTAATATTGACTCCTTAAATATCAGAACAGAGTTTTTTTATCTCTTCATCTTCATAACTCTAGCCTTCTTTAATCCCTAGGAAATGTTGAATTTTCTACTTGAAGATAGACCAACTTCTAATCTAATTTGTAATCTCTGCATTTTGTAAACAATTAATACGATTAAAACAAATGATATTTAAGAAATACACCTACCAGTTTACTTCCTGCAAATGCTATAAATCTTGTGGAGTTAGACTGTAAACAGATAATATGCTCCCCCGATAGATGGGATGTAAAAGAAAATGTTCCTTGTGGCCCATACAGTTTTGATAATAGTACCTGTAATTTAAATATTATATATGTTGGATATGTACATTATAAATATCAATAAAACATTCAAGAAACAGTACTGTGAATTGGATGTAAAAAGTAATCAATTAACTTCCTGATATCATTAAATTTATCTCAATTTCAGAATAGATTTAAAGAAATATAAACAATTTTAACTCATAGTGAATATTGAATTGCTATAGATTTCTGCAATGTACAAAAATCAATGGTCTCTAAAGCATCTACATTTTGAAAGCTAAAACTTTGTCTAGGCACAGAAATAAATTGTACATTGCTGAAAAAGGTCAGGACCTCATGACAACACAGGCAGATCCTATGCATGATGGCTATATGCAGCTTTATAGTAATATCGACTTTTGCAATTTAGTTCAGCATCAGACTTCCTTTCTGCTGCTCAAGTACATTCTGTACCTCAATGAACAGGAGAGGTGCCTGAGGACTGGAGAAAGGCAAACATCACTTCCGTCTACAAAAAGGGCAAGAAGGAGGACCCAGGGAACTACAGGCTGATCAGTCTCACCTCCGTCCCTGAGAAAAGCAACTTGTTTTAGATGCAAACATCTCAAAGAACAGGAAATCATAGGAAGTGGTCAACATGGATTTACCAAAGGTAAATCATGCTTGACCAATCTGATAGCCTTCTACGATGTTATAACTGGATGGCTAGATGAGGGGAGAGCAGCTGATGTCATCTACCTTGACTTCAGCAAGACAGTGTCATGTCTTCCATAACAACCTCATTAGGAAACTGAGGAATTGGGGGCTAGATGAGGGGGCAGTGAGGTGGATTGAGAACTGTTTGTGTGACAGGACTAAGAGGGTTGTATTTAATGGAACAGGGTCAAGTTGGAAGCCTGTAACCAGTGGTGTCCCCCAAGGGTCAGTGCTCGGTCCAGTCTTGTTCAACATACTCCTCAACAACCTGGACGAGAGGACCGAGTGTATCATCAGCACGTTCGCTGATGATACCAAACTGGGAGGGCTGGCTGACACTCCAGAAGGCTGTGCTGCCATCCAGTGTGACCTGGACAGGCTGGAGAGTACAGGGTTCTGCACCTGGAGAGGAAGAAATCCAGGCACTGATAGAGGTTAGGGGCGGATGTGATGGAAATCACTTCTGAGGAAAAGGATCTCAGGGTCCTCGTAGACAGTAAACTATCCATGAGCCAGCAATGTGCCCTTGTCGCCAACAGGGCCAATGGAATTCTCAGCTGCATAGGGAAGAGTGTGGCCAGTTGGGCGAGGGAGGTCATTCTCCCCCTCTACTCTGCACTGGCGAGACCACAACTGGAATACTGCATCCAGTTCCAGGCTCCCNTCTGCTTTAGCAGGGGAGTTGGGCTAGGTGATTTCTGGACATCCTTTCCAACTCTGACAATACCATTTTTTTACTTAATTAATGGATTATCATTTTTTTAAATCTAACCTGCTTTCTCAGTTATCACTCACTATTCTTAATGACTCATTTTCCCAAAGTTAGTATCATTATCAAACATTGTCATTTATGTTTACTTTGACAGAAATCACAAGGTGCATATACCTTGCGGCATCAAAATACTAAACTAGACATTAGGTTGCAAATTTACTTTTTCCCAAAAGTGCCTTTTATTTTTAGATAGTGCTGCCTATCAGTGACAAAAGTCAACTTCTAAATCCAACAGAAACATTTGTAAAGCATATTTACCTCAGCAGAAGGAGTTGTGACAGTCACAAACATTCCCAAACCAGGAGCAGATTCAAGAAACTCTTGTTTATGCATATCCCAACGTTGCACTTTATAATTCCCTGAATAAAAACATAGATGAAAATTTGATAAATAAAACATAGCTTAATACTAAACATCCTTATTGCTTTTCCAACAAAAATATAGAGATAAATTATTAACAATAAAACAATATATGCATTTCATGTGCTTATGATTAAAATTGCTCAGGGAGCACTTTATAACAGTGTGAAACGCAATAAATTTTTACTACACTAGAAAATGTTCTAGATACTACAAAAATGGTTGATTTACAAGTAATACTTTCTGATCATTTCTAATGCTCTGGCAAGATTAGGGTTGGCATTCTACCTTCTGTAGAAGACATGATGAGGTCTCCAAAAGTGTGTGTGCTGTATTCAAACTACATTCTTAGCATTGTCTTTTATGTTTATCACATTATTCATAAAAATATTATTATATATTAGTTTTTAGTAACCTATTTCAATCTTACATTTACAGTCTTGTAGATGACTTTAATGTGCTTATGATATCCCAGGTGAAATGGAACTTTAGTACCTCCCAAACTGATTCTTTTCAGACCAGTGTTAATCAAAAAAGTAACTCTCCCAATCATATGGGGGAAATAATGTTATTGAAATGTTGGTATGAATGAGTCAATCAGTCAGAATGTAGAGAAGCACACGCTGAAGCAGCAATTGCACTGCTGTAGAACTGGAAGACATACTGGAAATGTGTTTCTTTGTGTGACGGATGCACACGTGTGAGGACATTTTTTATTTATTTTCATATTTTCACTGTGCCCTCTTTCTTATCACCATGTTATATCATATTATCAATCACAGATTTTCCTGTTGCATTGCAAGCTATCTTAATTATTGCATAAGTTAGACCATCATATAGCATTGATAAGTACCTACCAATTACCAACGTGTCTGTGGGAATGTCTTCGATTATACATTTCTCTTCTCTTTCTCCACTGTGAAAATATAAAGCAAGTGAAAAAGAAATCCAAGAGTTCATAAGAAATAGTATTAATTGGCTTTTCATTGTTTGTACATATCCCAGTCACACTGCTTTTGAAAATGACTATTTAGGAACGTATGTAGTCCTGTGGTCCTTGTGTGCTGCTTATCAGTGTATTTTTGAGGGAGGGAAAAAAAAAAAACCTGTGAGAAAAGGCAGCTGGTGGTTACACATTTATAAATAACTGCAGTATGTTCTGCAGAATGAGATAACGTGAAAAAGATAACTTGTAAAAAGCTTTCTTCTTTCCCAGCATCTAGATGAAAATGTTATTTTATACACATAGAAGAATATGAAACTGAAAAACTTGAAATCAGTTCCCTAGATTACTCTAAGCCACCACATTGGCCATCCCTGTCCATAAACTGCTCATTTTCCAACTTAAATAGACTTGTTATCTTATATTTCACATTTATTCTGGATGATTATTCCAGAGCTTCACTCCTATTTTATTAAGAAATCCTGTCATTTCCAACCTAAATTGTTGGACAAATGTATACACCTGTACAAAACCCATAGAAACTACATAATATTGCTGAAAGAAATATGAAGAAGAAAGTAAAAAGAACTTGAACAATAAAAAAGACCCTGAACACTAATTTACGTGACATGCCAGGAAAAAAATAATGAAATAAACACTTTTGGAACAAAACTTCTTTACTTAAGAATGTCTTTCTCTTAGATAATAAATTCTCTGAAGGTTATAGTGCAAATTAAATAATGATAGAGAATGTTATTATTGCTCTTTGTATTAATATGGACCAAACGATCTATACACCTGACAATAAACTCAGTTACCACTCAAGTGTTCCATGTCCTATAAATTGAGATCTCTGTGTCTGAAAGGCTCTCCTCAATGTGAGAGGACATGTGGTCATTTTGCAGCAGGGAGGACCTACCTATGGGATCATTTCTGTATGGTGGAACCACCTTTGAGCTCATTTTTCCCCTTCAGAAGCTCCCTACCCTCCTGTATTAAGACTCTGTCATTTGATCACTGACTCTCTCCAACCCTGCCATGTTCCTCAGCAGTCCTTGGCATTTGCAGATGAAATTGTGCAGTCCTGTCCTTGAATGTGTCTTTGATGAACCTCTTGGTTCACTTCAGAGTTCTGTCATCTTGACTTCAGAGCATGGGATACTACTTACCTCTACTGCACGCACACATGCCATATTGGCAGTGTGCAGTGCCACAGTCAGGGAAAACACTATCTCCTTGTTGGAATTTTACCAGCACTAATTTTGCTTGAAAAGGTGGTAGTTGGATTTTACTTTGCATTCTGTTTTTATGTAGTTGTCAAATGTTCAGCTGCGTAAGTTGCATCCTGAACCCTATGCGCACACCAAAGCATCATGACTAGCCCTTTTCCTTTATTTTTTAACACTTCCTCTGAATTCTTCTCTCAGTTTCCTCATAAAATGTCCCATTTGCATTTACTGTTATTTGGTGACACGTATTTATCAGTAAATAAAACTATCCATTTCTCAGCAGCCCTTCAGAGAATCTGCTTTAGCAGCAGATGCATTCTGCTAGTGCTGGTAGCTGTAGAATTGGCACCATCATAACACAAGAACATGAGTTTTCCTAGTTATCAAGGAAGAAGGAGGGACAGCAACTCATCCTCTATATTTGTAGCATAAATACCTAAAATTTCACAATGGTAACTCTTAATGGATTATTTCACATCTGCTGGTTTACTGGCCTTCACTGCATCTGCTATCTATATAGTTGTCTCAATTAAAATGACTTTGTCTAACACTGACACAGGCTCACAACCATCATAAATTCAGTTCATTCTGCAGCATGAAGTGTCTTCACAGAAGTTCTAGCACAAGTATTTATTCACCTCCAGCAAAATACAACATCCCTGTACTGATGAAGAGATTGTCAGAAACAAGGATCCTCTACTTCTTAAACATTAATTGTTTTTCTTTGACTCCATATGATTAAGAACAGAGGGATACAAATTGCATCTCATGGCCATTGAACCCTTAGGAGTCTCAAGGGTGATATTACTACTTCAGCATTTATCCTTCTGAAATAATTTTAGATTATACAGAATCTCATCATATAATTGGGCTCTTGCCCCTCCACCACAGGGGGATCTTGACTGACATGCACCTGCATAAATTCTCATGCCATAATCTACCTGCAAGAATAACAGGCTTGTCTGCAGATTGTGAACTACTTAAGCTATCATCCTTTCATTGACTACTTGAAGTTTCAAAAATTCCATGTTGCAGTGGTAGAACCCAAGGTGTATAAGGGGATGCCACTTTACACTTCACTCTGCCCAGACCAGTTGAGTGTTGAGACAGACATATTACTTCTGTACTTTTGGCTAGCAAATGTTAGCATAGTAGGGTTGATGGACTTCAAACAAATGAAAAGAAGTCATCGTACAGGTGATCAGGTTGTCATGCAGCATATTGAGAGGTTTTTGTCTGTAAGTTACCTGTAAGTTACTATGGACATAATTTCTTCATATTGCACTCTATGAAACAGGATTCATCTGACTTCGGAATTGCTGTACCAAGTGTTAGATTTATTTTCTCAGCTTGTTAAATACTGTCATGGAATCATGGAATCACAGAACTGTCAGAGTTGGAAGGTTCTAGAGATCATCCAGTCCAACTCCCCTGCTAAAGCAGAATTGCCTAGAGTACATTACTCAGGACTGCATCCAGGCGGGTCTTGAAGGTCTCCAGAGAAGAAGGGCACTCCACAGCCTCCTGGGGCAGCCTGTTCCAGTGCTCTGTCACTCTCACCAGAAAGAAGTTTTTTCTCATATTTGAATGGAACTTCCTATGTTCCAGCTTGTGCCTGTTGCCCCTCGTCCTGTCACTGGGAATCACTGGAAAGAGTCTGGCTCCACCCTCCTTCAACCCACCCTTCAGATAGTTATAAGCATTAATAAGGTCACCCCTCAGCCTTCTCTTCTCCAGGCTAAAGAGTCCCAGCTCTCTCAGCCTTTCCTCATAAGGGAGATGCTCCAATCCCTTCATCATCTTTGTTGCCCTGCACTGGACTCTCTCTGGTAATTCCCTGTCTTTCTTGAACTGGGGATCCCAGAACTAGGTGGAGAATTCCAGTTGCAGTCGCATCAGTGCAGAGTAGAGGAATAGCTAGAATAACTTTATTATGTTGGATCATTCATTACAGATCGGATATTCCCAATGTACTTCAATTACCTGTGACTGGGAATATCATGAAATACACTATTTTGCCTTCCATACCATCATGTACTCTCAGATCTTTTGCTCACACTGCAGTTATACCCCAATGGGGACAGCACTCATTAAGTCCACAGAAAGGCTAGCATATGCTTTCCCTCCCATTCTAGAATTTAGACATGCACCAGTTTCCATGACCATGCTTAAGTTCGTCAGTGTGGTTAAGATATTAGAGCTATTTTTCAATGAACGCAAGACTGTTTGTCCCCAAAATTATCTTTAACAGGAGACCCTGTACCATTTTGACAATTGCCTGCAACATTTCATAGCAGGTTTAGTGGAGGAGATATGGTTTGTTACAGCTGACTCACTTATACAATGCACTTAGAGAGGTGGCCCTCTGATACAGCTTTTCCTCAGTTGTGGGAAGGCATATTGACTTAGCAAAAAGGAACAAGGACTCAAATTGCAGTTAGTAAGTTTGTTTTATACACACACCCTGGATATCTATCTGAGTAATTTCGGAATATTTAGTGGAATGAAATCTCTGCCCCCTTGTTCAGCCCACATAAGGCTCACACAGGCAACATTTATGCTTTGGTACCGGGGAGAGTTCAGTTCAGTTCATGGATCACATCAGTCCTTCCTGTATCTTGAAATCTACGAAAGTACCCTGTTTTTTTCCTAGTTGTTAACGACCAAGGTGCTGTACTGTATCTCCGCAGGGAAGACACAGGCCATAGAAACACATAAATATATGCACATCTTCAGCTGGCATTCCTACCTACTAGGAAGTAATAGGAAGAGCTTTCAAGCTTTTATGTGTTCACAGCTAACTGTGCTCAAATTCCTGAAGGTACTGGACAAGTTGTTCTCAGTAAGGAGGTATCTTATTCCATTATGGGAATTGAATTTTGTGTTCATGAGGTTCAAGTCTATGGTTAACTTTTTTAATTCTATACTTACCTCTGACAGTGCCTTCCATTCTGCAAGAATCGGGGCATCAAAGCTGATTCTTCATAGAAAATATTCTTGTTTAATTTTTTATTTTTTTTTTTTTACAAATCCATTTCAAGTTTCCTCCCAAAGTGCTTTCTGAGATTAGCTTAACCTAGAAATTAATTTACCTTTTTCTGTCCATAAATCTCACGTGTTTAGGACCACAACATTGTGACTACCAGCTACTGAACATAAGAGAAAAGGCAGGAAAAGCTTCTCTGTGTTTCTTTGCTGTGCCAAAATTTTTAAGGTAAATCCAAGACTGTGCTGAAAGTAGAAGCTACAAGGCCTAGTCATATCCACAGAGGGATCACGTACCTCACTAACTGGTTTCATAAATACAAGTTATGAGAAATGTGCTCCATCATTAGAAGGTGCCTCACTAGAACTCATGGTATCCACAGTCTTGTCAAAAAATGTCTCCATCCCTGGTGTTTGCAAAATGGATACCTGGAACTATACATATGGCTAAACTTTATACACCCACAGGGCATCCTTAAAGCATATTTGCCATATTTACCAAGGTCTCCTGAAATCACTTCTTACAAAAAAAAACATATCCAAGTAACTAACTAGATAGGAAACTTCTGCCTGAAGCAACCTGCAGTGAATATTCATGTATGTGAACACTCTAAAACAGAAAAAATATTTGTCAATAACTGGAGTTTCCTGAACGGTGTTGCCCCTTTACATATGCACTTCCCATTCTCCTCCACACACCTCCCCCCTCTCACCTCTTGACCTACAGTGTCCTGTGGGAAACTTTCAGCTTCAGGAATTTGTCTAAACACGGGGATTGGTCCACTATCAAATTATATCTTATAGGATTCAAATCCTAGATTTGGGTCACATATACAATTACAGATGCAGATGACCTTCTACTGGACCTAGCGCTTTAGTTCTTCTGGACATTTTAAGAAGCAAAGCTCTAGTGTTCAGAGAACTTCCAGGAAGGCTCCTACAAGAATGCCTTGTGGTTTGTGGATTTGTTTTCCCTAAGTTATAATTTTGACTTGTATTTGTTTTCTGCATCTGCCCAAGACCTGTATTGAATTTAGTTTGTCACCAGTTGATACATCAATTTGAAATCAGTTCCTATCCTCAGAGAATATATAAATACATACTTCAGTATATGTTCAGTTTTCTATGATAGTGATAACTATGAAAATATATAGCGTATATATACTTGAGTCCAGAGGAGGGCCACGAAGATGATTAGAGGGCTGGAGCACCTATGTGAATCCCTGAGAGAGCTGGGCTTGTTCACCGTGGAGAAGAGAAAGCTCCGGAGAGGCCTTACTGCATCCTTTCACTTCTTAAAGGGAGCATACAGCAAAGAGGGGAACAAATATTTTAACAGGGCCTGTTGTGATAGAACAAGGGGTAATGGCTTTAAACTAAAAAGGGTAGATTTAGACCAGATATAATGAAGACATTTTTGACAAGGAGAGTGGTGAACAGATTGCCCAAAGAGGTGGTGGATGCCTCATCCCTGGAAACATTGAAAGTCAGGTTGGATGGGACTCTGAGCAACCTGATCTAGTTGAAGATATCCTTGCTTGTTTCAGGGGAAGTTGGACTAGATGACCTTTAAAGTTCTCGTCCAACACAAACTATTCTATAATTCTGAATAAATTTAACAGAAAACATAGAGTGACTAAACATTAATATAAAAAGAAGAAGAAAAAAAAGAGAAGGTGGAGAATTTAACACAAAATCTGAAAATTGTACTGTAATAACAGTATTTCCATTATAAAATAGAAACAGTGGAACCTGAAAAGAATAGATATGATAAAAAGAGTAAGTGAAACAATTTTTAAAATGGTCAGCATTGGGAATCTGAAGAGTGCAAGATGTAGAAATTCCTATCTTTAGCTCTCACTACTGTGCGTTTATCAGCAGTTGCAGGACCAACTTAGTCTAGCCTGATAAAGTTTCAAATATCTTTGGGCCTTTGCAAGATTTATCTCCTGGAAAAAAATAAAAAGAAACATTTTAAATGTTTCAACCCTACAGAGAATACAGTGTGCTTCTTAAAGCACATAATATATTTTCTGATATTTGGCTTTTTCCAAAAAGAAACTACTCAAGTCAATGTCTCCCGTTCAGTGTCTGTGCTATATATTTGTATAATTGCAGTGTGCTGTGAAAGTTTTGTGGGTTGACTGTTAACATATTCTGTTGAATAGCGTTATTCCAAAATCATTCTCCCAGTTGGTAGCCACAAGTCACTGAAAGCCATGTTACCTTCATTTTAATAGTGGTTATTTGAGCATTAAAACTTGCAGTTGGGAACAGTTTCTGACATACTGTATTTTGTTATATCTGTGTGCACCTCGATTTTGTATAATATTAAAACATTGGTAAATTTTGTCTGTAAAAAGGTTACAATGACACAAACAGCAGCAAATATATTTAAAGACACATGGACACATTTACTCCCTATAAAAGACAATGATATAATTTATTTCATGGTCAACAGTGTTAACGTTGAAAGAGTTGTCCCATGAGGGACACATGTCAGCAATCAGTCAGTTTTTAAATCTCAGCTAATATTTTTAATTAAGTTCAAATTTTCTACTAGTATCCACACTTCTGAGTTTTTTCTAATAATTTTGTTGGCTGAGTGTCCTCATGACAGATATTCTTCTCATTTTTGAGAAAAAAAGAAAAAGACATTTTCATGTATTCTTAAGTCTCAAGACAAGTTTACTCAGTTATATTTTTTCTTAACCACACTGCAAACTCTGATTTATGTAAGTAGCTTCTGAAGAAATGCATTAAACATCTTTAGAAAGACAACAAAAATGCCAATAAATTATAAAAACATAATTTAGAGAAAAAATTAAATGCTAGGTATAAATAGCTGTAGATCAACAAATTACAGTATTTAAGAATGTTACTAGTTTATGTTTTGTAATTGAAACATTTTTACATGTGTGAAGTATAATCTTTCCAAATGTCATATTTTCTACCACTAGAGGGTACTCTAAGAACTTACAGTGTATTTATAGCAAGGATTTATTTAGGGGTTTTTGATCTGTAAATAATCGTGCACTGTTGTCATACTAAACCTTAGGAATTTAATTGCCCCCAAATTTTTTATATTGAACAACAGCTTTCAAAACCAGTCTAATATACCTTTTCAGCACAATAATGCAGCATACCTGAATTATAAGGAACGTTGACTGATATGCAGTTTAGATTCAGTTAAACTTATCCTACTTTTAAATTATCTAAATTATTATCTTTTCTTTATTTCAGACACAATTCTCTGGTTCACATCCTGTTTCTTCATCTAGATTTGGGCAAGGCATTCCATTATTGGCAGGCTGAAGTAGTACAAAACGAGTTCTGATCTTGGTCCCTGTTTTTCTACAAAGACCTCTACAGAGACCCCAGGAAGACCATTGTGAAACCTCACAGTCCAGTGGTGTTTCTGCAATATACAGCAAAAAGAAAGGTAACTTCACATAAATTGGTGCTTCAGGCGAATACATAGTTGGCAAAGCATTAAGGAATGATGATCAAATAGTGTCTTTTTTTAATACAAAAATACATGTGATATTAATAAAATCCATACGTGGTCTCCTAAATAAAAATGTCTGTTTTCAGCTCCTAAGCTCATTGACACTGGTATTATTATCATTATTATTGTTGCAGTCTAGAGACTGTCTGAGTCTGTATCAATAGTGCAGCATGTTATTTATTGAATTGAAAATATAGAATCCCTAGCAAAGAAATCTATGCCTAAAAATGCATTCAAAAGGCTGCATTAAAAAACATGTACTGATAATTTTGTAACTCATTGCTTACGAAAAACACTGGGATTAAAGGTTTTCTCTGGTTTATTTAAGTAAATTTATATTTCTTTGCAGATAGATATTGTTCCTGTAGTAGTTGATATCGAATTCCATTTAACTTTTGTTCTAGTTTGCTTCAGAAATAAAGAAAATTTCCATTTTTCTAATCATTAACTCACTTTTGCTATTGTTCAGTATGTACACTACAGTTCCCTTTGCTAATGAAGATGCTCTGTCACTAGAAACTTTTAAATACTAAAAGGGTTTTCAATATAATTTTAATTTATTGCAAGAAAAGCAGTCAGCAACTCTAAAGCACTTTTCATAATGCATACTTCCATTGAAAATATCTTTCATAAAAATATACACGATTATTCCTTATAAGGTTAAATAAAAATATTGCTTGTCACAGGAAACTGCATCAAAACAGTGTATTACAGCATTTGAGAGTCAAGAGTGTGCAAAAACCAGCTTTATATGCTGTACTAAATTTGTAACCTCTGGTATAAATTTCTGGTATTACAGTGGAACTCACCACTTCCCTTGTGATCACTCATTCCCACATTTCTAATGGGAATGAGGGACACAGTCTGGTAATGAAATCTGTCCTTCTGATTCTGGAATAGGTTTTGAACAGACTGACTTACTGGTTAATATACAATAAAGTGGGGATATATGATAAAAAATTATTTTTTAAATGCCTAGTTTTAAAAGCATTGTTTCAAATTTATATCATAAAGGGGGCCAAATATCCCTTTCAAATGCATTTATTAAAGTATAAAACATGCATAGTGAAGTGATTTTAGCACAGAGCTGGAGGCATTCAATCTTCAGACTTCTTCTGGACAAGCTCTTCTTGGAACATGGCAGCTATTCTAGGAATACTTTGGGGATTTAGCCTATTGCTGTCTCTAAATTAGTATTTAGGATGACAGTCTTCTTATTCTTAACCCTTCCTCTTACAATTTGTACAGATCCACTGGATAAGTAGAAAGATAAAATCTCAGTGGACAGTGTCCAACTGCTATCTTTCATTTAGAGAAAACACAAGATTTGTTAATTTGTAGATTCAAAAATTACCCTTAAGACTGACTTGAGTCAGCAGTTTGTATGTCTTCCTACCCAAACAAGATCATTAAGCAAGGTTTTTAAGAAAACAAAAATGAGAGAGAACATTATTTTTGTTCTTGTCAGGATGCATGTTTCTATCCAAATATGTCCAAATGAATTTAATTATATCAGTTCTTATTGCACATAAATATCAAGCCCTGTGACACAGAAAGAGACAACAATACTTGGTGTTTTGCTCCATTGTCATGCAAAAGCTTAAGGATGACTATTTGCTTCAAAGTTGCATAGAAATTGCAAACTCTGATTCTGATCGAATGTTGATTACTTCTTATAAAATTCACTGAATTATGCTACGCTAAAGCTTTGGTGACCCTCATTGTGTATATAACCCAAACCTTTGAACCATAGCTCAAACACGAAATCTCTTTCTTGTTCTTTCAGAGATTCTCTTTTATGTCAACTGGCTTATTTTATCTGCCATGTGTGAGTCTGGAAACTATTGCTATGCAGATAGGAGAATATTCTACCTAATCACCTGTTTTATCCATATCACCTGCCAGATTTCCACATATTTTCTGAATGAATGGAAATAACAGTCCTGTTCATATCAAAGAACTAATTGCTTACCTGAGACAGAATCTATTATTTCATTGCTTTTAGCTGGAAGATTAAAATAAGGTGCAGGAAGACCCAGATGGTTTTTCCTTAATTTCACCATTGTTACTTGTGCGATAGGTGGCAAAATTTTGAGTTTGGGATAATAAAATGAGTTTGCTGGGTGACTTGGCGAGGAACAGGTGATCTGTGAAATAAAAAGGAGAACTAAAGAAACTACATCATATTAGTAAGAAGATAACTGTAAAATCACATTTACACATCATGCTAATACTTTTTGGCAAGTGAAATGCATCTAACCAGTTCCTATGAACACCAGTTCACACAACTACTGCTAGTAATCCCAGAATTTTTATGCAGAATCGTGCCAACCTTTGCACAGAGGCCTGCTTTGGGAGGTACCAAAAACAGAGTAATGTATGGAATGGCTTGATGGGAAGAAGTGGATGTTACTACAAGCATATTAAATAGGTATTCTATAGCGGTTGTCATATGGATATAGGAGGCCAAATGTATTGTTCTTCAGCTTCTCTATTCCCTTTCACATTACTCAATACACAGCATTTGGCTCTAGAAAAAATGACTCAAAGAACGGACAGTCTGAATACCTACAGTATTCAAAATAATTGAACCAAAATTCTCAGTCTGCCACCACCATTAAATGACAAAATGAGGCATATAGATTAGTGAGCAAGGATAAGAGATTGAAAGTGGGGTCACTGCAGTACTGATGGAGAAGTTCTCTGCTTTCCTTTAGGTCTTTTCCCTCAAACGTAACAGCTTCAGGTTTCAGCAATCCTCCCCACATTAATATTCACTGCTAACAATTATCCTTTTAGGTACATATTTAGTAATGTTAGGACTTTTCTGAATAGTTTTATCTTCCTTGTGTTTTAAGAATGGTTAAAAATAATTTATAAATAGTCAGCTTTTACAGAAATTACTTAAATGTAGAGCCAAATTTTCATGAACCCTGTGCATTTACCTAATAAAGATACAGAAAATAAACAAAAGCAGTAGGGTTATCAGCTATGCAATAAATCCATATGGAGAGAGCACCAGCAATCTCAAATACTGAAATGAGTTTCACACAGGTCTCTCATGTAGTCATAAAATAGTTATCTTTCAAAGGGAGGATTCAAAACACCTAAGTATGAAGTGCTAAACTATCAATATACACCTACCTCTGTAACTGTGTCCTGTGGAATAGTGGCAAAGTTTGGGGAGGAAAATGTGAAACCACTATCAGTTCCAGCATCATATGGAAATAAATCTACGGATACTTCTTCCATCCAGTGGTCTCCTTCACAGAGATTTAGGCTGTCAATACCCACAAACCAATCAGGACTTGGAACAATTCGTACAACAAATGAAACCTAATGAAACAAAATGATCCATAAGGATTGTATCACTTATTTTGAAATATTCCAGTCTTGCTCATAGTAATTTTAATTTAAAATCTTTGAAACAAATATTATTATGTTCTTGTACTATATATAAACTGCACAGTGCTCCCTGTAATGTGACATGCTTTTTAGTAACTCTACATGATACTGTTCCTACAAGTGAAAACTCAAATATTTAATTTTGGGTGCTAGTGACATAAAATAAACTTTTTAAATTAATATGTACATTTACTTACTAAGGGATGTCTTGAATGCACTTCTAATTCAGTGGAGGTTTGTCCTGTACCACTGGAAATGGCAGGAGCAGAGAAGATTCCATGTACACTCTGAATTTTCTGTCCAGCTTCTTCTATTTCTTTCATTAATACCCATGCTTCACCCTTTTCAGCAAAATCACGTACACCATTGCTGGCATATTCATTTTTTTTCCACATGCTGTAGTCAGAACTATGAGTAACACCTATTTGAGTGAATACATGGCATGACATAAAAGTCTGGTTTAGATTCCCCCTATTTCTTCAATTTCTGTGTTTTATTTCTGAGGTTAACAAAAATGTGTATAAAAATGAGTGAACACTAAAACATTTGGCTTATCACTGTTTATTTCAGCTGCAGCCAATTGAAAACAGAAGTCAATTGAAACCAGTTGTAGATTTTTGAAAGCATTGTGGATACTTCAATTTCTGCATTTCAATTTTAGTAACTGGCTATTTTTTTTTCCTTTTTTTTTTTTTTATGAGTTAGCTTATAATTGACTATTAAGAAGAAAAGATCACAGCCACCTCAAGATTCATCTGTTCTTAAAACTGTACACACTTCACTTACCTAGCATTGATGACCACTGTGCTGGGGGCCTATAAAGTGGATACTGCTTAGGGAAAGCAGTCTGACTCCATTTCCCTGTGAATATTATGCTGTATTTAGCAAGTTCCTCTGCTGTGCAAATAGAATCATCACCCACAGGCAAGGTGCTGGCATAACCTAGTATTGTTACAAGTAATATCCAGATAACTTTACAGGAGCAGTAGACAGCCATCAGTTTTTCCATTCCCTTCCACACGAAAAGAAAAAAAATGTGTTAACCATATTAGTCACTCTAAACTCCAAATTGAATAACAGTTACATAATAAAATGTAATGTACCATATGTTATAACCGAAAAGAAATCATATATCTGAAACACTAAAAACTGTTATGCTTCTAAAAACATTATTATAATGCTTTCAGATTTGATATTTCCGTGCTATATAGTGCAAATCTGTAACTCTACCTGGGACAAGTGTTTCTAATGAAAATGAAAATATCTTAACCTTGTCCATAGTACTACCTCAGAGAAAAATCTGTTTCTGATTTTCTTTTGAAATCTTATTAGAGTCACATCTTGAGTTAATTAGAGTAGCAACTGTTTCTGTGGAAAACATTAGTGGCATATTTATTCTTCTAAAGATTGAATTGCAGGTTACTTTGCCAAAAGAAATGATTTATTTTAAATTTGTGTTCTACAAAGGCTGTTTTGTGGCATAACATTTAAAGTCAAATACATTTCATATTTATATAAATTAATTTTCTGTCATAACTTGTGCATTAAAAATACATTGTAATTGCTTCAGATTGTTTAAGGCACACAGTTGTTAAAACACAATATTTTTAAAAGTTACTGTCATAGGTTGTGCAAATTTTGGTTTTAAATTAATATGGCAATTACATCAGACTGATGAACTCCAGCAATTGTTTAAAATAACAGTCTTACAAACTTATTTTAAAATGCTTCTGTCCTTTTAGAAAACTATACAAATGTAACTAAAATGCTATTAATATATTAATTTGCAAAAAGAGCTGTGCATACTCACTAAATATTTCGTCTGGAGTACTGGTAGGGGGAGAGCACCTGCTTTTGCTGGCAGCTGAGTTGGTCTGCAAGAGAAGACAGTAGGAGTCTTGCTATTTATGCCTGAAGAGGGTCCCTTTGGTCCAACAATTATTGTAATCTTTAGACTTTCCAGGTTTGCAAAAAGCATGCCATCCTCTTGTTGCAGTCACGGACGGAATATCAGAGGTTTCCTATCTGTCAACTGATTCAGTTTCCTATCAGAAGACTATGATGCCGAATAGACGAAATGCTTTAAAAAAATACCTTGGATTCTTAGTAACAGTTAGAGTTTTCTGGTGCCTTTACAGTTCTCTGCTCTTATTAATGCCTCCAAGCTATACAAATGAACCGATTCCAGCACTGAAATAGTTCTAGTGAGTACACTTTAAATGAGAAGCATGTTTTCTTGTAAGTTTTATTGTCTGACAGATGCTCCTTCCAAACATTTACAGAAAGCTTGCTCACTCTCACACACCATATGTATGTGTTCAAATAAAAGGGGTGAGGCAGCTAAAAAAGTCAAGAGGGAAAAAAAGTTACATTTCATAATTGCACATACTCACACAGACTGTCTCCTGCAAATATGAATTAATTTAAAGTAGTACAGTGTATATTTTTGTGTTCTACGGTACCGTATGCTGGATGATGAAAGGGCTCTGTAACATTGTGGTTTCTTTGGAAAGAGTGGTTTTGGGAAGCTCTGAGACTTTTCTTAGCTGTCTTCAGAGTAAAAAACCCAAATAAAAATCTTATTATTACAGTTAAATCATACATCCTCTGTAGCACAGTACATATACTTGCATCACTAAACTTATTTAAATTATATATGAAAAACTGTGCACAATATTGTGACTCAATTAAAAAATAATGTTTAATATGTGTTTTAAATTATTCTCCTCACCACCTTTCAAATAGGGCAAAACAAGGGCTTTGTGCCATACATTAACAAATGCTATTGTGGTTGATCAGCAAAGGAAGTTAAGTTCAAAAGTATGAAGAAAGTGTTTCATAGAATCTTCTTTTGAAATTGTGAGGAATGACACTTAAATACTTCCACAGATCTCTAGTATCATGGTGCAGCATACGGAAAAAACCCAAACCCAAACCAGTTATTTTTCATAGGTTAAGTGACACACTATTGTCCACCAGGAAGGAGTTACCAAACAATCAGTTTGAGCTTTGTGTCACTTTAACTGAAAACTTGTCCTTCCCTTCTGCCCTGCACCCGAAGGTAAATCAACAAGAAAAGACAGGGGGTTAATAAACTGGGATGTCTGAATGGACTTTCCATTGATTATTCTCCTGGCAAAATGGAATCCATAACAAGTTTCAACATTCAGCACCCATAAGCACAATTCCTGTAGATCTAGATATGTTATGGGAAATCTATAGCAGGTTAAGCCATCTAGACATGCACATGCCCTATATTTCCAAGGCTCCTTCCTCCATCCTATGTTAATGTGATGTTTTCTGTAATTTATTTCTATTCCAGGAGCCAGACTCCACTTAGAAAAAGAGCAAAGAGACTTCATGGATACATTTATACCTGTTCTTTGAGTGTTGGTTGAAGGGTGATATTTTAATTACATCCAGGTTACTCCCTCCTATGTGCAGAATTCCAGATCCATAGGTTACTTAGAGAACTGAATCTACTTATTCAGGAGTGGATGATCTTTCCAACCCATGCAGCCCTCTAGAAGAACTACACAAAAGTCCCGCAAGTTTTAAAGTATATTGTGCAGTGCACCGTTAAAATTACTTTAGGCTTACTTATTTAATACTAAGTAGCTTTAAACTTTAGTAGATTTTTTTATTTATCATCACAATTACTGAACAAGCTAACTTCACAGACTGGAACATACTGTGACACTTCCAGGACAACACATGAGAACAAAGCAATTAGCTCTGGATGTAGCACAGAATTATTCGATATATCAGACTCGCCTTTTCCTTTTGAAGAAAAATTATTACCAAAAGGCACATCATCAGACTAGATCATTCTGGTTCCATGACTACATGTAATGAATGTATCCAGGAACAGGACAATACTTGCAAGCTGCATAATTTGGCACAGCTATTACAAGAAAAACTTGCTAAATGATAAAAGAAACGGAACCAACCAACGTCATTAACTTGGGAAGTCATTTGAGGTTTCTAAGTACATAGTAGACAAACAGGCATCAAAAATTCACAAAAGTTATAACTGATTCTCTCTTGGAATAAGAGTGTGTGATGCTTTGCAATGAGCATCCAAGAGGCTTTCCAGTTCTACAATTCTGTGTAATCAGTTTATCCTTCTTCTAGAGCTCCATTACTCCAATTTCTTGAGGTTATCATGCTCTTTAATGTCAGATATGCAGTGAATAGAATACAGCTAAGACTAGGTGTTTACTTTTCTACCTTACCAGTATGGGAATGAGAAACTTGGAAGCATTTTCATTTGGAAAAATGGATTCTTTCCTCAAAGGCTGCAGATACTTAGGGAAACTGGATTATAGTCCTTATAGTCCTTATTTTTGCTCTCTCATCCTGATCCAGAATGGAGGTTTTCTTCCTTATGATTCCTAGTCTGGACTTTTCCCTGTTTTCAATGAGGGCTCTACCATGACAGATTTCTCAGGAAGGATTGAAATCTTCAGGACCTACAGCCTCGTTCTTATCTTTGCTGGTTTCAAAATTAAATTGTTGGCACAATGCAGCAACAGTAAATTTTATTTAATTATCTTCTCACCTCTCCATCCCTATAGCTGAAGAAGGGGGAAAACAGAGAAATACAACTGAGGACTCCCAATCTTATTTCTTAAAATAGAAACTGTGTTAAGCGTAATCAGTTTGTGACACTGTGAAGGACATCAGGAAATTTAGTATCTCATAGATGGGAAGAAAAAAAACCCCAAACCAACCAACTGACCAACCAAAACCAGGTAAAAAACTAACTCAGATCTCCACTCAATGGTTTACTTTCATGGCTGAAAAGCCAGATATGCCAAATTTCTGTGGGCCAGCAGTTGGAGAAAAAAATTGCTGTGGGATCAGAACCTATGCTTGCATTCCTTCTTCAGTTTGTATGTCCCATTAGAAACAGCTTGAAATGCACGGAAAACTGGAAAAAAACCTCTTCCATTTAGAAACCATTTTACCTGTGTATAAAATTGGACTTTTTTATTTCTTTTTTTACAGAAAAATAGCTTTTGTTTTTCAAGTTTGTGTCTCTCCAGGTACACTTATTCAGGAGCAGGCATACAAAGCTTTTTTCACTTAAACATCAGTGCCAAAGTGTGCAGAACCATGCAAATTCTTGCTGTTTCCTGTCAATAAGACAACAGTTTTACAGTTCTTGCAGGCTTTACCGAGATTGCCAGGATGAAAGCTGGAACGTATAAAACAGAAAAAGTGTCCAGATATATTGGGGTTTTAAATAACAGTCATAACTGTGTAAATGCTCTATATTCTAGCTAACCTAAAATAATTAATAAAACAAGAATAAGAGGAAAAAAGCCCTACTTCGATCATTTACACCATATAAAAATGATTATAGAAACATGTTTATGCTATCACACAGGAATATAGCACATTATAAGAGTGTAAATCCCATCATGATTAGTCAGAGAATAATTTAGCCCTTTCTCTGGTAAGAAACAAGATAGACAGTATTAGTTATGACTTTTCTATTAAACTGTAAGATTAAGATAAAGGAGATTTAACTAAAATGTTTGATCTGAAGTTAGTTTGCCCACCTTCATTCAAAACAGAAGCTCCAGAAATTTTGTATCTGTATTTCTGAACTATTACCACACATTAAATTTTTTCTAAAACAATTTCCATTTTGCCATTAAGGAGCATATGGGCATGTTTGATATTAACAGGCTGTTTAATATGCTTATGACTGGCTAGCATCCCTTTGTCTACTAAGAAAAACATAACATTGTATTACTTAAGAAGGATTATACACCCATACTTTCTCTCCCGTAGTTACCATGGATACACATACGATTATGGACACTCAGCAATGCCAAAAGGTTTGCATTCAGTCAAAACCCTCTGAGCTCCAAGTTGCAAAATCTCAGTAACAGGATGGCAAGCAGCAGAATATTTTATCATGGAGAAACTGTGGTGCTGGTTTGGAAGCTTTTATAAAATAAAGCATTTACAAAGGAGAATAAAGCATTCCCAATACTGGATGGTACAACTGTAGTGAAGGCATCTTTAATTTCCATTTATCTTTTGAGATAAAAATTTGGATTGCAAATAAAGGTACCTAAAATGAGTGTATACCTATGAACTAGATATGTAAACTGCCACTACATATAATGGAGGTCTGGGCATTGTAGTTGATAGAATCTAGAGAATTGTTCAGCTCACCCTTTATTCCATACCTATATTTGACCAAATGAATAACTGATGAGTAGTTCTCTGGTCTCCACTAACTGTATTGATAAGCTCTCCATTGACCAGACACGTAGCTCTCATGTAAGCATCATCTACACATAAGTAGCTGATTTGAGAATCTCTATCTTTTGCAGAATCTGAAGCCAAGTGGACTTCATTATGTGTTTTCACTGGTGACTATAATCAATGTATTATATTATTTCTGCTAGTAGGAAATTGCAAATTCACTCTGTGTTTTGAGTTTAGAATTCCGTTTCTAAGGGTTGCGGGCTTTGGGGTCGGGGAGGCAGAGTGATATGTGTTTTTTTTTAATTCAGGGCTCACTGACAATTCAAACCAAGATAAGGAAAAAACCCATTTTTATTGATGATGATGACACTGATAAGCAACAAAAAACTCTTCTGTCATCTACATTTAAGTTAGTTCTAGAGCAGAAAAATCCAGTATGCAGGCCAGTATCGGATAACCAAGTCAAGGTCCCCTACGACAGTGACTCGAGACAGTACTTCTCTTTGGGCTTCTTTCCTTGCCCACAGTTTAGGTACCCCCAGAACTATGCAGCAATAGCAACTGTATCATCTTTTCTGTTTTCCAAAAGTATTTGCAAGATGATACTAGAATCCAACTTTTTTCTGCATCCCACCTTTTCATCTCCTTTACACTAGTAAAATATGGCTACATAGTGAGACAAACCAAAGAATTGACCCAGTTAATAGCAAATCTTTCTAAGTTATCTTTCAGCCAAATTAGTTCCTTCATTTGACTCACTGTTTGACACAAGAAACAAGAATTTCCACTGGAAAACATTTAAACACTTAATAATTATACCACTACAAAGGCTACTTTTCAAAGTGTTGACATTCCAAGACCAATTTGATGCTTTCTTTGCCTTATTGAAATGTCAGTCCTTTATCTCTCTGGCAACAGTGCAGAAGACCACCAAATTACATTTCTAAAGTAGTGACTATCAAGGCCACTCTTTGCTCGTATGATTTCCTGCTTCACAGTCAGTTTTGTTGATTTCTCTTGTATTTTTTTCAAAGGTTTTAAATATATTAAAAGATAGCTATGGAGTGATTAGAGTTACATTTTTAATTCCTGTGAATAATGAAGTACTGTAAAAAATGAATTTATCTTTTCTCAGAAGTCAATTATATATCATAGTCTGCACATAGCTCCAATTCAGTAAAGATCCATTATTTGCCATCATAGCACAGTATCTTCTTCCCAGCCCGGCACTGGTGAGGAGATAATGAAGGCTTAAGGGTAACATTGGAATGAGGAGTTGTGGTCCACTGGCAGAATAGGACCACATTTTTGGGACCAAGATATATTTTTTGTCTTCCCCAATGGAAATTATATGAGAAAATTGGTGCAACTTTCCTGTTTACATATATAATTCTGTCATCATTCCTTGGCTTGGTTATAAATATGATCCAGCCACATTAAGAGAAACTAGGAAATTCCAATTTAATGGTAGCCAGTAATAAAAGGTTATGTCATTTGAGAGCATAAGAAGATCTTAGATATAGTTAAGATATCTCCGTCCTTGGAGGCTTTAAGACAAGACTGCATAAGACCTAAGCAACCTGATCTGATCTCAGTGCTGACCCTGCTGTGAGTAGGAGATTGGACTTAGGACCTCCTGATGTCCCTTTTAATCTGAACTATCCTATGATCTTACTATAAAGAAAATTTTTTTCTGATCTTATCCTAATGCTTCAGGTAACAGGAAAAAACTTTTACATCTAATAATCTCATAGGCTTTCTCCACATTCGGGATTTCTCTTTCATAGGTAATACCTGGAATGTAAATGCAAAATTAAGGAGGGGGGTGCAAGGCTGATTTCTGTGAATGACACAAATACCTGTCTCTGCCATACAATGGAATTCAGTGCAGAACTCCTGAGTTAGCACCAACCAATATCTCTCCAAAACTAGAGATACTAAAGTTAAGTGAATGTGGTGAACATGGAACTAATTACTTGACCAAAAGAAACAGCATCAATCAAACACAGTTATGTTGCTTTTGAGTTGTGAGAAAAAACTCCGTGCAGCTATGTCAATGACAGCAGTTTCCACAGTGTTCACATGCTTGTGGAACGTTTCCAGATGAAAAGCAAATATTACTGTGGAGCACTAAATGCATGTTCATAGAGTTTGTTATGGGAAACGTCAAGTCTTTTGTTACCCTTGTCACAATACATAATATTATAAGGTGCTTTTTTTACAGCATTTTATAAATGTTGTGAAGGTAACTGCTATCAAATGGATACACTTAATTAACAATACTCCTATCATTATGCTGAGGGAATAAACTAGCCAGCCATCCTCATTTAAGACATTTAGAATTAGGAGTTTATCACAGAGACATTGTGCTGCACGTATAAATAATTGTTTTATAACTTGGCTATAAATATGACTCAATGCACAGAAAGAAACTTCAATGGAATTACGAACTCTGACAGCAGAAAAAGAAGTAGCTTTGTGCCCAAGAGCACAAAGGTCTTAAAAGTAGTTCAGAGATGAAACAAGACTATTATATATAAGACATCATTGTTTGTGATCACAGTCCAGTATCTCGTCTGCAACTAAAAACTTACTCTTCTCCCAAATTAATAGGTTGTATCTTTTATTGAAATTGTTACAGCTCTTTCAGATCCCTGCATTATTAATAATCAATAGTTCCTGAGTGTTAATTTTATTTATTAGTTATTACAGTTAAAAAAGTGAACTCAACTAAGAAATGACAAATTTACGTTTTCTCCATTATATTCTGCATTTACTACAAATTAAGTATAAATTTATATCAATTTATATCAGAAAGCTGTACTGTTCGTTTACTTCTTTTACTTCTAAAACTAAATCAATGTCAAGTATCATGCTAAGAGGCACAGCACTGCTAGAAATGTTTGAATGGATTTTTAATTCTGAAACACTGGTATAAATATGAATTAGCATCAATAGAAACACTCTACAATTACGCCAACGTGAACACAATCAGAATCTGACCTATTCTTTTAAAAGACGTAAGGCTCATATTGTAATTTCTTTTGTCAATAGAAAAGCCATTGTCCAGACCACATTTTAATTAACAACCCTGAATTCTGTTTGCAGATTCAATTAATAGAAGATATTATTCTTCACTTCTTGTCTTAACCTGTTCTTCAAAGTTACGAAGCAGTTTACTGAATGCATTATCAGTTATGGGTTCTGAGAAAATGTTCTGGTAGTTGTTTGGACAACCTTTTATTATTATGAATAAAATGTATTATTAAAAGGGAAAAAAATTGCATTGAAGTATTACAATCACCCTTAAAACTAAGGGTAAATAAGCTCAGAAGTGAGGAAAGATTTCAGTGATCATTTACATTCTTCTCCTTCTCAGTCCCCACATTTATTTTGCTATGTGAACAGTGATAGCCCTATATGATCATTATGATATGACACATTTCTAACAGCCTGTAGAGTCACTATAACAGAAAAAGACAGAACAGTCAATATCAGAAATTTGAAAGCATTGATTTACTCATCTAAATCATGGGCCCGATATTCTATAATAAAATACTGAAAAAAAAAGCAATGGAAACTAAACACTAATATTGCATGTATATAGAATGTAAATGCATGTTCTTTAGTGATAATTTTGGCTCGGTACATCTATGTACTAAGCACAGACATTAATTCTAAATGTTTTATGGATAATATTTACATTATTTTTTACAGTTATAGAAACTCCAGTTGGAAGGGACCTCTGGGGATCTCTTCCATCCTCTTATTTAAGGCAAGGCTGTCACCTAGTTAGGTCAGGCTGGCTCTGCCTTTGTCTGGCTGACTCATGAGAAGCACCAAGTGTGGAGATTGCCACCACCTCCATGGGTAACCAGTTGTAGTGCTGCACCACATTCCTTCGAAAAGCTTTTCCTCCTCCAGTTGAACCTCCCAAGGTGCAATCTGTGGCTGTTGTCCCTTACTACCTCATCTGCCATTACCAGGCATAGTTTTAGCTTTGCTGTCTCCTACAGGAAGCATGCTTCAAGTGATCGTAAACTGCTATTAGGATTGCCCTTGACCTCTTCTTCACTAGACTAAACAAGCTCAGATCCCTCCACCTCTTCATATGTCATGTGTTTTGGTCTAGCTTGCCTTGAAAGCCTTCCACTGGATCCTCTCCAATCTCTCAACATCCCTCTTTATTTGAGAATCTCAGAACTAAATACAGTATTCAGAGCAGCCTCACCAGTGGTGGGTACAGGGCATAACAGTCTGCTGTCTTTGAAACTCCTGCTGTAGCCCACTACGCATTTTGCTTTTTTCACGGGAGCTCATTGCTTGCTCTCATTCAGCTTGGCAATAATCCCCAGGTTCTTTTCACTGTTGCCACTATTCAGCCAGTCAGTTCCTGTCCCAAGTTGATGCATGGGGCTATTTTGCCCCAGGGGAGGAACTATGGACTCCTTGCTGAAGTTTTTGATGTTGGCTACCTCCTCAAGATTGTGAAGGTCTGCCTGGAGAGCAGACTCATTGTTCGTCTTGTTGGCCACTCTGCTGATTTAGTATTGTCATCGAATTTGTGCAGGGTACCCTGTTTCATCAAATGCTATGTTTATAGCACACTGTAGTATAGAGGCTGTTATCTTTTTTCAAGTGGGGATATTCTGCCTTTTCTGGAAGTCCTGAAGTCTTTCTCTGGGACTTCTCCTGTTACCAAGCCTTTGATAGCTACCAATACTCTTCTTTACTGTTGCATCTTCTACTTTTTGTGTTCCCTATTTTGAAAATTACATCAACATTTGTTTTCCCTACTTTTCTAATGCAGAAGCAGATGTCTTCATCTTAATAGTGATTTTGACACTTCACTTGGCTAGGTAACTTTTGGCAAATTAGATACTGTGATGCCAACAGTGAAAGAATTCTCAGAAGCATCAATCTGCCAAACTTTGGATCATCCCCAGCAACAATATCAATATTTTTCCTTAGTAATTACTCCCGTGTTATAAAAACTGATATAAATACTCCTGTCCCTGCAGCTGCAGGTTAGTAGATCTTTCCATATTCTTAGCATGAGAAGCTACCTTTACAGATGCTTACAATGATGACAGTAGTGTCTGACCTGCTTTTTTCCCACCATAATAAAATAAATTAACATATTTCTAAAAAAAAAAAAAAAGTGTTTGTAAAATCTACTGTGAACTGCATAATAATTTTTTAAGGTAAGTCTGGGCATGCTGTATCACAAGATCCAAAACTTTATCACAGAAATCCCGTAATTTCACAGCATCAAACTATTTACACATTTTCTTTGTCAAGTACCTCAACAAAGTCCCATCAAATATGGCAAACCAGACAATCAAAACTATACTTATTGCCAGCCACTACTCTCTTACACCAATCCTTTGTCATCTCAGCTACCTGGTGTAATCCAACAGATCTTAACAAAGCAAAGTGTGGTGCAGCTTTGCTCAGTGGATCCTGCAGGCTGTATGTACATTATAGCGTTCTGCGAAGCTTGTAGCGTCTGGATTGCTGTTCTTGTTCAGTAACACCGTCAATTATCCCAAAATAGAAAGGAAAGAAGGTTCAAAAATGCATAACACTTTATGCTCAGTTTACAGAGGGATCAATGTCTTTTCTCAATGGTCGGGTCCTATAGCTTATGCATTTATTTTCCTGGATTGTATTAGGATTGCTGGAGGACATAGGACAGCAGAGAACTTGGCTCACTATATAGGGGCCCATATGCCTATGCATTCGTAATGTTGAACCACAGATTTTATATACAAATGATGTCTTAAATACAATAGCAAGAATACTTTGTTTGCAGTGCCTATTATATGATAGGTGCTTTCCCAGAAAACTTAAATTGTTGATTTTATCATCTAGAGATAGAAAAGCAGGCAAAAATAAAGGGAAACATAAAGCTGTGTTACAGTTTGCTCTTAAATCTTTTGTACTAACTAAAGACTAGTTGTCATCACTAATTAGGTCAACTTCAGGAGTTTAAACAGCAAGTTTATTTTCCCATGGTTTCTAGTCCATTGTAGTAGCTATTTATCTTCTCCTCTCTGGCCAAATAAATTACACCAGGGATAATTTACTAATATTTCTGTAGTCATTTCCAAATAAGGAAGAGAGGCCCTCCATCCCAGAAAACTTATATGTAAACATTTGCTTTTATGAGGTTTTGATGTGACTCTGAGGCGATCTGAGCCTTGAGGTAGTATTAACCAATCTTATCTGTAGAATGAGCATACCCCAAAACACTAAAGTAATTCTATTATCTGTGTTTTCTTAGAGCACAGACAACCCCTTAAAATAGAGCAAATGCAGATTTTCTGGATGATGTACATGAATAAAAGTTTTGAAAACAAATCTTCCCCCTGTTTTCTATTTCCTTTCAGAATGAGCCTCTCCTTCCAGATGCTCCAGAGTCCAGCAATTTGCACTGCCTTCCTGGGTTGCTGCAACCTTCACACAGTCTCCCTCTGGGTCTCTAGGAATGTATCCTCTCCTTGACCTCTGAGACTTGGCTGTAGATTGCGTCCTTTGCAACAAGCAAGACATGTGCTTTGTCAAGAGTCTTTCAGTCTGCATGCAGACACTGTAATCTCCTCCTTTCCCTCCCTCTGCCCACCTGACACATACTGACACACACAGCCTGGAAAAGCAGAGGCAGCCTTTCTCAATGCTGTTCTGTCACACCCTTTAAAAGCAAACAAGAAGGAAAAAGGAAATTCAAGATAAAATGCTCAAATAATAAAATACAAGATTAATTTCAATCTGTGCAGAGGAAAACCAAAGCATAACATTAGCAAGTTTCTACTTCAGGAAAACCCAGTGAAAGAGGTGGGTGAATGTAGGCTTTTGTAGGAAGGTGATAGTATTATGAGTTTAAGTTCTCACCTGAAGCAGGGACAGGCTCTGTGATATGCCACTGTTGGATCCTAGTAGAGAAAATAAACAGGAAATAAGAAGTTAACCCCTTTGGTAACACAATTGGCTTTTCCATAGTCATACTTCACCTTTTTTGTAAGCTCTTCTTCTCAGCAGCATTCATTGACTCTTGCAGATTTTTGACAGGTAGGATAATCTGCACAAAACTGAGGAATTCCAAACCTTCTTTTCTGCAGTTTAACAGCTTCATTTTTGCTTAATCATGACAGGCATTGTCACTGCTGGGATTCACAGTTGCCTGTGTATATGTCAGTCCACTGCTCACTGCTTCATCTTGCCATGTGTTTCTTGTTGTCTCTAAACTCAATAGGTAGATTAGGTTATTCATGTCTTCACAGCATTTTCTCACAGAAAGACTTTTTCATTGCTGAAATTTCTCAGGTACATTGCAAATTCTTTCTGAAGCTCTCTTGAAAATCCATTCCATTCTACTATATACTTCGGCAGACACCAAGTCATTCATGTTCATGTCCATATATATCAAAGATGACTTTATTTTTCTATAGAGACTTAATGCCATTGATAGTGATTTTTCCACTAAAACCCACTATAGTACCACCATTATAAAGGTATTGATGGGATTTAGGATATATGTCAGGTTGTATCAGCCTTTAATGAACCAGATTTTCAACTCCAAGTTTTGCATTATAACAGCCATTCATGAGATGCATAAATTTCTGAAGAGATAAAGACTATTTATTAAAAAGTGAAAAAAAAAGCCCAAACCAACTCTATAAGTAAATGTTTGCAGTCTTAATTTCACTTCCCAGTCTTCCTATTTCTCAAGTGAAATCCAAGACAGAAGTTTCATTGTTCAGAAGGAAGAACACAGAAAATGTCCCACCTTTTGAGCTACCTCTTCAGTATTCAGAAAAGGGAGACGGCATTTCTCTAGAGAAACAAGAACAGATTTCTGTGTTAGAAGAACACAAAATTTATAAATTTCAAATTTTTTTACTGCATCCAAGATAACAGGTATATGGATGAGCAGTCTAGAAGTCATGCTGTTGCTAAGCACCCTTCTATTTCCCAGGTGTTGGGAGACCTACACTTCTACATAACAAAAGAGTCAATAATAAATAGAAGTAGAGTGATTTTTAAAAAAATAATAATAATCTTGCCCCCAAATCTGTAAGCCTTCACAAAATTAAAGCTGGAGGGGAAGAGACACCATGATAATAATTTCTAGGCAATGTAAAATTAAGAAAAGTAAACTGTGAGTATTCTCACCAATTATAAATGAAAAATATATGTATTTAGTTAAAAATGTTTTCTTATACAGAGCAATGTGGAATGTTAGGTTTGGTCCTTGTAAATTACCTGCCACGCTATACTAATGATGTAAATGGAAATATGTTGTAAGTACTTATACTAAAAGGACAGCTGAGGTTTTTTGTATATACAGTTCTGAGAGAAGAGTAGCATGCTTTTATAAGCCCACTTCGTTTGATTTATCCATTAGACTAGCAGACTCTGAAGGAACATTTTAGGGTATCACAAATCTTTTTGACAGTAACATCTGGAAAGTCTCTAGAAGTATCTTAATTTTCTAGAGTGAAAAAAAGGCTCTCTAGAGTTATCCCCAGTATTTGGTACAAGTCATCAAGGCTCTAAGTTTTCAGTAAGAGACGAAGATAGGGAAAGAATGTGGGTTAAGACATCTCTTCACACAGGAACATGACAAGAAAATGCTTAAAACTTACTATAGTTAGCTGGGGTCCTGAAATATATATATGTAAATAAGGACATAGAATCTAGATACAAAAACCTAGTATTTTCATTCAAAATCCATATAGATTTTTCACATTGCATTACTAACCTCTGATCCTATTCAATTCATTTGGGTGTTTTCAATAACTGTTGTTTATATCCTGCATTTTTAATTATGATGTAATATTTCAGGGCATGAAAAGGCTATTAGGCTAGCAACAAACTTTCTTTTATTTTTCCAGCATTCTTTTGCTGACCTCTCTTGAGTAATGCTCATGTGTATTTATTAGTTAAGTATGTCAGCATTACCAAAGCACAAGAAAAAAAAGGGAAGATATCTAGATAGCTTAGAAAATCTTGTACATCTGCAGTTGTCACATGGACTGGTTTGCTTTGTGACTTTTTTCATATGTACAGTGATGAAAGTTAATTTCATAGTCTGGAAAAAATAAAATATTTAGGTTAGAAATACTAGTTCATAGAGCACCTCTTATATGTTCATGATATTTCTCTGGAAAACATAAGAGTGACAAAATTAATTCATTCAAAAGAATGACACAGCAGTTAGTGGATTTAGAAATAGTTTGAAATATTTACCCATCTGAAACTCCCAATCATATTTGTTCTTTGAAGTTTTAATCTCTTTCACATTTTTGTATGGAAATGCATTTGATTTCATAAATGTTTTTCTTTTTACTCATATACTTAGTAACGCAGAGATGAGACATTTCTTCCTTCATTCTCTCATCATATGGAAAATTCATGAAAATGCAAGAGCAATGCAGTGGATGGAAAATTATTGCTTTCTCTCATAAACTTGGCCAAGAGAGATTCGGAATATTTATTAAAATAATCCCAAAATACAGCAATATTTTCAAAGTTGGACAGGTGCTAAGTATTTTGTTTTGTTAAGTTGGCTAACCTTCCATAAATCAAGTATAACCCTTCTCAAGTTAGTTTTAACTATTTCTATCCAGCTTTTCAGTCAGCTACTACAAAACAATCTTACCATACTTTTCAGATGACCAAATCTATTTCATAATATTAACTTTTCAAACAAGGACATCAATATTCTCCACATTTGAAGACAGGTGTCTAATCACTTACACACTTGCTGGTTGGGTTCTAGGATTCACAGAGTAAATCTACAACAAACTTTTAGTTCTGTTGTGATCTTTCAAAAAATGTCCTGATCATTTCCATGTACCATGCTTTCATCCATATTATGGACTCGTCTTTGAGCCCTATGCAAACTGGATTTTTGAATGAAAGTGAGTAGGAGGTGAGCTTTGACAAGCATTCAGTCCTCAGAATGTCTAGAACTAGCCCAGCATTAAAGCCCCCAGAAATGTGCAAATGCCAGTTCCTTAGTACAGACTTTCATTTTGTTAATCCGTATTGATCTGTGCTACTTGCTAATGTGGACAGAATTTCTAGTTGGATTTAGAGTTCATAGACCCTCACAAGATGTAGAACCAAATTCCAAAGTGATTTAGGCCCTTAAAATGTCATTAAAATGTATATAGGACTTATGGATATGATATTCTTTGGGACATGAAAATTTCATTATTTGCTTATCTGCATCTTTAAATGCCTGAATATCTTTGAAAATCAGAACCTTATATTTCTGTGCTGCAGTTCCACTTTCTTAAAATGGGGATAAATAATAATACCCAGTTTGACAGATTCTGATGAGGATAAATACATTAAACATTATGAGCTGCTCAAATTATGGAATAAGAAGTCCGCTTTCATATCACAGATCAAGGTTAAACAAAGGCTAAAGCTCTGCATGCATGATTTGCAAATGCAGTTATGCTAATAGCATGATGATCTTAATTAGATGATCAGCTGCATATCTGACTTTTGATAATAAGTCCTAATGTGACTTGCTAATCAACGTCAGATATGGGAATAGAATGTAGAATTTCTGACTAGTGAATCCATGCACTAATTGCTAAACCAGGCTGCCTCCTTAATGTCATCCTTCATTTAAAAGTGTTTTTTCTTCTTCTTCTACTCATACCATGTATTATTTGAACAGCTTTTTGTAGATCCACAGACTGTTAAGACCAGAAGAATCCACTATAATCTTATTATCCAGCTTCTAAATACCATGCAGCAAATAATTTCTTGCTATTTTATTTTGGTAAATTATGGTTTTTTCTTTTTACCATAAATTAACATTATCAGTCTTCATTTTTGACTGAGCTACAGAATATTTTTTTCAAAGGCATCTAATTTTGATTTCAAGATTCCAAATTATGATGAACATGTCACTTTCCATGGGAAGGAATGTCAATTATTAATTGCCATTCTGTGTAATGAGGTGCTCAAAAATAAGGTCAGATTCATCCTGTTTTTAAAAGATACGTTTAATTGCCAGTTTAAATGTTCCTGACTTCTGTTTTTAGCCATAGTTATATCTTGTTATGCCTTTAACTGCTAGATTAAGGGTTCCTTCATCTCAGGTTATAGATTGTTATATAAAGGAGACTGTGAAAGAAAATGCTTCACTTCAATCACATTGTTTAATTCACTGTGGGAAGTAACTCAGCTTAGCTCAGAAAATACTAGAAATATTTTAGCTTCAACTGTTTGTGGGGATTTTTTCATCTAGCCATATTATAGACAAATCTTGAAAAGGAACTATTATAAAAATGGATTTTAATGTGAAACGGAAAGATTTGCCTGGAAACATTCTTTTTTCCAATGGTCAGTCCTTGCATTCTATACTTGAAGAGCAGGGAAAGAAAAGAAAAGAAACCATTTTTTCTTCCTGAAACCAAAGAGTGTAGCTGTCAGCTATTTCTTTGGTCATTGTCTACACATCAGAAAATCACCTTAACAACTGGGATTCCCATTAATTAATTCACTGGAATAAATACATCTGTCAAAGCTAAATAAGCTATTGTGGAATTTCCATACATAATAAATCATTACCTCGTCAACAGATGAACGTTAGAATTAATAAAACTGAAGAAGTACATGAAGCTAATATGACAGCACACTGAATCTAAGCTTTCTCTATATAAAAGTATTACATGAAATAGTACCAAATTTTTATATCAGGCTGATGCTTGTGTGTAGAATTGATATCAATTGAGAATATTCACAGAAAACTGAAGAATAAGAACTTAACTTACAGAAAAAAGAGAAAAAGGTAATTTTTCTTCTAAATGCATATTGCTACATGCAATGGTACACGTGTGATAATATGTGCAAAAAACAAAATCCATGAAAAAATCTCTTATACCTGTATTTAATTTTATCGCTACAAAATTAAATGTTAATAGATTGCGGCCTACTTGTAGCATGATGTGTTATTTTTCATTTTATGCAAAATTTTACTACAGGGAAGGGGAAAACAGCAAGATGTTTCTCATTAAAAAAAGTGCATATTTGCTGCTGCAGCTGCAGCTTTGGCTTCATTTCATAGTTTGAGCTCTCAAAGGGCACAGAAAGAAACAGTAATAGCCACTATGGCCCCAAACTTATCACCTCCTAAATACAAATGGAAAATTTAGACAGAAAGAAAATTACACTTGATTTCTCTTCTGGTGAAAAAACTTTCACTAAAGAAAAAATTCATATTAAATCACACAGTTAAACCATTGTTAGTGAACCAAATTCTAGAAACGAAAAGAGTAACTTTTCAGTAATTTTGAAAATGTTTGATTTCCTTTTTCTCCCTTTGTAATGTGCTTTTCCAATCAGTCTCCTTTTCACCAGGAAAGCCTGTATGATAAAGAACTGTTCCAGCACATGTGCAGCTCACAGAGAGGAAAAAATCTGCCATGGAATTATTTTGCGTATGTACATATGTATACCAAAAGATTTCATCTCAGTAACAGTAATATTCACAGAATACATTATGGAATAATATAAGAACATTCATTTATCATAAACTTTCAACTCCTCACCTTTGCTCTGCTCATGAAGCCATTCCTTCTGGGCTGAGTGGAACGGTACCAGACAGTCAGAAATCCACCAAAAGTGGGAGTTCTATGACACTGAACAAAAAGTTGATTTGCAAAGTGAAAATAACTGGCAAAAAAAAAAAAAAATCTATAGGGAAGTTCTGAAAAGTAGGGGAGGGAAAGTTTCTGCTTTTCTTTTCCCAAATACAAGCATGTTTTCACAATTAAATCATATGAAATAAAATAAATTTTAAATAACTGGCAAAACAAAGTGCTGCAAAACTGGGGTGGAAAATGGAAAAGAATGAACCACAGATAAACAGCCTTAATCACAGCTCTTAGCTGTATACCAGAAAGTGCTCAATGTTACAAGGTTAGTTTATAAATTTGAATGGAATGGGACTAAATAATGTATTAAATAATAAATGGGCAACTGGAAAGTAATAAATTCAGAAAATTCTGGAAACAAACATTTTAATAATTTAAATAACTAAAGGTCAATATTTTTGTTTTATTTAGATAGGGGAAAATTACTGTCTGTCCTGTATTAATATATTTTGTAATTCCTGTCATTAATATCCTAGAGAAGTAACATCTTTGTTAAAGTTTCATTATGCTACAGTGTGAAAACTAGCCAGATGCATCCTATTATTATCCTCCCAGCACACCCTCAGCCAAATCAGAGATCTGAATTGTGTTCCTTATATTTACAGGATTAAAATAAAATGTACTTTAAATTTATATCTGCTTACACATGAAAAAGGTGGCAAATTTTAAAATTCTACCTTCTAGAAAATCCCCAAAAGGCAGACACATTCCTGCAGGAAATAAACAGAGTTATTTTGTATATAATTAAAACTCTGAAACTAGTGCTTACTTCCAAATCTGACCTTGGTGTTTAGTGGTGGTAACAAAAGATGTAATATCTCCTTTGTCCATCCATTATAAATACACATCAAATATTGCAGAGGGAGCATCTGGTTTTAAGAGGCACTTACTTTGGAATTACAGACTCAGACATGTAATATACTAAAGTGATACATTTTGATTTCTATTACTGGCCTTCACAATTATCATCAGTATCTCTATAGTGTGTTTTTCCTATTCTGCCAAACAAACCATATTTCTGTTAATTATATGACTAAATTAGTCATTCCAAACTTAATACCTCCTAAAGCCATCAGCAGATGTTCCCTTTATAATCATTGATGTCATTCTATAAATGATTGAAAAGGAGATGTTAAATGGAGTGCTATGAGTAAATGCTAACTTTGGCATTCTTCTTGTCTAACTTCAGCTAACAGCGTAGCATCTGGCCTGTCTCAGTCAAACAGACCTTCTCCATAGACAGTGACACTTCCAAAAGGAAATGCATCCTGTTTAAAAACACACAGAAGAAACTACCCTGTCTCACTGTCTCTAGGGGGGATAGAGCAGCCCAACAATTTAGCCCAGGCAAAATTTCTGCCTTTTAAACTCAAAAATTGGTGAGACTGATGTCATCTTTTAGCCGAATATGGTGGCAGGCTGCAGGTCAGATTCAGTTCTTATTTCAGCTGATCTTAGTTTATGTTTCAGTAAGACCAGAAACCTGCCCAATCTTGGAGGAGAAATGGTGTCTCTGTATGGCAAGGAATGCTTGTCTCAGCCCCTTCCGCAGGTGGCTTCCCAGTCAAATGCAATGGTCATTGCACCACACAACGGTCTTTGACATGAAGTCAAAGATAAATATTCTTAGATTTCTGATGCTTATTTTGAAGTCAAATTCAACAATAATGAAATTGCCTCATGTAAAAAATCTATATAAGTATTGAATGCAATAGCTTTAAAACACAGACAGGACAGAGAGATGATGGGAGGAAAAGGATTTACTTGGTCTTTCAATTGCATCCTCTAAGAATACCATGTTTTTTCTATTCTTTTCCTAGCTGCTCTATCAATTTGTACTACAATTTACTACTGAATGAGTCTGCAGGAGAAAAAAAAATTACTGTTTTTCCTCTAAATAGCTATCAGCATGTTCTTTCTCTATAAATCCTAGTGAGATCCCTGGTGGTGGCATAACTGTTAACAAATATAGAAAGTGATATGGAATAGCTCCATTTCCCCAGCATATTAAAACTACTACAGTTGTCAGCATTTAATGTCTCTGATATCCTTAACCCCCTACAAGTTGTAGAATTAGCTAAAGCTTTGCCTCCAGGTATCCCATCAGGATGCTCCAATACAGAGATTTACATTCAGTGTAACTCTCTAGGAGTAAAATATCTTTTTTGACATACTTAATGCGTCATAATAACTGCAAATTTATTGTATCAAGCATTAACCACTTTCTCCTTCATACATGCCTGGAGCAAGGAAGAAACATCACTATTACCATAAGTATGCTACACTGAATGAACAAATATGCAGAAGCCTTACTGCAGACTTCAATCATTTACATTATTTTTAAACGATATAATTTTAAAATATGTTCTTTTTAGAGTCACAAATGAAAATGGAACAGATGGTTAGAGCTTAATTTAGAGTAATTTGTCTATTAAAATACATGGCATTGCCAGTGAGTCTTCATTATAGCACTAACTCATTACAAGGGAGTTGTAATTTGTGGGTTAGACAGAAAGGTATTGGACCTTTAGGAAAAGTTTAAAATCTTAGAGGATTCACTAGGAGCAGATGAGCATTTCAGTATAAGATTTTTGAGGAAAAAATGGGAAAAGCAAGAAAGACTTGAATTAAGATTTATTTGAATCCAGACTTCCCAGTGTTCCTTGACAGAAAGGATATTCTCATGCACAAACAAAAAGACCTCCTTTGTATAATTTTATCTATAGATTTCTTAGTGTGCACTGACTTTTAGCTGTTTATTAATATAGAAGATATATTGACATACTCACATTACAACAATAAAGGGATTCTTATAAATAATTCCTTAGTATTTTGAATAAGCAAATGATGCATATTGCAATTCATTATTGTATTGTTCTCTGTGTTAAAAACTTATTTTAAAGCTTTTTCATTTCAATGTAAAAGCCCAATAAGGCTGTTAATGTTTTCAGTCTATATTAGAATTAATTTTATGTTAGTTATCTATCTTTAGGGAAAAGGAATGAGAGACAGGGAGGCAAAAAGCATACATGGGATATAACAATTTGGGTTAAAGCTAAAGGTGATTTGAGAGATGTTAAAGAGACATAGACGTAGAAAGTGTTAGTTTCTTTCAGAGAAAACTAAACGCTGATATAATTGAACTGATATCGAGTGAAATAAATCTTTTGGGTTTTCATATACCTTTCCCATATCAAAGGTTTTTTTCATTCCAGGAAGATCTTTGTGTTATTATGATCAGAGTACCAACAATTCTTTTTTAATATTTTGGAGTTGGTCAAAAAATGGTAAGTCAACACATAGTTTCAAACACCAGGATGTAGAAAATAATACAAAATTTATTATGATGCTCATATTGCATAATTCTACACTTACACACACATATTCATACAAATACATAATCATATATATGTGTGTGTATGTATGTATATAACTTATATGGAACTCTCATGTTTATGTCTGGTTGTGAACTAGCAGAAGTAAGACAACACTGACAATGATTAGAAATATTAAAAACTGCAGTATTGTGTAAACTCTATAAATATTTAATTGTCATAAAATGTTAAAATAATTGATTAAGGATGGTGCTGACACCACAAGTTCACATCTGCCTGCAGGCCTGAGGAAAAGCACAGCCATAACTCACACCTCCTAAACGAGAGCCATACTCACAAACACCCGACTAGTTCAGAATTCTCCACCTTTCTTGTTGAAAGACATTCAATCAAACAATCCAAGATTCACCGGGACTAAGACAAGTATGATTCCCTATCTAGTGGTTAAAGAATTATTTTAATGTATCACTTAAATTTAATGTGTCATGAAAATTTATTATATCAAGCATTAACCATTTACTCTGTTATACATGCCTAAAGGAAGAAGCAAACTGAAGTTTAGGACAGAAAACTCCTGAAGTGGGATGTGCTCCCAGCACTAGTTAAGTATTTTTTCCACAACTGTATAATGCTAGAGAAATATCCACATACCCAAAGGCAATTTCTGATTGAGATATTTTAGAAGTAGGTTACAGGAAAAGATCTGCTGTGCAATGTCTAATTTTCTAGTCTTACACAAATGTTTTATTTGATTTAAGGTATTCTGCTTTCCAAAATGACTGTATAATTAAAGCTCTGCTCAGTTTAGAAGCTCACACACAAATATTACTAGCATTAAATGGGAAAAAAAAAAATAAATAAAATTCCATACTACAAAGCTACAAGTTCATTTAAAAACAAAACACTAACTAAATTTCAAATAATGCTAGTTTCAATTGGTAAAAGGAGCCTCTTCTCCTGATTGTATAAAACCAGAAGAGGGAAGAAACAAGATAACAGTTTACAATTTCCTCTTCTCAAGTTACTCTGAAGCTTGCCAAATATGTATCTTCTCAAGCCTGCTCCAAAAACATGAATAAGTGCCTGCTATTCCCCATAGCTTCTGTCTAATTTATAAAGTACACTTTATAAATATTTGTAGATATGTTTTATCTTTTTTTCAAATATTCAGCCAGTTACTGAAGTGTAAGGCGTAGGTGATGACATTTGGTACTACAGTAAGAGAAACCATTTACAAAATTTTATACACAGTATAGACTTTTAATTTTTATGTAGAAATGAGCAAATAAACACAAACAAACTTTAAACTCCATCATTTGATAAATTAAAAAAAAAAAAAAAACAAGACAGTTTAAGATTGTTATAAATAAAATCTCAAGTCCTTTCTTGGTATGCATAAGCTATTTTAATAAGATTTCTAAGAACTAATTTTGGAAAGTGTATAAAAAGCAAAAGAGTCTGAAATGTAGCCAGATAGCCTAATGTAATCATTTTAGAGTTAGCATCATAACTCCTGGCTGGTCACCAAAAACACCCCTTCCACCCTGATTTTTTAGAGAAGCAGAAGTTGTTTCATTTTATTTTTAAGTTGAGCATGGAAAAGCAAGTCTCTCTCCCAGTCCCGTTCTGTTTCTCCTGATTGACTGCAAAGGGAGCTTAAGGTAATTAGTTGAAACTTAAACACCTAACTGTTGGGTTCCAAAGTTTCATGCAAGTAACTCCACCCTAACTGTTTTAAAAATGTAATTCCATTATATGACTTCCTTGCAGTATATTTAAATGCTAGCTTTAAATGAGACATTTTATTATGGCATGAAGTCCAAGCAAAAATTCCCCTCTACCAGGAAACTGTCATCTTCATCTAGTCCTCTCACTTGTATACAAAGGGCTCTGACTTTCTTCATGGTGGCGCCTATATGTGTTCCATGCTTACCTGGAAAACAATATCTTTCAACCTAAATTTGAACTCCACTGACCTCGGCTACCACTTATTGGATATTGTTATGTAGTCTTCCTTTGGATAAAATGTATATGTACATATATATACACTTTGGTATCACATGCTTCTGCAGGCCCTTAAAGGCTAAATTCAAGTAACATCTTCAAGTAATAATCATGCAATAAGCTGAACAATAAGCTATATAGTAACTATTCTAATATTCACCAAGATTTTAACACCCGTAAAGAGTCTTTGTATGCTATCAATACCAAACTGAGACATAGTGTTCCTTTAGTAGTCTCATGGAGTATGATTTCTTCCTCCTTAAGAAAATCCTTCTAAATCAAAGATCATGTTGGATGTTGGTCAAATATCACTTGCTCAGTTTCAGTTGAGCAGACTCAATAATCATTTTGAAGTCTGTGCTTTCCCACATTAGAGTCCATTTCCTAGAATGTTCTATATGTAGGAAGAAACATATCTGTATGCAGTAGTTCTATAGAGAAAGAGAAAAAAAAAATAGCATGAAGGGTATTAGACTGTTTCCAGAAAGAATTAAAATATTATCAATAATGGTTAATATGCTTCATAACAAACATATTCTGTGAAACAAACTTGATATCATTCAATAGCAAGACTAAGTCTAATCAAACATATAACTGTGTTAAATTTAAATGCATTTAGGCTTATTTCAGATGTATACCTGTCTTCAATTAATGTCTTGGAAGCACACTGAGATCCTCAGATGAGAAAGACTTTATTCCATAAGTGGAAAAATACTTTGACAGTATATCAAATTTTCCATAATACCCAAAAGAAAACTATAATACTCTGGCAGCCAACAATATTTATGGGATTTATTACATCGCCTACAATAGAAGACTTGACAGTGTGGCTTCAGGGAGGGTTGCAGCCCTTGGTTATCCTGATACTGAACCCAGCCATTCAAAGTCTACAGATATATGCTGAATGTCAGGATCCATACTCTCCAAGGATTTCCTCTGGACAGGGTGGACTTAGAATCAAAAAATAGCTTCAGGATGAACAATGAAAGGATTAGTACCAGTTCTTAATGTTAAAAATAATGATGCTGTGAATGGACATCAAACCAAAGCTATTTGTTTACCTATTAAATATGCCTCCCTCAAAAACATAGCATCCTATGTATTCCTGCTTTTCAAAGGTATCTAGAAATCCAAATACAGACAGGTTCTGAAGGATGGAAATGGAAATTCCCTCCTTTTACGTTTGGCCTCCCTGGGGGATTCATTGTGCCAGGGCTATTAATTGTGGAGCACTCAGCACCCTTTCAATGGGTCTTGAAAAAGCAGGGCTTCATTTAGGGCCAGGCAGGCAAGCAGCTGTAAATAACATGCTCTGCTGCTTTCTCTAAAGCGTAACAACACTCCAAAGAGTGACAATAATATGGAAATGTACCACAATTGGTTTCTGAAGAAATAATAGACTTTTATAGTTCAATAGAAATTTAGTTTTCTGTATCTTACTGGTAAAAATGGTGCCTCAAGATGATTAAATGAAATATATGTAAATATTTAGAAAAGGTTTATAAACTGGAAAACTTTTCACTCAGCCAAATTAGAGCTTGTATGTTAGTTTGTTTGTTTGAATTGCAAATACTCAATAGGATTTAATACCAAAATCTCTTAAAAAATGTTCAGACTAATGTCTCGTAGAAAACATTTGAATGTAAGACCAGTAAAGCACTTATTTACTCAAATATTACTTTCCAACTGCTAAGCAATTTCAAAGCTACATTTTTCTTATCAATCTGCTTCATAGTTTATGTCTTAAAACATTCAGCTTACAAAAGTTTTCCTTTACAGAGAGAGACATTAAGATTCATAGCAGCGCATAACTGTGCAATGGAGGGGGAATATTTGTTTGGTCTACAGCTAATATTATCATCTCTGCCTCAGATGTTAGTTATGAAATAATGGATGGCAGGGAGCAGTAGAGACAGCAGATCCCTTGGGCTGAGCACCAAGAGTAGTAGAGGGTCCCAATGGGGGCCCACAGGTCAAGGATCATCCCAATGCCAGGAAGCAAGGCAGGCTGAGGGGCAGCTGGGGGCATCCCCAAGGCCAATGCATCAGACATCTCCCTGGGTACACGGACAGACTAAGGCCAGACTGGGACATCAGGCAACAGGTCCAACGCAGCTTCGTAGTGGGTGGTGAAAGCAAGGCTTTGGTAGAGCTTGGAACTGGCATCTTACAGCATCACTGGGGCAGGGACTGATGGCCTGGCTTGAGATGAATCGGGATCCTAGGCCCATGGAGGGGGCATGGTGGGGATGGCCCAGATGAGGCTGCTTAGAGCCATTAATACCTACTAGTGGCCTCAAGGTCCTGACCATGTAGATAAACTTTAAAAAATGAATAATGCAATAGAAGAATAGAAAAAGCAAAATGCTTTTAGCCAAAGAAAGGCTTTAAGTGTTGCAAGTCACCTGAACAGAAAGTTGTCTTTGTCCCTGAAACCACTTCCTGTTCTTTTTCCTAGCCGGAGTTAAAAATTTAAGTTCTAAACACAAGACTACAAGCCAAGACTTTGAGCTGAGCACCAAAATTTCATTAGCTGCACAGATTTCTCCAGATAAAGCCTTCTCTCCTCTGTGTAGTCAAAATTTTATGTCATTCATTAATGAATTTATTTACATGGAACAGACTAATCGGTGCTGCTCCAGGAATTTTAAGTAGTATCTTGGCCACCTGAAATCAGACTAGGTGCCATTGACTGCATCCAGTGACCTGAAAATACATTTTCCTCACAGCTTTTGCTGAAGCCTTTAAGCATCAGTCTATGTACTTTTTATGACAATTGATGTTTCTCTGTGATGTGCATCACTCTAAAATATTTTACAGTGCTCTGTATTAGCCCCAAAGAATGAAGATAATTGAGAAAGGCAACATACATTCTAAAAATGCTTTATGTCTTGAATGACTGTGCTCAATACACAACCCATACATAATACTCCGAGGAATGATATCAATGTTAAAGTTTTACGTTACAAACGACCTCAAATACATCAGAAAACTTTGATTTATGTACTCAATATTGGAGATATAATTTTAAAAGATTAAGGCCTTTAGTTATATTTAGAGGAAATTCATTTGAATTGCAACATAATTTGAAAGTCTTAACTAATTCCCCAGGAGAAAAGCTGCAGTCACACTTCACTCACCTCAGTACAAAGTTTGTGTATAGGTAATAAACTCTTAAAAGCTCTTAGAGAAAAAAAAAAAAGAAAAAAGAAATTACAACCATTTTTCCTCTTCTGCATAGGCTATAAGAACATCACTGAGATCTGGCAACACAACAGTGCCAAAATTTGGGGTTTGTTTAAGTGTCAGATAATTAATTTAAACACTTCTTAGCAACTTTTGCACATGCAGTTTAGTACTTTCATAACTGCTAGCTGGCTAAGTCATAACTGGAAGGAAAAACCTAGTAAAGGGAATCATTTAGGTTTGGAAACTTGCAAATCCCATCACTGTAAGACAGGTGGTCTGTGATCTGACTCATGTACTTTTTTCAAGCTATAGCAGAATATAGACACTGTCAATGCAGGTACCAAGCAAGTTCTTTTTTTGTTTAAGTCTTTTTTTGTCTGTTTCCTAAGAGCCATGGCATTCCCTAGGCATTTCTGATTTTTAATATAATGCCAGTTGCCAGGCTTGTTCTGAAATGTTCAGTGTTTGGGAGAGGTGAGATGTCTTTGCACCTGCCTTATGTCTGCTGTGTGGCAGGACTGATAACTTAAACATTTTCTGATTCATCTTTGCTATCAGGCAGACCTGACAACATACAAAACATAGACTGAAAATGGCAACCCTCTGGAGAGCAGAATAGTTATTTGAGGTGTAGTTCATCTAGAATCAGATAGATGAGATAGAGCATCTACCTTCTTGCTACCAGTGCTCTCTAAACCAAATTTATTGATTGGAGGAAAATAACCCACCAACTTCTGAGACACCAAAATATCATGTTAAAGACATGTAGCCTTTGAGTGATAAATGCTGTGGAATGGTTTCTTTGACCATAATTTTCTGTGTGTGCAGTACTGAGGATGTGGCTGAGCAGGAAGTGAGATCACCTGTTTGTCATATCCTGCCTGTACACACTGGATCAGAAAGAGTTCCCAGGAAGGAGAAGCAGATTTCTATTTCCCTGAAGACAAATGGCCACACTGAGCCTGGAGAATATTTTAGAATGAAGGTAGGGAGAGATTCAGGAAACTCAGAGATTGTAGCCTTGAAGACTAAGCAGAAGAGGAGGATCTTCCTGCAACTGCCAGCAGACCCAAACTTCTCGGAAGTAATAGAAAGAAGATTTTACTAGAAACAAAAAACTGTCTGGAATATATAGTATTTAACACAACATGTTCTAACTTTTGGACACCATGAATTCTCTTAAAACAGATACTTATCAATTCCCCAAAGAAGGTGGGCAGGATAAGTAGTGTCCACTACCAGAAACTTCATGAGTCATCTGACGCATAACTGAATGCATTCTTAGCACAGCAAAAAGAGTGGAAACATTCCAGGTCTCATTCTGCTTCAGATACTTTTTCAGAAACATCAACATTCAAGAGAGAAAAATATTGCAGCCCGCTTAAATTCATATAAAAAGTAAAAGGATCCAAAACCTCTGAATATCTTGAGTTGCAAGGTACATTATTCTGCACACTGCCAGGTAAGAGTGACTGAGTGCTCAACACTCCTCAAGGTACGGTTTTTCAGATGTGGAAAAAATTGTCTTAATACATAGACAAAGTTGGAAGAGAGAAACTTTAGCCCTGGGAATAAAGGAAACCGCTGCTTGCAAAAAGTAATAAGTATATGAGCAAATACCTTGTTTAACAGAAAAAAAGTAATCTGTGGAAATGTAAGAGGGAGAAGAACTGGTTAAGTAGCAACTCTCAGAAATAAAGATTAGGAGTTATTGCAGACTACAAATCATGCAGGAGACAATAATATACAGTTGTAAAGTAATAGTAAACCTCATGTTAGAACACATAGAGAGAAACTATCTAAAATATGCCTCACCACACCCTGAAAAGACCTCAGTTGGTGTACTACATCCCATTTTAGAAGTATTTGTTCAAGAAAGCAATAGATTGGCAAGACTGCATTGTTAGGTGCATGTGATGCCACACTACTTCTAGTTCTTGTCATAGCTGTTTGGCCTTAGTTTGACTGGACCCAGCAATACGCTGATATGCTTCTAGAGACTCAGTGCCCAAAACCAAAGAAATACATTATATTACCTATATGAATTATTTTCTGACCACAGTTACCTATAATAAACAACATGGGACAAAAATCAATGTTTTCCACAATAGCTGCCTTCAGTTCTTGACTTGCAAGACTGTGCAGCTTATCAAGATATTTGTCCTGAAGATAAGAGCCTACCCTGGGCAGCACATTGCCAATTGCTCTTCTCACAGAATCGGTGTTTTTTTTTCCTCTGCACCTTGCAACACTAAGAGTTCATGAATAGCATCCAGATTTACAGTAACCTTGCCAAAAAATTATTCATGAAAAGATCATCACAACAACAGATCCAATTCAAGTATTTCTAAACCTCTTTGCTTTGCTAGGGCTCAAGGTCAAGAAACAAACATTCAAGTGCACTAAAAGTCTGGGCAGAAGAGCACTGAGGAACTGAAGGTCAGCAAGTGCTTATCTCCTGTGAGACATAATCCAAGGATCCACAAGTCTCTCTATTCAGATTCAATTCCATCTTTCTTGAATTCTTATAATCAAGCTCAACCCTATCTTTTTTACATCCCTAGATACACTATTCTTGCCCATTGGCAAATTTCAGACATTATCTCAGCTCTTCAGATGACATTTCCACAGATTACTGTGCTGCAAAGCCTTCAACCTCTAGTGTTCATCGTCTCTCATGCGAATATCATCCAACAGTTAATCCCTTCTTACAACCTCTGAGGAATTGGAAATATCAATAGAATAGCCTGGAGCATGTTCTGGAAAATTTCTAAAGTCTCTGAAAATATGGCTTACAAAAAACAAAAAGCCCCAAAGACCAAAAAACCAAACAAACCTCCCCGCCCCCATCATCTGCTCATCTTATTGGAATACGGATAGATATTTATTTCTACAAAGGTAAATGCAAAAAAAAAATCCAAACTTGTTTATGGACCACAGGCTGATGACTATCACATAAAGACTAACAACTGAAAAGCTAAATAAATGCTTTAATTGCAACAGGGATACAACTTTAGCTATTAATCCAGCCACATAAATATTGACTTCCAGCTGCCTTCTGCAGCCTGAGACTTCTTGATGTATATCCAGGCTCTTTACAGTTTCTTTTATTGCCTTTTAAATACTGCATTTACTGTGTCTTTTTTCAAGTATTTGGTAAGTTGTTGGGACTGCAGGTTACTGAAATGTAGATGATGTGAACCATATTGACACTGCATATACCTAACCATCCTCAAAGCATTTCATGTCTGTACTGTTATTAGTGGGAGCCACACAGTTATTTATGTCTTCAAAGTGATGGTATCCTAGTAGTTCTTAATATGCATTACCTTTTATATTTCTCCTGCACAAAGCCAAGTGATATTCAAGACTCTTCCTTGTCCTTTTGTTGGGCCCTCTGGCTGGCTGCTGCTGTTCTACTGCAGTTTTCAGTCTTGCAGAGACATTACAGAGTATTGATATCATTACCTCATGTTCTATTGCAATCTCCATCTCCTGGCAAGTTTGTGCTACACCGTATTTCCACCATAAGAGGCTTTTTTGAGTAACTTTCATTCTAACCTCACAGCACAGAAGTCTTAAAAGCATGTATTTCAACCATTCAGGTACATTTGGGAGTGCTTTTTTATAGTCATTTGTTAACAACTCTGATATAAGCCTCTAACTCAAATTACACAGTTATTTCAGGTGCATCTTCTGAGCATACTAGTTATTAACAGCTTTGGCCTCCTAGTTATAGAAGAGTATTTTTCCCAATTTTCTATTGAAAATCATACATCCACTCTAATCACTCTGCAGGATAGAAGCATTTTAGGGTTGTGGTCATGAAAATGATTTCTTTTTTCTTTAAATATCTGGGGTTTGAGTGCTTGACCATTTACTTGAAGGATTTCTCAACATTTCTAGATAGCTGTGCTGAAAATACCAAAGGTTGAAATGGTGATGTTTTTGTAAGCAGCTGCATCCATCTTTCTTAGCTACAGCAACATTAAAGACATTCTGTGTTCTTGTAGTTTTACAGACTATGTGAGGAACTATTTCTAGCTACATCTTGCTTCTAAGTGTACTATTTCCTTGGCTTCCTTGTCTTTTGGTTCATGGGCTTCTTACCAAGAGTCTGTATTTGTCCACTGAATGAGTTTATTGAAGGTGAACAGTTGGCTTCATTTCTCCAGTCTAACGTTGCTTTTTACTGGTGTTTTTGGCATTAAATTGCACCTGGCTCCATAAACCGGTGGCCATTGAATTTAGTCATTGGTATAACAGTATAGTTGCAAACATAGAAATGGAATCATTGGCATTCTTCTGGAAAACTTCACCCTCAGCATCTAACTCAGTCTTCTAAAGTTAAGCTGTCCTTCCCTTTGCTAGAAATCTTCACAGGCTTGGTGATTGTAACTAATTTTTCCTTCTTGAGATAGCATGACTTAAGAGGATAAAAGGATTCTCTTTCCCACACGTAGCACTTTATTTCCTAAAGATAGAGCATTTTTCTTTCTGCCTTTCTACACAGTGTTCTCCACATAATGTGCACTATGACAAATACACCTATATTCAGGTCACCCGTTTCCCTTCTTGATTTTCATGGGTTGAACCTCTGTATTTTGAATTTATTATCCATCTAAGTGTGTTGGTATTAATATTTTTTTTTATTAATTTATTGTCTTGATCCTTTTATTGGGGCTTATATTTAATGTCACGTAGTCTGGAATGACATCTCTTGTCTACAGTCCTCTCCCTAGTTAAATATTTTTAATATATTTAAAGTTACATGTGGGTATTGGATTTCTCAGCAATGAGAAATCCTTTCTAGCTTCTTGGTTGTGGGTGAGAAGCCAGCAGTCCTCTATACTCTTTATGTGCATGTTGTTAAAACAGTGAGATCTCAGAACCGTTTCCAATAAAGGTGAGGGACCTTACCACCACTTTGTAGCACTCCTTGCAGAGATACTAATTACCTGATACCACATCAGCAGGGTATTAGATGTCTGGGCCTGCAGGCTCCCCTGTGTTGTGTCTATATTGACGGTGACATTTGAAAAGTCACTGCTTTGGACTTGAGAGCAGCTTTGGACAATGCCTTTAACTGCAGTATAGATGCCTATAAATAGAGATGTACCTATAGGTAAAGATGCCTGAAATGAAAGTCCTATTTAAATATCTTTCCCAGCATTTTAGGTATTTTTTCCAGGTGATGACATGTTGCTGATTTATCCTTTTTCTGTTTTCCATCATTTTCTTGCCTTGATCCCTCACTGTCTTTGTATGGACACCAGTCCTTCTCCCCCATCACTTTCATGCCTGTAGAAGTAGGATTTTACCTAGAACTTCATAATTCCCTGTGATCTGATACTTTCTCTGATACCTCTTTCCTTTGTTTCTAGTGCTGATTTGTTTGTTTACTATATTTTCCTTTCTGATGATGCTTTTTGCTAGATTGAGCACTGTTACAGTGTTTCATTTACTGTTTGCTAGCTGGTAACTTCAGCTTACTAAAACCCTTGTAAAACTCAAAATAAGCCTGATATACGTAGGTAGCTAAAGATGAGTGAGATTAATTGCATCTAATCTACCAACTTCACTGTAATGTACAGCAAAAGCTATCAGGGCTACTTTTGCACAGATTCTTGAACGTTTTTCTGTTTCTTACAATAAATCACTTCCAGAGAATTGGTTTTTTTTCCTATTGTAAGTGTATGAGCTAAAGTCTTATAAAATGCCTGTTTACTGTAACCTTCTACATCAAAGCTTCCCATAGACTGGGCTGCATAAAGTGAAGTTTGGCCAGCAGGTCATGGGAGGGAGGTGATTCTCCCCTTCTACTCTGCTCTCATGAGACCCCAACTAGAGTACTGTCTCCAGTTCTGGGGTCCCCAGAACAGTAAAGACATGGATCTGTTAGAATGAGTCCAGAGGAGGACCGCAAAAATGGTCAGAACATCTCCTGTGAAGGAAGGCTGAGAGAGCTGGGGGTTGTTTAGACTAAAGAAGAGTCCAAGAAGACATTATTTCAGTCTTTCAGTATATAAAGGGGGCTACAAGAAAGGAGAAAAACTTTTTACCAGGGTCTGTAGTGATAGGAAAAGGGACAATGGTTTTAAACTGGAAAAGGGTAGATTTACATTGGATATAAGGAAGCATTTTTTACAGTGAGGGTGTGAGACACTGTAACAGGAGGATATTTTGGATGCTCCATCATTGGAAATGTTCAAAGTCAGATTGGATGAGGGTTTGAGCAACCTGATACAGTGAAATATGTCCTTGCCCAAGGTAGGCAGGGGTGGACTAGATGGTCTTTGAAAGTGCCTTCCAACCCAGCCCACTCTATGATTTTGTGATTCTCTGATTTTCTCTCACTTTTGGAAGTTAACCACTTGTCTGATCCTCTGAGTGCTTACCATGCCTTTTTACACCTCCATGCAATCCAAATAGTTCATCAAAAATATTTTTGTCATTTTGGGTGGTTTCTTTACTATAAAATGTAGATTTGTTGGAAATAAAACTTTGCTGGTAATGTGTAAGTCTAATAAATTTTTTATTAGAAGCCATTTCTGGAATCCGGAATGAAATTAATGATAGACAGGAGAGTTGTTGTCAAGTTACTCATTTCACCTGTATAAATCCACTGAAAGGGCACCTGATTTCAGTTAGGGACTTGAATCAGGAGCTATTTGGTGTGGACATTCTACCATATGGACTGTTGCTGTAAAGTGGGGTTCTCATTTCCCCTGACTACAGTTCTTCCACATTGCATAAATAAATGTTTATTGGAGCATCAAATTAGACAAGTGCCTGTCATACTCAGTGCAAGTTTCTTAACCATAGCTCTTTTAAATAAAGCAAGGGGAATGTATGTTTCTTGGTTTTATAACTTTTTGAATTGCATTTCTGTGTTTCCAAAATATTTTCAATAATTGTTTCCAATTTACCACTACCTCTTTTTCAGGGTATTAGAGCACCATTTCAAATTCAAAATAGAAGAAAGCTGGAGATTTCAAAAATTCAGGAACAGCTGAGGCAACTGTAGAGGAAACAATATTATGCCTAGTAGAAGTACACTAAATCCCACTGATTTCTGCATCAGATACATACAAGATAAATGTTTCATACAGCATTGGTTCGATATAACATGGCTGTATCAGTTGTTTATTCCTCTGTCCCCTAGTCTTAAGGAAACAGAGTAACATTTCACTGTTTTTAGCTTTGGCTGCCACAGATCAAGCAGGCTGAAGCAGAGTTAGAGATTACCTAGAGGACAATAACAATAATAATGAGAAATATGGTGCAACTGTTAGTATTATTCTGTTCTGTTTTACATTTAACCACTCAAAAAGTAGCAACGTCCTGGTCTGAGATAAAAGAGAACAGATTTTCCTTTTCAGTAATTTTATGTTTCAGTTAAATCTCTTCTCACTGAAATTAACAGTATGTTTTCAGACAGTGCCTGCTTCTAGCAGATAATGTCTGATGTTCATAGGTAATTCTAAGGAATGGTATGCAGAGACACTCTACTTGTACTTATTGCTATAACAACCAAGTTCAGCTAATTTTGTTATGTACCAAGCTGAAGAATCAGAAACAGAAAAGTGTAAAGGGGTCACACTTGTGGGGAGGAGTGGACAAGACAGGTGACTCAGAACTGACCACTGGGTATTCCGTCCCATCTGCATCATGCTCAGTTTAAAAGCTGAGGGATCAAAGGGGTCACCTTCTTTATTCAGTGTCTGGCATCTGAGGAGGACTCTGTCCATTCTTCTGCCTTTGATCCTGGTCTGTATGTTCTTGAATCCAGTTCCCATCTGCCGCTGAGTCCAGTTCCAGTGTTGGCCAGAGACGTGATCGTCATCCTGGGAGCTTGATATTTGGTTTGTATATATTTGTATACATTTCATTATTTTCTTAATAATATTATTAATGTTTCTTTTTATTTGTTAATATTTCATTAAAGCTGTCTTTAGGGTTTTTTTCCAACCCATAACACTTCTTCTCTCCCTCCTTTATTCTCTCTCCCTTCCCCTATTCAGAAGGGAGAGGGGTTAATAGAAAACATCTGTCATTGTTTTAGTGGCCAGCCCAGCCTAAACCTTGTCAGGAAGCAATAACTAAAACATTTCCAACACCTAAATATTAATGGTATACATCACTAAAATTCATATGCAAATCTTGCACAGTATTTGTGCCAGGGCTGCAAAACATGCTGTGTCAGTCTTTGTCTTTTCTCGTCTTCCCAATCAAAATAAAAATACATCTTTTTCATGTTTTTATATGCTAAAGAAACAACATCTTGTATTATTTAAGCTTGACTGCTCTTTTTAAAGAATAGCAGTATTAATGGGCATAAGAAATTTTTGGGCAAAAGAATTTTTTGAGAATTATGTTGACTATGAGGCTATAAAAGTAGGAAATACAAGGACCTTCTTGAGGACCCATATAATAACACACTGAGAAGAAACATAAAGGCAAAGGATGTACAGTACAATTAAGAAATGCATTAAAATGCCATTGTTCTTTATACATACTTGATGTTAATGCTTAATATTTAATGCCAGAAAAAAACCTCATTAATATGTTTAGTAAGAGCCTACAAGTTTTGATGAGTATTAGAAGATAATTGGAATTTAATGGTATGACAGAGTTCCTCAAATCTAACACAATCTCAGAAAGGGATGCCTTATGTAGTCTTGGCAATTTCATACTTAGGTCAATTTTACTTAAACATATATAGACCAAAATGCATATTACAAATCTTGAAAAAAGTGTATCCTTCATATTTCTCATTATACATTTTTTTAACATACCTCAGTATTTTAAAGCAGCTATAGATAAAATAAAGGCAACTTAAATCTAAATATATACTCTAATCAGTATATATAAGAGAAATATTTCCCATGAAAGACTTGAAGAAGAGGAGGAAAAGGCAAGGACATGAAATATTAAGTGATGTCCAACACCCAAGCATAAGAATTGAAAAAAGGGAAATTTTTTGCATTGTTCCATTTTGCAATCATTCCACTTTGGAACTCAGAAGTTCCTAAAGCAGTTACCATCAGTGATTCTGGTAGGAAAATGTATTACCAGCAGCCTCCAACACGTGTCAAATTTAGCATCAATTGCAAAAGGCAGCTCATTTCACAAACTAGCTAAGAAACTGGAACATCTAAGTCATACCATTGTCATTAGTGGGTTAAGATTATTTAAAATCTGTTTGCAGGTTTTTTGCTCTGTTCCATTTTTTATAGTAAGCAATTTTTAAAGGTTTAAAAATTTAGTCTGTTGGTAAATGTGGCTCTTACTGTTCTGGCATGTATTAGACTTTTCATTTCTTTAAGTGTGGCACTCCCTAAAATTAAGTCACCACAGCACTCTTGTACAGTTCCATATTTGCTACAATATTCAGGAGACAGGGGAAGTTCACCCACTTCTATGCACAGAAACTTCTAGGTTTGGTCATGGTCGTTACCAGTTTGGAAGAGACATCTTCCTGTGAATAACATTAGTCACGGTCTCCCTAACAGGCAGTAACACACAAGACCTTATAATAATCTAACATTTATATGTTGTCTGAACAAAAGAAACATTTGTATGGAAAAAAAAGGAAAATTTCTTTCATTTCCTCTATGGGGAAAATCTTTACTGAGATCTGAGTTTTCTTTGATTTTGTCTATTTCATCCCTTCCTCCACTCAAAAAACCAAAACTGAACAGGATCATTAGGCTTAAGGATGTTTTTTTCAGCATTTCTGACTGGTTAATAATGGAAAAAGATTTCAGACTGTGCTATGAATAGGCTGAATCACAGCATCCTAGTATTTCAAGATGGAAAAAACTTCTTAATTCATGTGCTCCATCCTTTTGATCAAGAGATGGCTCTTTGTAAAGCAAGGTCAGATTCTTGGATATTATATTGAACTGTTTAAACTGTAGTACTCACATTTTAATTTTTTTCATTACTCAAAGAACCAATTATATTTTTAAACATTATCTCCTTTTACTCAAAAGTAAAAGGGATTCTTACTATCAAAGATGACATTTAATGCTATGTCAATAAATAAGAACCAGATTACTTATGCTACTAACAGAAATGAGACATTTGTTTATTTACACATTCCTTTTGCTACACAATGCAAAACAATGCAAAAAAGTTTGAGTTACACATTAAAACAAAGCACATCTTTCTTTTTAATTTTGTTTTGTAGAACAGAAGGGAAAGGTCTCAAACCCTTGTGCATTCAGTTCTGTTAAGCAGATGTGTTCACTCATGATCTCTCACTTCAAAGATTTTTCCTACAATATTTATTTATATAAATTGCTGAGAGTTTTCTAGCTGCCGTGTACTTAGAGCTACTGCAAAATACATTTTTAAACATCATAGGAAAGATGAGATGAATCATTTTCATTTTTGCTAGTTCCAAAATATGTCATAATGACTTTAGCAGTGCAAGAATCTCTGGATTACCTCTGGCAAGAGAAGGGGATGGAGGAGGGAAGATGCTGAGTTTTTTTCTCTGTTTTAACAACACTGGATCATCTGGAGTTCATCAAGTATAGATCTGTTTCTAGTATGAGTATTTTGAAACATGCTTTATATACAGTATGAGGCTACTCAATTGGAGGAGCACTTTTTTCTCAGCTCAACCTCATTAACTGAATAAAATAGACTGCTAAGACCTTCACATTTTTTTCCCTGTGGCTGCCGTGTCCACATGACTTTTCCATTCACAGATTCTTTCTTATGACATCTGTCAATATCAGTAGGCAGCAGCATTTCAGATTTCATGAGATAGTACTTGGCAAAGGAATGGGATAATATTGTCCATTGTTCAAAACTGACAAAATATGTTTGCCTCATAAAGCCATTCTGTTGTTCATATACATCAACTCATCCAAGAGAAATGCTGGTATAACACACTTTCAGCCAAACTGTATCCCATTGTGTACAAAATAAAAATAAACTTGGGGTGGAACATAGCTAGTACCAGAGTGCTGGGAATCAGGATTATTAAATATTCCTCTAATAATTTTGTCCTGTTAAAATGGTTGTATTGGAAAAATATTACAACTGAAAGGAGGATTTTCAAGACTTTCTCGAAATCCTGCAGACTGCACAGTACTTGAACAAAGCAGATACTTTGCAGTGGTAGCCAGGGCCTCTCCACATTACTGACAAAGTAACATGGATCATTCTGAAGCTATGCTGCTGCTTCTGTCCACATTGCACACATCTGGCCTGAATTCTGGTTTAGAGAAAACGTTAAAAACAAAGAGAATCCTTTCTCTCCACCACTCCATGAGGCTCAGAAAGTTTTTCCCTCCCTTCCCCATCCATCAATATCCAATTTTCCCATCAGTTTCTTTCAGTACAATGGCCAGGTGATGTATTTGAGGAAATGTTTTCTCACCTCCTCCAATTAAAAACATGAACAATCTGCCTCAGAAAATCCATCTTTGTACATGTAGGTCCTGACTATAAACTATGCTAAATTTTCTTGCCTTGAGCACTAAGAAAAGCACAAATCTTTGGCTGCAATCATCAGTGTCACTTTCAAAGACTGGGACAGATTGACTGAAGTGAGAAACGACCTTTGGAGATCATCTAGTCCAACCCCCCCTGCTCAGTGCAGGATCAGCTAAAGTATATTGCATGGGACCATGTCCAGTTTGGTCATGGATTTCTGCAAGATGGAGATTCCAAAAACTTGCTGGGCAATCTTTTCTAATACTTAACTACTCTCACAAGTGAAAAAAAATAAAGTTCATACATCTACACAGAATTTCCTGTATTTCCATTTGTGCCCATTACCTCATTTCCTTTCACTGTGCAGTACTGAAAAGACTCTACCTTCACCTTCTTTACATCATCCTATCATACACATTGATAAGATCCCCCAGTGAGCCTTCTCTTCTCTGGGATGAACAAAAACATCTCACTCAGCCTCACCTCAAGTGTCCAATGTTCCAATCCCTAATAGTTTCTGTTCATCTTTGCTGGACTTGCTCCAGTGTGTCCCTCTCTCTCTCCAGTACTGGGGAGTGCAGTACCGGAATCTGGACTCCAGATGTGTCTCACCAGTGCTGAGCAGAGAGGAAGGATCACCTTTCTCAACCTGCTGTCAATGATCTTCCTAACACAGCTTACCGAGGTCCCTTTCTGCAAATCTGCTTTCCAGATGGTTAGTCATGCAGTTACACTTGAAATTGTCAGGATCTCCCCTGGCAGTATCATTGGTGCCCATGTGGCAGAGCAGCAGGAGATAATAATCCAAGGACTGTTCAAGCCTAGGCAGCCTCTGTACAATGTCCCAGATCTGAACTCCCAGCAACCAGCAAACCTTCCTAGACAGCAGGTCTGGTCATCAGATTGGGCCTCCAGCCCCTAAAGCCTGCTGCTGTTGCTTGCTGCTTTCTCCTGGTGTTCCTGCATGACTCAGGGTCATCAGGCTTGATTGCTTTGTTGGAGTGAGTTCCTAGTCCCTCACCTGAAGCTAGGACACTGAACATATTCTGTAGTTGCAGGTCTGCAAATAGAGCATAAGCTATCTTCCTGATGCCAGAAGTCATCAGCCTCTGGCCCTCACCATTATGGGAGTCTCCATTTCCCAACCTGATGAACATAGTTTCAGCCTGTCCCTCCTTTAGTGTACCTGGGAGTTCAGGTTATTGTCTCTGCACAATCTCTGAGATCTGATCAATCCATTTCCTGTCATCCCTGACGCTGTGCCGTCTGCTTCTCCCATGCTTCTTTTACCTGAAGACACAGCTCCTCCAGCAGTGCACAGTTCCTGCAGGCAACAAGATCATCTCCTTCTGCCTCAGGAAGACTGGAGCTTGTGATTTCTGCCTTTTATATTTCACTTGAGGTAAAGAGGGTATATAACATGTCAACCTCAAGACAGCTATGTCCTGCAGAATACAAATCTGCTGATGGGGCTGCACATCAGTTAATGGTAACAGGATCTCCATGGTGTTGCAATTTCAATTCATGTGTTCACTCACAAGAGCAAAATGATTATTAAATTCATCTTATCTAAAAAGCAACACTGTCTGAACACATCGCCCCCAGTCACAAGCAGACATCCTATGATCTAGTAAAAAGATGCCAATCACATTTTTTGTATTTTCCATTTTTTCTAAACCAGCTGCCTTGATTGCCTGCAGCTTTCCTCACAGATGTAGCTGTCACCTTCTCTGACCTCTGGTCTGTGGTCTTTCTCTGTTTATAGAGTCTAGGCACTGTGAATACAAGTATCATCTTAGATATTGTTTCATATAACTTTATTACATCCACATTCGCTTTATTTTTATGTCTCATTGATCTCTGATCACATTGCTAACCTGAGATGAAATCACATGTCTCATCTTAATTTCTCTTTCCCCAGACTAGCAGTTAAATAAGGCTGAGATGAGACTTTTCTGTGAAGTATTTTAAGATACAGTTTGTGAGAAGGAAAAAACAGTAAGTCAAATACATCTGTTCTCTGTCCTTTGCACTCAGACTTGTAGTTTGAATGTAATCTTATATTTTGTTGATTATAAGAACCCATGATTTTATTAGTCATTGTAGTACTGCTAACCTCAAGCAATGAAATGCTCTCAGTAAAACCCAGAAAGTCATACAGTGAAGCTTAAAACCATGAAATCTAAAAATATAGACATGAGGACATTCCATTTCCTGGGTTAAAGCCCTTAGGGCATATTGAGGTCAAATTTTCAAACTTTTTGTGCAAACAGGAAGACTATAAATAAATCTCTTTCAACAATTTTTTATCTATCTCCTTCCTTTCAGGAGCATGGACAATGAGAATCATACTAGTCACAGTATCATAATAAAAGCTGGCAATATTGCATTTTCTTGCTAGTAGGGTGAGCATTTTGCTATTTTTGCTGCATGCTGATTTTTTCCTTTTTTTTTTATTTTTTTTGCAATGCTGGGATTTGTAGATAATGTTGAACCGGGCTTTATTTATTTCAAGTGTGATGGGCACTAGGTCTCCGAAGGTGGAGAATAACCCTAGAGACAAAAGTTTCTTCAGATAGAGGCGAAATAAAAAGAAATACCCTCTGTGGTGGTAGTGATATTTAACTACAAAGATGATGCTCAACAGCACAGCCATTCAATGTCATAAAAGCTAATAGGGCTTCTGGAGAAGGAAAAGGGAGGAAAAAGGACAGGAAAGGGAAAAACTAACATAAAGTAGTGGAGTGTCATTTTAGAAGGTACTACTGGTAGAAAATTGGGCCCACATTTCACTTTCCACCATCTCAAGCTCTAGCCATCATAATTTGTTAATATAATTGGATAGTCAAGTTACGTACTTGGATGTTTTTGGCAGTTCTGCTGTCTCAAATGCAGCTTTCACAAGCTACATGGTCTCCCTGCACTTCAGTGATGACTAACCAAATGGCTGTCATCCAGTCAAGGAATGGAAATGATTATGAATCGTTTTGGGATGTATACACACACATAATGAAAGTTATGTTGCTTCTGTAAGGCCAGACCCTCTTGAGTTATAGCAAGATCCACCCCCTCACCCTTTATAAGGGAGAATAGAGTTATAGGTATACTTCAGCCATTGTCATTCTGAACATGCAGTGATTTTTACACTATCTATACCTAAGCAAAGAAAATAGTTAACAAAAAATGTATATTCTTTAGCAGAAAGGCTCAAGCATTTGACAAAGATTCAGATCTGCAGAAAGCAACTGGAAGATATGCCATCCTTCTGGATACCTTGGGTCTAATTATCACTTGCAGTGACAAGTTGCGTCCCTCAAGGGTCTGTGCTGGCACTGGTACTTTTTATCTACAATATAGACAGAGGGATTGAGTCCACCATCAGCAAGTTTGCAGATGACATGAAGCTGTATGGTGTTGCCAATACACCAGAGGGACGGGATGTCATCAAGAAGGGACCCTGGAGAGGTGGGCTCAGGTGAACCTCATGACGTTCAACAAGAGAAAGTGCAGGGTTTTGCACCTGGGCCAGAACAATCCTCACTCTCAATACAGACTAGGGGATGAGGTATTAGAAAGCAGCCCTGAGGAAAGGGACTTGGGGGTGCTGATGGATGAGAAGCTGGACATGAGCAGGCAGTGTGCACTTGCAGCCCAGAAAGCCAATCACAACCTGGGCTGTACCAAAAAGATAGGTTGCTAGCAGATCTAGTCTTTGCTCCGGTGAGACCTCACCTGGAGTACTGTGTGCAGGTCTGGAGCCCTCAATATAGGAAGGACATGGACCTGATGGAGATGGTTCAGAGGAGGGCCACGAAAATGATCAGGGGTTGGAGCACCTTTGCAATGATGACAGGCTGAGGGAGTTGGGGTTGTTCAGCCTGGAGAAGACGAGGCTCCGGGGAGACCAAATAGCAGCCTTCCAGTACCTGAAGGGGCCTACGGGAAGTCTGAGGAGAGTCTGTTTACAAAGGTCTACAGTGATGGGACAAGGGGCAATGGCTTCAGGCTGGAGAAGAGCAGATTTAGATTGGATATTAGGAATAAGTTCTTTACTATGAGGGTGGCTGAACACTGGAACAGGCTGCCCAGGGAGGGGTTTGAGGCCCCTTCCCTGGAGATATTCAAGGTGAGGCTCAACAAGGCTCTGGGCAACCTGGTCTTGTTGGGGGTGTCCCTGCTGACTGTGGGGAGGTTGGACTAGATGACCCTAGAGGTCCCTTCCAGCCTGGACCATTCTATGATTCTATGTTTCTAATCTGAGCAAACATATATCTTAATTACAATATATAAAATACTCTTGGACATCTTCATTTCTCTCAAATACTACTTTGATTTAACCTATTTTTAAGGGGTATCCTGCCCATGCCGCTTCCCTTAAATAACATCCAATTCAGAGCATCACCAGGTATAAAGGAAAAAAAAGTAGTCTATTTGAGCTAGAGCCACAAAATTATTTATGAGCTGTAATAATGAAGTATCATAAATCTATTTTTTTTGCCAAAGCCACGTTCACAATCCTGTATTAGGTGACCAGACTCTCAAAGTCATGCCAGGGAAGTATTAGACATCTCCAAATGAGATTCAAAGCAGTGAAGTCTCTATGGAGGGAACCATCTAGAATTGAGCAAAAAAGAATACTTAAGAACATATCCTAAATCTTGCCACTTTTTTAAACCTGCAGAAAATTACCCCCTGAGTTAGGGATCATTTCCTGAATATACGTATCCACCACGTCTCTTTCAAAAAGTTGAGCAGAAACATTCTTTTCTTTTTATGTCCAATGGGAGCAAGTTACTCTACCATTACTCGTCCCTCCACCTCATATTGTAAGCTCCAGTACAAATCTGATTAATTTCCCCACCCAGGATATGGAAGAGACAGGCTCAAATTCTGTCTGAAGACATTTCAAAACACATCCTCCAGCTTCTCTGGAGTGCATCTTCAGCACAAGGCAGTTATGAACCTGTTACATTCTCCATTCCTCTTGTTGACAATGCCCTATTGTGCAAACAAATTAAGATGCCTTGGACTAGCAAAAACAAAAAGGAGTAATTGTTCGTGCTGGTGTTCAGGACCATCAGTGGAAGAGAACCTTGTCAGGTTCTTATTCCAGTGCCAGTGTCATAGTCTGCTTCTGCATTTTCCTCAGTGCCTGCTTCAGGTAAAACATATTTACCGTTATGAATTCACATTATATTTGCTGTATAAAAAAAGTATCCATTCAGTTTTCATCCTTTACTCATTTTCTGTATAAGGCAACAGGCACAACTACAGCAACTTGTCACTTCCTTGCAGAAATAGCATGGAATAGCATGGAATTTCTCTACATTTAACTCATTCTTGGTATCAATGAGCCAATATTTGAAAACAAGAAATAATAATATCCATTAACAACTGACACAATATACCTCAGTTCTTACAACAAAGAACGCACAGACGCTTTTAAGAGATTGCTCCCTTATTTTTTAACTATATTTTTTAACCATTTTTAACCATTACCATCTCTTTGTAATACATTCCAAGCTACCATACAACATAAAAATAGGCTTAAATACAACACATAAGAAAAAGGAATTTGCAAAACACTAAAATTCATGCCCACATTTTACCAAAGTAAGTAGTTTTATCTTTTTTCTTTTAATATACTCAGGGATATTTTCATAAAAGTAACCTAGGACCTTCAAAATCTAAGGATATATTGTGGTTTATTTCTAATTCATATTTGGAATATAAAGAAATAAAACTAAGAACAAAAAATCCATTAGATTTTTTCAGACTAAATAAAATCTTGAATTAGCTGATTAAAGCTGGAAACAGACATTCTGACCTCAGCATAATTAAAATACCCTGCAAGTTATACAGTGAAAGACTGCTGGCTCTAGGTAATGCTTGTTAAAAGTGCTCTGTTCTTTCCATAAAAGCATAATTTAATTTTCTGTATATGGTTTCAATTTGTTCAACTGTCTGTATAAATTACCAGTATTACATTTCGTTTTTCCTGGGGAAAATATAGTTGAAAATCACGTCAAGAAAAGTTGATTTTTTTTTTTCTCTTTTCAATTCGTTACCCCACCCTGCTCAGCAGAGCTGCAGTTTTTCCTTTTGTATTTCCAAGTCAGTGCCATCCAAATACAGGCTTCTCTTTGTTGCCATTTCTATGTGTAGCAGTGTCTCCTAGGAGCAGTAATAATCCTTGTTAGCCCTTGCACAACCCCTAATCAAAAGGAGAAAATTATTTAGGCTTATACTGCTTGGCTCTCACTCTCTTCCTCATAAAATTTCAGAATATCTCAAAGATCAGATGAGCAGGTCTTTGCTTATTAGTCTGCCCTTACTTCCTCACATCCTAATCTACTTCTTCAGTAGGATGCTGAGAATTCTGGTCCTAAAGCCCTAAAACTCTTGACTAAATCCATTGATATGAATGAGACTCCTGAGGTGTGGAAAGTTAAGTATGTGCTTAAGTGCTTTGCTGCATAACTGCTGGAACATTCAGCACTACCTAGGAGTAAGAACTGTGTAATTTCCTATGCTTTTTATGCCTAGGGAAAAAGTGTGTTCATGTAACAACACAAAGATCAGCAGAAGGGTCTTCTATCTGAATCAGGAAGTTAAGAGGAAATGCACGAAGAAGGAAATATGACCAGCATTTTTCAAAAGTCAGTAACTTCATAACTGAGGGGGAGAGGGGGGGAGAAAAAAAAAAAGTACAACATATTGCTATATTATGTCTATCTAGAAACACATCCAAATCAGAGACAGCTCATAATTTAAGGTCATGTTGTTTTAAACCGTATAAAGAAATTAATGCTAACTCCAAAGTTTTGTATAGAAATGTTCATGAAGTGAGAGGTTTAATTTGGAAATATTCATGTGTTACACTCTTACATTAAATAGATAAACACCTTCAGTTTCAAAAATTTGCCTTAGTCAGTCCTCCAACTGTTCTTTTTCACAGAATTGGATGTGATGTGTCAGCCTGTGGTCACAGGATACATTACAGAAAAGGTGCTGAAGATACAAATGTAAAGTCCTTAGACCACTAATCACCAGTTAGAAAGTGTTAAAGGATTGTCACCAGCAAGAAGCCAGAAACATTTAATTCAATTCACATTGATATTCGCTATCTGTACCTTTGACTCAGCTTCGTGCTTTGTAAGAGACATATAGCAGTCCTGATACCTATCTCTATTCAGCATGGGATTTCAGGGCAAAAACGCTGTAAAAAGGGGACAGATGGGAAAAGGAACAAGCCTTCCCGTAAACAAACTTAATTACCTGAGAAATATGGCAAGAAAAACTTGGCATCTAGAGACCTGATCCTGCCAACACGGAGGACCTGCTTTTCCACTTCCTTATGCTTTATAATGTCATGCTTATGTGAAGAAACTAGAAATTGCTTTACTCATGCTGGTAGCATTTTGCACTCACTTTTCACAGAGGTAAATGATGGCTCATGATTGAATGAAGAAAGATGTATGCATCATTGGACTTGTGCTTACAAGAAAAGGCTGAGAGACTTGGGTCTTTTTAGTCTGGAGAAGAGAAGGCTGGCGGGGGCGGGGTCTGATCAACACCTACAAATACTTAAAAGGTGGGTGTCAAGAGGAAGGGGCCAGTCTTTTTTCAGTGGTGTTCAGTGAGAGGACAAGAGGAAATGGGCACAAACTTGAACATAAGAAGATCCACCTAAACATGAGGAGGAATCTCTTCACTTTGAGGTTGGCAGAGCACTGGAACAGGCTGCCCAGAGAGGTGGTGGAGTCTCTGTCTCTGGAAACATTCAAACCTCACCTGGACAAGTTCTTGTGCAGCCTGCTCTAGGAGGACCTGCTCTGGCAGGGGGGTTGCACTAGATGATCTCCAGAGGTCCCTTCCAACCCCAGATCATTCTGTGATTCTATGACTCTGTGATTCTGCTTTGAAAAATAGAAAGGGTTTAAAATTTTCCTATCTCACCAAGAGGCCAGGACAAAGACTAAATATCTGTGTTCTTAATCTCTTTCAAGTAGGTACATAGATACATGTATGAGTGTGTGTGTGAGTATATTTATGGAGAGAGAAAGAAAAAACAGATTATTTCTGACCAAGGACTTCATTGTCTGTCAAGCAGAATACTCATTGACTGCAGCAGTGAAGTGCCAGGACCAAACTTTCTGACAACTGCATTTAGAATATATGTTTTTTAATAAGCAGAAAATAATTTTACACACATATCTCTGCTTTTGTAATACTGTAGTTCTTGCTGGTTTTTTGTTTGACTATCATGACTAGCAACTTCTTTTGATGTTGTAGGTATTCAGACAGAATGCAAAGCTCAGTGACATTTTCCAAGATGTTTCAGGGGACTGTTCCTAAAAAAATATTAACATACCAGGGGAAGATGAAAAAGCTCTTTCTGTGACTGTTTTTCCTTTTAATAAACATGTAACACCTCTTACAACCAGAAGAATGGTATTTTCTAGTTGATTTAGAGGTAAATCCATGTCTACAGCAATGTATTCATAGTACATATCACTAGGAAAGTACAGAAAGTTCTGCAGAAATTTTCTGAAATGACTGAGAAATTCCAGGCTGTTTTCTGCCTTGTGCTTTGTGTAGCCACTGTGCCGAGCAGGCTGAAATGCTACTTCTTTTATTGGGCAGTGATTCAAAGGCAGATTACCCTATGTACGACCTCTTAAGTTTAGAAATGACCCTTCATAATGTCTCTACAACTTGAGCCTCCAAACTGTAGCTCTCTCAGCTAACCATTCTGCTAGGTATTTTGCAAATAATTACCTGACCTGCAGATCCTTGCAGAGGACAAGACAGACACAGTCACATTTGTGGGTATTACAAAGTGAATCATAGAGGAGCAAAGAGGTGTTTGAGTCAAATTGAAAATTATTGTTAGTTGGCCTATTTAGATTTTTGAAAATTCTCCCCTCTCGTGGAAATTTTTTCAATACTAAAGTAATTCAATATATATTTGCAATAGTGTGATTACAGAAAGTAAATAAATAACTAATCTCTTATGCCCACTGCTGAAGTAATTCTTGTCTGAACTGTTTCACTTCTTCCAAGCCAGCCTGCAGGTACCTTGACAAAATATTGGTTCTGCACTAACCAGCTTCTGCCTCTGGACAGTAGTTCAGAAAAAAGAGTGTGTTATTGTGCACAGAGAGTGCACAGGAAAACATTACAAACTAATAGAGATTGTTTACCCATAAATTAAATACAATGAGTCAATACCATCCCTATTATAAACCCCTGAATGCTAGGATTAATTTGATCATGTGTTTATTTGTCAAGGAATCTAGGCAATAAGAAAAGAAGAGGGTAATGCCAAACGATGTCACTGGCATATCAGTTGTGCAGAATACTTTCTAGAGACTGGGCTTAGCTGTTTAGTTTTAAGACATTATTACCCCGTCAACTCTGCTGAGATCTGAGCGGATTAGAGGTTAGGTGCTGCAGATGTATACATTAGACTATAGGCTAGTAGGATTTATGTCCCTGAGGTGCTATTCTTACACCTACTAAGACTATTGACTTAGTTGACAAGAATGCACTTCATGCCATAGTCACACACTGGCCTTGTGCTGTTGCAGATTGCTCCTGTTCTCTCACCAAGTAACAGTCCCCCTTTCAGCTAGCTGCTACAGCCCTTGCCCTGAGCTGGACAAGAAACCTGCACTACGCTAAATTAACCCTCCGCTGATTACTGCAATGTAATTACAACACAAGCTGTATTGAGAAAGCATCAGACACTTCCCATTCCGTTTATAACTTATAACAACCTACGGATCAGGTAGAGGGCTTTGTAAACACAGAAAGCAGCTGTTGTTCAAATCTGGTGGCTAATGACTTTCCCATCTTTTGGCTGGAAGACAAGGGTAGTTTGAATAGCGTTTAGCACAACGTGTAGAGAGCACAAACACCACCCAGAAACTGTCCCTGGTAACTTTTCAAACAGTTTATCCAGATATACAGCTGTTTCAGAAACCCAAATTTGCAGAATGCTTGATTGTATCGGTTGTAGCTTTCTCTGTATATAAAAGTCTACCAGCCTAAGTCTTTAAGAAATTTAAAGGAATAAGCACTCAAGGACATAGTTTTCACATTTCCCAGTTATCACTGAACTGCAGTTCACTTGTGAAACTCCACAGCATGTTCTTGTAACTGACAGCTGATAAAACTGGGGATTATCAAATACTGAGAAAAAGATGGCACAAGTCGAGGAAAATGTCACGGATTTCAAGCCTGCAAAACACACCCTGCTTTTGCATCCATCTTGAAAACTTGTAGTTAATGATAAAAAGCCTGAGAAGAAACACTGGTGATTTCCTGAGCTCATAAAATTTGTTGCAAGATGGAGTGAACTGACAAGAGTTCAACATCATTGCAGGAAGCCAGAATCATTCACTGGCTTGGAGGCTATCGGAAATCCACAACCAAGATTCAGATGATGTGTTGGTGGAGTTTTATTTGCTTCTCTATCTATAAATACAATATTTTGTGTCTGCTATGCAAAGCAGATATACGTTTTCTCCTCAACTCTTTCTTCAAAGCATGAAACATCCTGCAAGATATTTCAACTCTGTAACTCTGTGTGAAGCACCCATCTCCCAGAAAAGCAAACAAGAGGCTCAGAAACATTGGTTTTACTTTTAGAAGAAATTGTGCTATTTTTTGTATGAGATTAACTTTTGCAGTAAAGGGAACAGGAAGCAGGTGAGTAGAGGGTTTAGAAAGGTAAAAGTTCTACATATTTGTTTCTAGTCACTGTTACGAAATCTTTCCCCACACCCTCCACATTACCACAAATCAGCTCTCAACAAATTGCACAACAGTGCTTGTTTTGAACTGGAAAGATCTTTTTCAGATGAGCAGAGAAAATTAACAGAAGACGTAAAACTAACCAAGACAAACAGAAATGGAGTGATATACCTCTAAGTAACCACAACAAAAGCCCTCACCCAGTGTACATGAACCTGGTGCTTAAGTGGCAAAGGCAAAGGAATGAGAAGACAGCTTCCATTTCATGCAGCGGTTTTGAATATACACTAGAAAAAACAGGGAATGTGGTAATAAAAGGGATCAATCTTATAAAAGACAGATTATATTGAGAAAGTAGATGCAAATCTTAAATGCAAAACAATGAGTTGTGAGCAAAAAGGAGAAAAGTGTAAACAAAAGAAGAGGCAAAAAATTCTGAAGGAATCGGTTTACAAGAAAAAAAAGAAGCAAAATAAAAATATTCCCATGTGCAAAGGAAGAGTGAGTTCAGAATAAAACACAGTTGTTTGCATATTTTATTCCAAAATTTCTAGCTATCCTCACCCATGTATTAATGTGCTTTCCAGGTAAAATATATTTGCACAACAATACCTCTAATAGACTTCACGGAGCCAGCTGAACTCCATTCCCTGTCATAGGCACCGCTAAATTCAGAAATCTAGATGTGTAACATATGGCCAGAAACTGGATTTTTTTGCTTCTTGGTGCCCAGGCAGATTATGAGAAATAAAACAGGATATTAGATATTTTGACTTTCCACTTAAGCTAAATGATATTTATTTTTAAATAAGTTCTTTGGATTTTTTCAGGGCCTAGAGTCATCAAATAGTGTAAAGCAATGTTATAAGAGCATTAACCACAACACCGCCCCCACCAGAAGACATCACAGAAATGGCCATTTGTTAATTCAGCCACATTGACTAGACTCATTGCCAGAACAAGCTGTGGTAGCCTGACAATTCATCTCACACAGTAAAAACCCCACATAACAATTCTCTCTCACAGTAAAACTTTTGTTAAAAGTGAACTATTAGATTTTTCACCATCAGTTATAAAAGGGGAAGATTCAAATCTTCCAAGCATATGCTGGTTATCATACTAGCTCGAAAGATAATTACCAAAATCAGAGAAGGCAAAGAAACTCACTGTATTGTTTCCTTCCAAATTAATTTTTCAACAGATAAAGGTATTTGGTTTTACCTGTCCTGTTAGCTGTAAGGCAGTACATGTAAGTGTGGCCTCAAAGCAAAGATCTAGGCCAACTTACACTGACATCCATATTATTCATGTATTTACATGTACATTTATTCATTTTTATACGTGTTTATATATTGCTAAAGTGTCCTCAGAGCCTAGTGCATGCAGGAAATTAAATTCAGATACCCTGTATTTTTAAGTGCCCTCAATTCTTACCTGCTCTGTCCTTGCTGGGTTTACATCCACTACTCCTGTTTGCCTTTGCAGTAATGCCACCAGGAAGATCAGGGAGCCCAGCTTTAATCCAGGCTGCCTTCAAGGACAACAGGTACATCTGTACCAGCAGTGCCCTGTGTGAGCACAATTATACCAGGTGTCATCCCCTCCACCCAACCCTCTCCTTCAACAGTATCCAGTCCACCTGCACACTCCTCTGACCACCCTCTGCACCCCCTCTTGAACCCCAGCTCTGGTGTCCAGACACAGCTCTAAGATCACAGGTCGTAAATTGTTCCCAGGCCAAATAAACTAGGATAGAGTGTAGAATTTATTGCTATTTTTACTGCCACTTCAGAAATTTCCAATTGAATAAAATTTTCAGCAAAGACAACTTCAACAGGCTTGATAAATTTTACTGATAAAATTTGGTATGTTAAAGCATCTTTGTATGCCAAATTTCATTAGGTTATACTTTGTTCCTTCTCCATTTCTGATATCCTCTAAGAAAGCATCCAATTCCTTTTGTAGCTCTTTCCTTGTTCCAAAAACTGTGACTAAAAATGATGAAAAATTGTAAAATTGACAACTTTTCTTACTTGAAGTAAGCATGACAATGGCAATGGATGGATCAGAAAGATACAAATATAATTTCTGCACAGTGCAGCTGGAAGAGTAGAGACCTAAAGCCACAGAATCAGTGCAACAACAGCAGTAGTCTTTTTTAATCTCAGACATGTCATACAAGTTCATGGCAAGCAGCTAAGGTTCATATGACCCATTAGTCTTTGAATGATTTTATTTTTCTAGGCTTTTGAAGAGCTTCAATTCATTGCTGTCTCCACAGCCAGTTTTTGTTGTTGTTGCTGGGGGCTTTTTTCAGTAAGAGCATCCCGTCATGAGCTCTTTGCTCATTTTATTGAAGGGTATTTTTTGTAGATCATCTCATGGAAAAACTCTATTTAGTATTTTTAAATCATCCTCGGGAAGAATCTCTTGCCCTGAGGACACATCACTGTAGTTAGGAAAAAGAGCTCCAGAGTTATAGCTACATCCAGAGTCCCACACACTGCATTCTCCTATGGGGTCCACATTACAGAAACCACAGAACAGCCATTCACTGATATGTTTTTAATTATGTATTTTTTTTTTTACTTTGCTTTGTGGTTTTCTTGTGACTTTTACTTCTCTGACATCACTTTTTCTTTTTTACACTAAAAACTAGTGACAGAAGGAGGAGCAGACCAGAAACATTGGGAAGGATTCTTCAGATTAAGACAAGAGTTTGCAACAATTTTTTCTATACAGCTTTTTCTATACGGTTCCTAATGATGAAATATACTGCTCTGCCTCCCCCACAGACTTATGTCTCTTTGGACTGTGCATCTGTACACCTCCCAGCACAGCCAATTCTAATAGCATTAGACACATTAACAAACAGATTGAATGATGTGTTGTCTTTAGGAACTGATTATTTGATGCCTGAAAAAAAGGAGCTTTTGGGATGTTATGTTAAATTTTACTTGCAGAGTAACCCAAATCAAAAATCCTACTTGCGAACTTTCTATTATTACATTTGTGCTGTGCAAAAGGAAGAAAACTCAGGATAGGTGGCACAGGAAGTACGTCGCGGCGTCTTTACCCAGAGAACTGCTCCTGCACTTACTCCTCCTTTTACCTGGCTTCTTGCTGACAAAGGAGTTTGTCAGACACGTTTGATTCACATGTAATAAAAGCCCGGATAGTTGTGGTTGCAAGGAAATGTTAAAAGTCTGTAAATACCAAGTGTGGTTCCCGTCACACATAAAAGAAAACAAACTGAACTCTATCTGGAAAATATCTTTCTCACTGTGCTTGAAAAAGGAACATCATGTCACAATGATTCACTGTTACATGCTGATTTTGAGTGAATACATGGAGAGTGCACAAGCAAAGCCCTATTATCTACGTAACGTAGCACAGAAAAGGCGAGGGGCAGGCTATGCTATTAAGGCCCACATATGGTGCCCCAGGACTTACAAAGGGCGTTTCGGTCCACGCGCTGACTGCATGCCTTCCATTACACTTAGTGTGGGGCCCAGCATGTCCCCCAGCTATTTCATCATATCTGCCATTGCTAAGTTCTCCGAGCCAACAAACTCGGGTTTTTTTCCTACTCTTTGTGATACAACATGAACTTTCCTTGTTTGGTTTATGTTCCAACAGACAAATGATGGGGAAAACATTTCTGAAGCTCTTTCATTTGTCAATGACAAATGCAGAGATTTATATGAAAGACCAGAAAAAATGGAAATATTGACTCTGATCCTTCAGTTCAGATGAAAAGTGCTACCTAGGTGAAAAGTGTCATTATTGTTATGAATCAACTGCACACACGTCACAGACATAACAAAGTAATGTTTATTGCCAGTAACCTTTGTAATAGTCATAGTTTCCAATGAGGACTGTTTAGTTAACGATCGAACTCTACGGGTGAGATTTCAAGAATTGTCTAAGTAAATTTGGTGCCAGCTCAGATGGAAAATTGTTGAGAAATGGGTGCCTAACTCCCACAGGGCCTTTGAAAAAAGGCTCGTCTTACATTAATTGGAAGTGGGGAGGAAAGAGAAATTCAATATAGTAACACAACAAGAGCACGAGAAAGAAAATGGCATGTTGAGCAACTTTGAAGGAAAGCTTCTGTGTCACTGAAGGACAAATTATTGCAGAATCTTGTTATTTACTGGCATTGTACTTTACTTCACCGCCAGGAGACAGTAGAAATTAAAAAAGATGTCTTGCAGTGTCTCGCATCATTCCTTTCAGTTCTCCAGAGCACTTAGTGGCAAACTCCATGCAGCCGCAATCCTATCTCCTGCATTATCCAACATGTGTAGAGAGTAAGGAGAAGAGGCAGACAGATACCACACGGATGGGAGCAGAAGGACAATGGTATATGCTGCTGCTCAAGTTTCTCTCTGCCTCACATCACAATATCATTTTCTATATTTTTCAGTATATATATGGAGGGAAAGCAGCTAAAACCTGTTGACTATAAGGGAAATCATCTCGTCACATGCTGATGAGATATATTTCAAGCAGAACAAATACTTTCCACAGCATCACCCAACATTTAGACATCCATCCTCAGGTTGCTTATAGAATCATAGAGTCATTCAGGTTGGAAGAGACCCTTGGGATCATCAAGTCAAACCATCAGCCCTACTCTACAAAGTCCTCCCCTACACCAAATCTCCCAACACCACATCTAAAAGACTCTTAAATACATTTAGGGGTGGGGACTCAACCACATCCCTGGGCAGCCTGTTCCAGCTTAGTATCTCTTCAGGCGTTCTGTGCTCCTCATGCTTCTGGAATTTCATTCAATGACACCATAAAACCCTGTGACTTGCATCTGAAATGAGATTGAATACTACACAAGACCAATACTGCTCCACGCTTAACGAGGAAACCTTTTTCTACTCCCCGATAAAATTTCCTATCATAACTCCATCCCTAAAATCTGTTTGTTGGTGTTTTTTTTAGCAGTTGAGACAGCAGCAGATGTCACCACAGATGACATGAGGTTTTCATCCTCTGCACTTGCTCCCTGCACTGCACTGAATAGACTGAAAATTATCTTGATGCTGAAAGTCCTCCCTGGGTTTCACTCTAATTAGCAGTTCCTTCCCTCCTCACTAATAGCTGTCCAAGGACATGTACTTTTCTATGCAAATACCAGTGAAGCAGGGCATCACTTCCTAGGGAGGACTAGAAACTCTTCAGCGACTGTGCACAGCTGGGACCTTACCCCAATGAGAACTCAAACAGCAACGAAACTGTTAAAGCAACCGCATTTCGTTGACTAGATGACGGGTTGAGCGAGAGTATTACTGCACTATATAGTTTTGAAAACTTAGTGTGTCAGATGCCACAATGAAAGAGGATGCCCAAATAAGCAGGCACTGGGGCAGAGTCTTTCATGTGACTCATTTATACTTACTTACTAAATGCGAAAATAAATGGTAGCCATCAGCCTATGGATAAGGGTCTGCACTTAGACCATGCTTACTTCTTAGTCAAAAATTCAGCTATGACAATGAGATACAAGCTTTTTATTCCATTCCCAAGACCCTTTGCACTTCTGAGAAGTATAAAGGGCCTGATATATAGTACAAGTAAGCCCTGTAGTAGCAATTAAGACACCACTATAACATTTTAGGTAATGTGCTTTGCTTTTACCACTTTTCACAAAGTCCATAGTAAAATACATCATGAGTTCTTGTTCTGCATCTTTATCTTGCAAAAATATACACTTATCATTAAAAAAATTTTTTTAATTATTTAGATTTCTCATCTTGCTGCGGTATTTCGTAAGTCTCCAAATTAAATTTGTGGTGGAGCAGTGGGTTAACAAGGATTGTGCCCAGTTAATGTCAGGAAACAGCTGGCTGCAAGACAAAATATTTTATGGGAACCTTTGTAACTCTGTGGGTGCCAACCCTCACAATCATTACTGACCTTTCTCCTGCACACAGCTCCTCAGCACACTCTAGCAAATGCTGTAGCTTTGCACAAGAAGAGCTGAAAAACCTAACAATGACCAACAGACTTTTCCGAGTGTGTTTTTTTCAGTACTTCTTTCACTTCACCATCATTTTTTTCCTCCTATTTAAAGCTGTTCTTGTTGAAATTCCAGTTTTCCCCTTTAGTAGGAGCCTGCAGTGGAACTGGTCTGGTGCCAGTGAGTGGAGAGGTGATGGTATGCAGACCCTTCTTGAGACCGACAGACTGTAATTAAAAGAGAAAATCATTAGCTACCATAGAGTCCCAATCCTAGCATTTTAATAAGGGTAGAAAGATTCTTCCATTGCTGGAATTTAAAGTACAGGTAAATATCAATTGTTTTGCAACAGGGCTCCATTGTATCTTAAGAAAAAGTACTCAGTTAAGTTGAAGGCAGGTGCTAGTCAAAGAAAATTACCCTCTCTTCCAAGTTCAGTATTAGGTTTTGAATTACTGGTTACAAGAAGGTGGCAGAGGTGAAATGATGAAAGGGTGGCAGCGCTGCAAAACCAGAGAGCTTCTGTGGTAGCTACATGATTTCCACTTTTTATCCCTGCTTCAGTAATGTAACGACACCAAGGTGGAAAATGCTAAGCTTGGACTGCTCCAAGCATATGAAATCCCAGTGCTCAAGGGCTGTTGCATCCTATGAAGAGGGGAATATTACAGGCTTACAAGGAGACTCTAACCATACTGGAAACTCCAGATGGCCTTACTTGGATAAGGGCAAGCTTTCATCTGGGAAATGAACCCCATCAGTGTGAACCTGGAGCATTTGTGAAATACCCCACACATAATGAATCTGGGTCCTTAAAGGGACACCCTCCTTCCCCAAATATTTCCAGTTTGAAAGATGTCTCCAGAAAGATCTCTGGTGTAAGAAGACAAAATTGATCTGTGAGAAAGCAGTGGAAAAAGCAAATCTAAGATTTCTTTCAGTAGGAATATCGTGAGTCTCAAGAAACCTCAAACCACTGTCTGTGTTTTATTTTTGTTGCATCTATTGACACATATTGACTGCAGGGAACAATTTCTAAGCATCTTCCAAAAGTTTAACTGTCTATACGTTTATACAGAATATACCAACATTCTGTAGTAAGGAAAGATTGACAGCTAAGTTTGAAAGACTAAATCAAGGATTTGAGATCCAACATTTGCAACAATCTGACTGGGGCATTGAAAAAAAAAAAAAAAAAAGATAAAACTGTTTATTTTGCAAATAGTTCTTATTTCTAGAGCCAAAATGATTGTAAGAGAATGAGATTAGTAACGAGGAGTCCAAACAAGCTTATTCAGCTTATTTTACTGCTTCTGTTGATGACACTCTCTTTTGTCTTTATCCAGTAGTGGGAAGCGCTTTATCATCTTCTGGTTTGGAAAAAGACCCAAGCAGCTAATGTAAAAAAAATATATTCTCCAGTAGCTGCAGCATGATTAATTTTCCACCCCACGAGATCACTGTGAGTTTGAAAGCACCCTAGAGCTTTATTTGCTACATTATAGTCATCAAGGATCATAAAGCATCTTCTTCCTTCCGCACCGCTAGCACTTCAGAGAGCCAGTATGGTTGAGTGGAATGAGCAAAGGATTGAAAACCAGGAAATTTTTATTATAAACCTAAAACAGCTTGTGACTTCTCTTTGGCCTTGGTTAAATAATGCTGGACTCAGTTCTCTGAAGCAATACAGTGCCCTAATCCAGCTAGAGAAATCATAGACTCCAGCACATATGACACTCAGACATTATAAAATGTGGGTAAAAATAATGATGGTTTTTCACCAGGTACTTTGGGGTTTATTGGTGAAGAGCAAAAGGTAACAGCACAAGACTTCAATTATTTTCTCATTTTCAAAGAGAAATTACTTATTATAGTTACCCCACATTATTCCCCCACACAAGCACATGGAGGAAATCCTGCAAGTTACATACCCCTGATGCTATACAAAAAGCTGACTTAGTGACTTCTTCCTTTTCCACATCATTAACAGAGTCCAATCCCAGCAGAAGTGGATGAGAAAAACTGGGGTATAGGCTGCCCCCCAAGCCCCCTGCAGTGGCAACCCTCCATACCTTTAGAGGTGGTATCTTCTCTAAGGCACCACCATACCTTTAGAGGTATGGTGGTGCCTTAGAGAAATGGTGGTACTTAGAGATACCTGAGTCCTCCAAAACAATAGCAGCCCTGATCACTGTAAAAGTTTAAGTTTGCCCAAAAGAAATTCAGCACTTCCATCAATCTGCAATTCTTCGTCTCCTATGGTGTAAAGGCAGCTGGCCAAATGGAAACACACCGTGGGGTGTGGAAACACTGTCCCCTGGGGCAGAGAAGGAAAGGCTGGGGGAGGATAGGCAGGGTCATGCACATTACCTTTACTGCTTCCACCATGGAAATAAGCTATATAAAAGAGTATGTGTCTAAATTGCATCACCACGATAGTACTACTCTTGAGCAGACTCTTAACAATGATCCTTAGAGAAACAGTTCTTACTGGGGAATGTGCAGGAGGGGAACATCAGGGAGAGAAATGTACAGGGCCTATACACAGAGCTACTGTTTGGTGGATTGTTGCATCGTTCATATGTATTTAGAGAGGTGTAATTTGGAGCAAGACAACAGATCTACTACCTGCCACCACTGTGGACACAGCCACACAAAGCCATCAAAACTACTCACAAAAGCAAAAATTAGACAAGACTTGTCAATCTCAAGATTCCAGCATTGACCTAGATCATTTCTAACCATGCTTGTGTTAAAAAGAAACAGATACACAAAAATAGGCAGGACTTGACCTTCAGCATTACTTTTAAGAAAATGTGTTTCTCTTTAGCGTCTTCTGGTTCTGCATTTAATTAATTATATTTTAGACATTCTGTCAGGTGACATCTACAAAAAAATGTACAAATAATTATCTTCATGTTTTCCAAGATGGTTTTGTTTAAATAAATAAATTAATTTAAAAGCATGTCATGTGAAGTTAAGGTTCATCTGCATCTTTTTAAAATGACATTATACAGAATTTTTCCCCATTTATTTTTACTCACATAATTTTTCCCATCCTATCCTTGCTTCTCAACACAAATCTTCTAGATGCCAGCAGAGATCTGTTTGGCCGCATGAATTTCAGTGAAAATGCAAAATAAAACCCATCAGTGTATGGAATATAAAACACAATTTTAGCAGTGAGAATTTCTGAGGTCTCTTTCTGCCAGTGTGTTTTCATATCAAAGAAATTTAGTTGGGTTAAATTCAACATTAACCTTCATTTCACATACTGGATGCATCTTGCTGATGGCCTATAGTTGTGTAGCTCCCTGCTATACGGAGTCATCCCATCAACTCACTTTTTATTCATTTTTTTCAGTTTCTGAGGTGATGAATTTAACACCTTGTACCATTTTGCTCATGCCTCTTTTTGTTCTCTTAAGGATATCAATGCAAGCCACAACCCGTGAGTGTTTATGTTCAGTGTCAATCCAGCACTGCCAGCTGAAGACAGCATTGCACCATTTAAATAGATTAATTTTCTTGAGACAGACTTTGCTACTAGTCTCTTTTCCAGCTGGACAGAATGATCAGGTTGTCTCACCCCAGCCAACAGAGAGTTTAATCCTCAAACCCTCGATCTTCCATAAATCTGTCTGCAGAGAGCCACTGCAAGAAATTCTTTGTCGTTTATGTCATATCTTGTAAAATCTGTTGAGCCTACTTCGAGCATGTGTCTGGTTTGACTTTTCCTGAAGAACAGTCTCTCTCTAGAGGGAAAGTCTGAAGCGTAGCATTTATCTTTCCATGTATTCAGATAGGCAGTTTTGAAAGTCTCTTTCTCATGGGGACATTTTCCAATGAGTCAGAGTTGCTTTCTCTGGATTGACAGGTTCTGACAGAAAAATATTAATGCTATCTCACAATATTAGCCAACTGGACTCCAACTGAGAGCTGAATAAAAAGACAGACATTCATCCTGAAGCCAATTCCCAAGGAAGTCTCCCATTAAAGAAAAACAGGGCCTTTTCCTGAGTAATCAAGGGGGACTATGAAGAGTAGGAAGGATTTCAGATGTGTTTGAGTGCATAGGAACTGGCAGTTGGGTCCCGAAATTTTCTCGATAAAATAACCCTGAAACCTATTTGTGTTTAAAATATATGACAAGAAACAGCACAAAGGCACTCTGTTTGATAATCCTGAGCAGTCAAAAAACCCAATAATTCATTCTACTTCATAATCAAAGGCAGTTCAGAACAAAAAATGTTGGGGGAAAAAAAAAACCTGAAACATCCTTTCCTTATTTTTATCATTACAGCCCAACACAGATAAATTAAACAGCTTAGCTAAAAGCTATAAAAGCAGCACTTCCTTCAGACTGAAAACTGAAGAAGAAAACACAAGAAATTATCTTAATTGCTAATCCCCAGTCATGCTGGATCTTTACCAGGTCAACACTAAGGTCTTCTTGTTCTAAGTAATTTCTCTTTCCTAACAAACTTCTTCCTTTCTGAGAACTTTCAGCATCTATGTATATGTCATATGCAGTTCTGGTATTTAAATAATAAAATACAGCATCTGATAATTTGAAGAAGCAGTTCTTAGAATCACAAAATGTCCATTAAGTATTTCAGCCCTTGTGTTTCACTAGAAGAACTGGGGCTTCATTAAACAGATCAATAAATGAATTCTTCAAATGCAAGAGCGAATTCATTCTACCCAGAAGACTGAAAGAGAGGGAAAAATAGGACAAGAGAAAGAGAGAGGAAATTAGCAAATCTGACTGGAATAGTCTGGTCACACCTGAGCTCATCTCATTGAGTCCACACAAAAAATAGACACATCAGTTATGTTGTCTTTAGACTTGGCATTGCCACCATAAGAAAATTATGGTTGCAGATCCCAAGAATGAGAACTGGAGTTCAAATACTCAGCAGGCAGCCAAGAAATGTGGAGTGCCCCGATGATTAGCTGCAAGAAGCATACCTCAGCAGGAAGAATTTAGGGAATGTGATAGGGGAAAGGGCCTCTCAGGGTCTGGTGCCATTCGTAGGTGCCTTTCTGCTGACTTCAGAGGGGCATGGAGCAGATCCCAAATCCACGATATGGAACAGCAAGCCATGGTTATGTTCTGTCCTTGGGGTATTCAGAAAGGAAATGGATGGTTGAGCAGAAGGTTACAACAGCTCAGAAAACACGGAATTTCAGTGATTGCTAGCCAGATATCTGATACAGAAGTGGCCATTCCTTTGTACAGGATCAACACTCACATCTGTCTTACATATTCATGTGGTCCCCTTTCCTCCTGCACATGGACACCTCCCAGTCTTGTGATGTTTAACCTTACAGCATTCTCCATTTCTACATAGATTTTTCTTGGGCAACTAAACCAGGGGTATTAAAGGTTACAAGAGGGAAGGGTAAGAGGGAACTGTTCAGTACCGAAGCATTATTATTGGATCTTCATAAGTGCCTAGATCCGCAAAGAAAATGTTTCAGTCAGCTTTGTGGAGAGTGTCAGAGCAAGAAATCCAAAATCTTATACTGGCACTGACCATTGCTTGCTTTCCTTATTTCTTTATTTCTTTTTCTCTGACTCTCTCTCATTTTCTCTCTCTCAATGACCTTAAAATAATGCAAAACTAAGTAAAACAGAAACATATCTTTTGCTGGAAGAGGAGCAAAAGAATGGAAATTGACTCAGTATGTTCTGTAACAGCTCACAGTTGAGATTCATGGAAGTTGAAATCAGACAAATTCGGAACAAAAATAAAGCTATGGCTTATTTTATTTTACATTTTCACCAGTGAAGATGATTAATCACTGGCGTAGCTTAAAGATGTCTGCAAATTTTTACATCACTAGCAACTTATAAATTAACATTGGATGACTTTCAAAAAGAAATGCTCAAGTTCAAGTGAAAATTAATTCAGGGAAGACCTATGACCTCTGCTACACGGGATCAGATGGTCACAATAGCTTTTTTTAGCTTTACAATCTATTAATTAGATCTTTCTACTCCCTTCTCTGGGATCACCCTTCCAATTCTACTCCTTCTTAGCATCAGAGGTAATTAATTCTTGAGTTCCTGTAGATTTTTCTTCTCAGGCACCTAGACAGAAGGCAGGCCTATTAAAAATGACACTCACCCCTGCAAAGCTCATTTAGCTGCTGCCGTTTCTCATGTGCCGGACACCCACTTATCACACGGCAGCACCATGTCTAGAGGGAAGGCCAAATCCTAAAGCAAGTCCTGTAAAATCCTTGTGGGTATTGGGGGATCACCCACATTGTGGAGCACATTTGCAGTGACAAATGTGTCTGTAGCCCATTCTCAAGCTTAAATTAATCTTCCAAATATAAATCTGAGAACTACACATGGTTTTCACTTCAAAGTGCTCTTGAAGCAGCCAGCCTGAGCATGGTTGGTAATTCATTCATAGAGCCTAGACAAATTAGGCACAGGTCAATTCACCAGTTGGTATTTGAAGTTGGACTCTTCATAAGCACAATATGGTTATTTTCAAGATGCCCTATAAGCAGCCTGACAATAAGACAAATAAGAAACACCTCAGCCCAGTATGTGCTTAAATGTGATCATCTATTCTTCACCTACAGATACAACTTTTGTGCAATTCTCACCAGCTCTCCCCAATAATCACAAATCTATTCATTCCGGATATTTGCAAGAGACTAGCTCAGACCCAACTGTCCTTAGCAAAAGATTTTGCTTCCAATCAAGTTTTAAATGGCTCAAGAATATTTACTTTGTGGATTTTTTTCTCAAGATGCATATTTTAGTTTGCAATTACCATCACTCAACATTCCTTGTCACTCCATGAGAAGTATAAATTTGAGCCACCTTTTCCATTTGGCTACAGCCAGGTACCCCATTCTCCCTAGGATGCCTCTGCGTTTTGTTGCGGGAGTAGCTAAAGGATAGTACAGAAACACCCGAGCCAGCTCTAAACTAACTTCATCAGATTCTGTTGCTACCCTAGGGCAGCAGCATGGATTTCAGCACACACAAATTTTTTCTGTACCATGACTATAGAGTAAGAACAAATTAGTCATCATTCAACACTTGCCAAGATAAGACTAAACTGATAATTCTATGTGTATTACTCAATCCCTGGGATAGGCAAATGGTTTAAATGATTTGGGGTTTTGGTAAATGTCATTTAAAGAGAGAGCAGCAATTTCTAGTGCTATCCTTATCTATAGGGATATTTTTTACAAATGATGAATTAATAATACACATTTTCTTATGACCTCAAAAATACAGCTTTTCACAGTAAGGGAGATTTTATTGGTGACTCAAACCTACAGCAGGTCATGAGGACAGAAAGTAAATTAAAAGCTTCTCCCTGTATGAAAATTATTGGACACAACATTTTATATCATATTACTGCGCTTCTGTTAGTTGCTTGGCATCAGAGGGAGATGCTAAGTGCTTCCAGGTCGAAACCCCTCCAGCAGGGCAAGATTAATCTTACTCAGCTATCTACAGTGCGAATGCCCATATTGGAGCCAGTCACTCTCAGTTTCTTTTATGTCACTACCAATTTTAAGTCTGAGTTCACCTGCGTATTTTTAGATGTTTACTGTACGGTGAGATGAATCACAGCCTAAGAACATCCTTTTCTCCCTAATGACTATAAAAAAGGCATTTCAACTGGCTCAGTTGTAGACTTCTGCACTGCAAACGTTTCCTGTTGATCAGCTGGTGTGGCTGCAGCCTCCAGCAACTATGATTTTAATAGGTTGAGAGGACGTGTGCTAAAATGTCATTATTGAGTATCATTAACAAAGTTAGGTGGGCAACTAGTGTCAGTCACAGAGCAGATGTGTAAAAGTGCTGCGAAAATGCCTTGACTTTCTGAAGGATGTAGTTGTAGGTGGCCTGGAAAACCATGAAGCCATGGAGATTCCTGTTTCGATGCATCAAAGTACGGCACACACTGGCTTAAATGTTGAGCTTAGGAGAATGGCCAGCCCTCCACATAGAACTCTCATATTCACAGAGGAGATTGCACAGTTGGGTACATTTATTGAAAATAAGTAATTTTTTAAACTTGGACTAAATTAGGATTATAAAAGAGATCTCTCTGTTCCCCCCAGTTCACATAATTGATTTATATATCGATTACTAAGCTATTGATTACTGTGAGAATGAGGACTATAAAAAACTTCAAAGCCTTTGAATTTTTATGCCAAATGTAAAGCTTGGAATAGTTTCCTTGGCGTATCTAATGAGTCATTGAAACTGGTGCTCTTTTGCACAGGTAGGAAACCAGAGAATTTTAGCGTTCGTTTTACTAAGCAATTATTTTTTGCCATGTTTTCTGAACTTATATCTACTTCAATATAACAATCTACCATGACAAACTGTTTTCCCAGCTTATAGAACTATAATTCTTCAAAGTTCATAGCAGCTGTTTTGTAGCGGTCATGCCATATAATAAGGGTAAGGTCACTCCTATTTCACATTCTACCATTAGAATTCCAAAAGCGGAGGCATTATTGCAAACCATGTTGTCCAAAGTTTAAGGTATTTTTTATTGAAATCTATGGAAAGTTTATTTCAATGAGGGTTGGATCAAGTCCTAACTACATGTTGACAAATGCTTCCTATATGCCAATTCTGTTGTTAGAACTGCCATTGATTAGATGTTCTTATAATGTACTCTTCAGTCCTGTGGCCAGTGAAACAAATAATTTCTATTGTCAAAATTAAATTTACTTAAAACTGATTTTACTATTGAATACCAGATAATTCACCTGATATTTAGTTAGATAGCAGTCTCACATGCAGTTCTACCAGCATTATTTTCCACATGTTGGAAGAGTGTAAAATTACTGGTACAATCTTTACATTAACTGCACAATGACCAGTGTCTGTCAAATTGCTTTGCAGATACAGCAAGACTATATAAAACCTGATGACAGTTCTCTTAGTTCAAGAACAAGATACATGGTCTTTTTCGATATCATACTTTTCCCTTGTCAATGAAAGTAAAGGTTCTTAAAAATATTGGACTGAACTGCAGCTACATGTTTATGTTTCGTGACTACTTGAAAACATGAATCCGGATTCACCTTTTTCCAAAAGAAGCATGAGTCTTCCTTCTGATTGCCATGTAAGGTAGGTGAAGACATCAAGAAGATAAACACAAAAAATAATAAGAAGTATCAGGGAATTTTAGATCATAAAGAATTTCTGTTTGATATTACTCTGGAAAATGGCCACTTCATAACTGAATCTTATATCGGTCTGGAACTTTTTAAGAAATTCTTTTTATATATATATATATATTTCACATTCTACCATTAGACTGGTCCCATGCATCAATGTGTGTGTGTGCGTGTGTGTGTGCATGCATGTGTGTGTGTGTGTTTCCCAGTCATTTCTCTTACAGCTGTTTTTTGATGGGTGATCTTATTTTTTTTTCCCCAATGAAACATTGTTCTCTTTTTTTTCATTTTTGTCTCTCTGCAATTAGTTTGTCTTCTGGGTTGGGGGCCACTGCTGGCTGAGGATCTACCCTTCTTGTAACTGAGAAACAGCTATTTCTGTTCCTTACCCCCTGCTGTGCCAGAGGATTTATTTGTATGTGGCTATTTGTTTCTGGGCACCAAATTAGACTACTAAAGGAGCAGTTTAGGAGGTAAGGAATTCTGGGAAAGCTTTTTGTCAGCTCTGCTGAGCTCCAGAGCCTAGTTTCCAAAGTCTTCCTTTTACCTAACTCTCAGATTTTCCAAAGCTGGCTGTTGATGACGCGGGACACCACTCTTTTAGGAGATGTCCTTGCTCTGCCCATTTCACAGTAATCTTTCAGGCACTTCCTCTTGTGTGCCTGCCTTGACTCTACATGGAGCAAAGCAGGAAGGTGTCCTCTGCAAAATCTCACTCAAAGCTCGAATGGCGCTACACTTTCAATGGAATTATGAGTATTTACACCAGGTGAGAATCTGCCCTCTGTTACTTCTAAATATATGACAAAGAATTATATTCATTGACAGTACAATAGATTCATATGGAAAAGGATAGGCTTTCATGAAAAAGAATAAAAAGTAAGGCTACAATTTAAGACTATTTGATTCAAAAAGCAGTCAGAATAACTTCAAAAAGAGCTGCTCAGGCCTTTAAAATTATTTCACCATCCATATGTCTGAAGGAAATAAGAATGTGTGAGTTCAACTACTGTAAGGGACTACAGGGTGGGCCCAGCATGCATAGAGCTTCTGAGGACCGTAATGAAGAATAATATGTACAAATTAATCAGCAATTGCCACTCTGGGACAATAATCAAATGTCAGATACCCACAGCACTTCAGAGGCAGTCCCACTGAAAAGAAAAAAAAAGCATGAATAAGACCTTAATGAAATAAAGACCATGATGTCGGCTATATTCACTAGATAATTTAAATTCTCTGGCTTTCTTTGTAAAGGAAATTAGAATATTTCTCCAAGTGTTTCCTAAAGCCAGCTAGTATGATCAAGTGTAAAATCTAATACCTCCTTTCTACAGTTTTAAATCTTCTCTAGTTGGAAAGCCAACAGTGTGATCTAGCAACCTCTTTTCCTTCATAGGGACAATGATCCAACATCACTAATGTTATATCAACGCACTTCACAGTAAATACATCTTTTTTTTTTTAAAGAAACAGACATTTAAATTTTTTTTGTGATGGTATTATCAACAGCGTTACAAATATATCAGGTCTACTGGAGTGAAGAATGGCTGTAAGATAAGGCATGCATAGAGTGGAAACTAAATTAAACACAGCAGAAAAGATTACATATGGTTCTAAATAATGTTATTCTTTTCTTAATCCTCAAATAGAGTCAGTAAATTACACTTCCAGATTTAGTTATGATATTTACAAATGACTTAACTGTACATTTAAAGAGGGGAAACTAGCTATAAATGCGTGCAAGCTCATAATTTAAGGTCATAGTGGTGCCAGTACAGAGAAAATGCTTATTACCGATGTATTTTTGGTCATGGGGAATTCTCTTTCCCTAAGAACAAATCCCAGAAAAGCATATTTTTATTACATATTCCAAATCTGGCATTTGTGCTTTATGTAAATATGGAAGACAGAGGGCCTTTCTTTTTAAAATGCTAGGAACTAGAGCACAGCTGAGATTTGTTGGAGAATATTTCCTTTCAAATAATTTGTATGAGCAACCCAAAAACTAAAATATTAAAAAAAAAGGTAAAGGAGAATGAACAGAAAAGTATTGTATGAAATACATGGCATCTTGCTGGAGGCTACATAAAATTGTTTTTCTCTTCCTCCCCTAAACATAGCACCTTTAAGTATAAAACCAAAAAAAGTTCAAAATAAGGTTACCAGTTTTGTTTCTTTATAACTGAAAACAGAAGGTGCATTTTTTTAAGATTGTATCATTCTTGAGTTCAGTTGCCCAATTGCTCTCAGAAATGCTCTCTCATCTTTTGATATCCATCTTCCTTCAATTGTTTTTTTCTAGAGTACCTTTCATCTAACATCTGTCTCCTTTTTCTTGGTAGAGAACCACAGTGCAGATCCAGACTTTGGAAGAAGTGTAAAGAAATAAATTCCCCAAAAACTCAGATGTAGTACTGTGTTTTACAGAAAATTATAGTTAATTTTGGCAGGAGCTAAGTAAAGGCTATGTCATACAGTGAACTGAGCTGGGCAACCCTAATAAGGACTTTGGAGGGCTCAGGTGAGTTTATTTACAAGTTTTATTTTAGCCTGAATTTGGTGGGTAAAGAAAGGAAAACAGCATCAGAAGCTGTTGCCGATAGCATTAGTCTGGGTACAAACTATGATTATTTGAAGTTACCCAGGCTTTGGGGATGTCTCTCCACCACATACACCTTGCAAAAGAGGCACTGGCTACCACCCACCATATATTTATATACTTAGAAATGTATACCATCACATTGTGGTACCTGAAATCAGCCCCAAACAGATCCTTGCAGTTCGGTGGGAGATTGCCCAGATGTCAGCAAGGGCAGAAGCTCCTGAAGGCTTTATTCTTACTTGCATTCATTACTCCCATAGGAAAAACGTATAGACGTGGCTCTTCAGGGCATGCTCTAGTGGCCAAGATTATTGGTTTGTGGGTGGGGTGTTGTGCGTGGGGTTGTGGGTGTGGGGTTTAGTTTGTGGGGTGGCTTTTTTGGGTGTGGTTTTTTTTTTTTTTTCATGTGGTTGGACGCGATGATCTCAAAGGTCCCTTCCAACCACTAAGACTAAGATTCTGTGAAAAAAAAAAAAGTGATTTGTGCTTCTGAGATTCACTTCTAACGATTCTTATAATCAGACAGCATAAAGATGAAAAAGTTTCATCCCAGTGAATCAACGGTGAAATACATGATGATAAAGTTGGAAACAAGTCCCATAGAGAACACAGAAACCAATCTCCTCCCCTCACTGTCATTTAGGATTTCCCCCGGCACCCGGCTGTGCAAGCTGAGAGCAAATTCAGCAAAAGTTCACTTCCTGAGTGTTACTTTTCAGGATCATCCTCCAAAACTAACTTGGTAAACTGAGACTGCCTCGCCTCTCTTGGAAACTCCACTCTGAACCATCTCCCTGCTCCTTTTCCAAGATGAAAAAACTCTCTTCTCACTCTTTTTTAAATTTTATTCAGAATTCCTCACACCCACACACACACCCACACAGATCGTTTGGGTTTGTTTATTTTTTTTAATATATTAATATTTCTATCAAATATGCTTGTGGCAATGCCCAGGACTCCCCTCCTGTAATCCCCACTGAAGTGGGATGAAGTCCATACACATAACCCAGCCAAGCCAAGAACAACCCTCACCTATGCACAGCTTTTGGAAGTCACAAGCTTAATTACATTCATAAACTTAATCCTTCTAGAATGCATACAAACTTTTGATAATCACAACACTTTTTAAAATGTCCTAAAAATATCATATATGTGAGTATTCATTACTGTCTTCTGCTTGTGGGTCTCCTGCAGACACAGCACGTGACAGATAATCACGGAGATCTGGAATTTGGAAAGCTTTGCCTAAAAGCTTTTCATACCTTCAGGCTGCGTTAGCATCGGCTGTTCACACCTTGCCCAGAACTAAAGCCTGGCACTTTTTACCTTTCACCACTATTTTTGCTGTCAGAGCAAGGTATGTGATATCCCAGCTGCCATGCCACAGAGTTTGTGGGTACCTGAGCACAACAGATTTTTCTTTTCAGGCCACAGATAAAGTTTTGTAGCTGGAAAGTAAGCACTCTGACTTAATGCTCCAAATCTAATAATCAGAAGATTTTTTCTCTCTTCCATAGGAGGTGCTGTCTTTGTTCATATAATAACAACCTAACGAGATCATAAACACAGAGAAGATAATTTTCCTCTGGTGCTTAGAACCAGCCTTAAAACCACCTTCAAGTCCAGATCTGCTGACTTATTAAACAGCCTCACAGTGTGCTGCCCTGATGCCTTCTCCAGCCTTAATGGCAGCTCAGTTGAACTTCTGGCATGCAGAGGAGCCACCTCCACCCTCTTCCAGCCACCCATTTCTGCATTGCATCTGAGTCTAGAGCATCACCTGCCCAGAGCGATCACAAAATACCCTGTTCTATTTGAAGCCTTCTTTTGCTTTCTCTACAATCCACAAAAAGGAGAGACCCTGTGTGTGGGACAGGATTCCTCTCAATCGTGGCACCTGTGTATGTAGCGATCACCAGAAGAGGTCTGGAAAGGAAACATTTTGCATCTATATTCAAGAAAGAAGAAGCCTATTCCATAGGCTATACAATACAGTAGAGGGAGGGCAGAGTATCTGGCATTTTAGACCAGTCAATGATACAGAACTAGTACTTAAATCTCAAGTTCTTCTTTCTGAAAAATGACTGAGATCAAAAGTGGTAGTAGTGGGTTCCCCCAGATTACTGTTTTAGAAAGAAGATTAAGAGATCTGTGTTTCTCCAGCATTTTCATACACTTCTAACAGCTTTTTCATACGTTTTGAAAAAGTGAGTCACTAAACAAACTATGCCAACCAAGTACTGAGGTGTTTCTGGAATTACTTCATTTCTATAAGGAAGGTTGCAGCCTCAAAGTCGGCCAGTGAAAACCAAAAAGGCCAGTCTCTGGGTCTGTGGAGACACTTCATTATTTGGTGGCTTTGCTGAGGAGGAAATTTCTCTATGTATGACCTTCTGGTTCCTAAACAGAAGCGATTCGCTTAGCTCATTGCATTTCAGAGTGAAGAAGTCAGTCAAAACACTTGAGGTCTTTCCCAATAGCATTGCATGACCTTGGGCAATTTCCTTCAAGACTATTTGAAGATCTGATGTTAAACAGCCACATCCACCTTAAATAAAATAAATAAGGTGCTTTTATGCTAGCAGCTGGCGGGTGGCTTCACCTTCCAATGAAAATCTGAAGACGTTCTTAATGAAGTGTGCTGGACCCACAAGCCTGATTCTGCTTCCAAAAAAAAAAAAGAAAGCACACCTCATTAGATGCCAATATAACTTTTCAAGGGCCATATTCAGAATCATGAGGTTTCTCTTCTTGGTACTTCTATTTTACCCTGTGAAATGGTGAGATTACCTTTACCCACCAGACATAACATTTTGAAGTTAACTTGACTGTTCAGAAACTTTTAAAACTTTCACCTGAAGAGCTCCACCAGGGCTCACAGCTCTGTAAAAATTACAGCTATTAAAACACATATTTTGCTTATGCTTTTCAGTGTGTAGTACTTCTACAAAAAGCATTCACAAGTCATAAGCAGTCACAGTCAGTCAAGCAGGAAGGAGAAATGGAAATTTTGGAAATGGGCTTTTGGGTGGGGGAAGGTTCAGGAACGGGAATTCATATCAGTGGAAAACAGACACTATGCAGGACTTAGCCATGGAAAATTACTACACAGAGGCCTTCATAATTTCGGTTCAGTTATACAAACTTCAACACAGCTATCACATAGGGAGAAATGATGAGGACTCATATGGTCCTCATACTATTCTCAAGTCTGTATTTTCTATTGATCACTAATTAGGAAGCCCACCTATGCATAGGTACTGGTTTAGCTACATAGTTCCTTACCTATTAGCTCCTGATCTGCTTAGTTTCTTAAGCAGAGAAGTTACAATGTTGTAAAGATTATGAGTCACATTTCTATGCCCATATTCCAGCAGCTATCACTTTTTAAGGATGCTCATTGCTAAGTCAATGCAAATTGAGATGAAATTACGGATTGAGAGAAGAAAAATAAGAAATGCAAATGTGTCAGTCACAAGGAAACACAAGCAGTCAAGACCACGTCATAAACCCTTACAATCCAGAGTTTTCTTCAAAATAATATACCTGATTTCTGTTAATTCACATTGAAAGAATTTCCTCTCCTTACATTTTTTTTATGTGTCTTATTACATCTGGGAAATTATTTATCAATTTATTAGTAATATGAGAAATTTTTGTTAGCAGTTAACTATGCTGTTTCTGCCTACAAAGAGGCCAGGATTCCATCTTTTAATAGCTGCATGTTTTCACTTTTTTGTCTCAGCAAACCTCCTGCAAACTCAACTGCACATGGTTACAAAAGAACATCAAATCTAGTGGGAAGAGGCCCATTGGTTTATACATCTTGCAGTGTCACAGTCATCTGCTTCAGTATGAAGCTGTAGATATGTTTATATTATCTCCAGCAGTTGTTTAGCAGTAGTTATTCATGCTAACCAACTCTCTTTACTTTCCCTTTTTCACTAGCTTTATAATACTACTGTTCTGACCTTCACTGTCAATAAACCAGTTCTTTTCCAATACTAAAATTATTCCATTCCATGTGACCAAAACTAATGAATATTTCCACATACAATTTTTAGAGCTTGGTTCTCTCTCCTTGATGTAACCTTGAGTCTGAATTTCCATGGTTTATATTATTCAGTCTGGATATAAAACCCCTATAATTTCTTTCCTGTTTAGCACTTGATATATGCTCTCAAAATTAATCCCATCTTAGAGAAGCTTTTTGTCTTAGAATGTGGACAAATAAATCACTATATTCTTAGATAATGGAAATTGTCAGTGATTAAATTCAATTTGATAGGGTATGAGTGAAATTTCTCTGACTAGTTATCAACAGTATCTTGATTTTAGGTTTGCTTTATTATTATATCTCCTACATTTCCAGCTGCCTGTATTTTCCTTGAGCAGTTCTCCATATTTCATTTTGTAGATTGTTTTCTGCAGGCTTATGAATATATGGGTATTTGGCAGAGATTTTATAACCTGTAATCAGAACTGAAAATTATAGTGATCCCATTTGGGTTATTATAGCTTAAGAACGAATCAGATTTTCCATTTTAAACTTTTTACTGTAAAAAATCTACAACTGGTCTTTCATAACTGCCAAATATTCCTGCAAAATTTTCAATAAGAATAAATGTTATTTATTATTTTGGAATTTTCCTCCGGACTTCTGGCAATGAGTGTAAGGAGATAGCATCTCCTGATAATCAAAGAAAAAAAAAAATCTCTTTCTTCAGTGACCACATTTTAGTCGAAAAAAGTTACGTGGGTGTCTTTATAAGGACCCATAGTATTAATGCAGTAGTGGATAGAGCGATTAGTTGAGAATGACCAGAACTATTTCCTTCCACTAGAAACATAATATGTTCCTTCAAGATAGTGCCAAGATTTTTCTGCCAGATGAACAAGAGAATAGATAAGAGAATCAGCTCTCTATTCTGACTGCACAGCCTTATTTATTTTTAACCTTATTATTATCCAAAATGTATCTTCTCATATCCCACAACATTCTCTAGATGAGAGGATTGTAGATGCAAAAATCAGAAAGCACTCTGCTATGGCTGGGAAGGTGATAGGAGGAGAATCCTGAAGAGAATCCGAGGTGAAACTGGCCAGTAAGCACACTCACACCGGCTGCCCCCTTGACATTTCTCACCAACCTGACTGAAAGCTAGGTTCCTTGCACTGTGGCCCATTACAACATCTCCAAACGTGGCATGCCTTTGGCAGGAGGAAAAAACTCTACAAATATACTAACGTATGGCTCTCCAGCTTCTTAAACCTGTCAATGAAATGACAGTGTATACAAATCTATCCTAGAAAACAGCAGTCTGGGTAACTCTTAGAATTTCTCACCTCTTCTCTCAAATTTTAGCTGTTCTCAATTTCCTGACCTTTGTTCTGCCCAGGGTAGCATAATCTAATTTCCCTTAGATTTCAGCTGCCTATTCTACCACCATCACGTATGGGACCCTGAGCAAACAGTATAATCCAGATTTCCAGGGAAGCTGGGAAATTACAGCCCCCTCAGGGATCTGTGAGTCTGGTCAACTTGCTCTGGTTTCATGAGCTCATCCCTGAACTCTTTTGCCCTGACTGAATCTAGGCTTCAAGGATATCAGTGGTGGATCTCAAACACAGAGCAGCAACAGCTACTGAAAAGCTCTGCGATGTCTTCACTGTCTCCATAGAAATGGGAGATTGTAAGAGTTTGATGGCAAGATCTCGATGCTATGGAAATTGGTTGTACTGTAGTCCTATAGAAAAGTAGTGTAGGAAGAGAGATCCAGTTCCATTCAGGTGATGCAGCCTCTTGGGTCAGTAAATGAATCAGAAGTCTTGTGAGACTAGTTCTGTTTCTGAGGCTCTCTGTGTTTTCATTTCCACTAACATATGGAAATTGTACAAAACGGGATTTTGTCTCCTGATATTTGGACAAGTCCAGCTCTGGTCCTGTTTAGTGAGAAAGATTTCTTGCTGAGCTGGGTTTTTTGCCAGTTAGCTTGCACAAAATTCTGAGGAATAGAACTCATCTTTTGACATACTTAGTTCATGTATTTTACATAACTTTTTAAAAAGGAAATAATAATTATGAAGATTATGAGATATCACATGCCAGCTTTTCCACTACGAGCTACATCCTGTTGTCAGTATTTCCATTCACTCTCATTGACTATAACCAAAGGCAATGAGCATAAACACTGGAAGTATAGTCTTGCCTTCTGTGGATTTTCTCCAAACCTCAGTACAGCACGTCTGACGTGAACGCATATGGAACTTCTATTGCCTTTGAACTAAAACTTACCATGAGAGGTTCTTTAGAAATGCAGACATGAAGCTGCCAGCAATGTGAATGAGTGTTGGAAGTAAAGAATGAGAAAACTTTATAACCTCTCTTCTCTGTGTTCCCGGGTGATTCCCTGGCTGTTGTGTACAATCCTCAGCATCAAAGGGGGGTGGCAGAGATGAGAAGCAAATTGGACAAGGCAAAAATCCCTGTTCTAAAGGTCACTGCTCTGCAAACCTTATTTCACACTTGCAGTCCCTCTGACATCTTTGGGTGAACTCGCATTACCTAAAACCCATCCATACAGCCAAGAGCCAGCTCTGGATCTTTTCCAACACATAAACCATGCTTTAGACAGGAAAGAGGACTCAGTGGTGGGTTGGCACCGCAACACACTTTGTTCAAAAGCTGACTGACCACAAGAGCCATGGAGGAGCTGGCCTGGGGTGAGTAAAGGGCTGTTTTAATTTAAGATGGTGTCTCTACCTTACAAAGTCAGCACTGACTCGGTGGTTTCCCAGCATATTGCATTCACTGAGCAAACTAAAAGCCCTGAACCCAGTGCACACATCTACAGACGGTGTTGCTTTCCTTCCCCAGGCAAAGAGCTCACTCCTGAATAAAGCGCTGTAGTCATAGGAGTCATCGCTTGCCAGTAAACTTTACATTGGAAACACTCGTGAATGTGACTTAAGCTAAACAGAGAGAGTTCATAAGCTCTTGAGGGTAGCATATTCCATATTTGCCCTGCAGTTTATTGGCAAATTAATTCTAATGCATTCAAATTACATCATGAAGTGTAATGTAGAAATATTTCATGAAGGTTACCTTAATAGAGTGTGAAAACCTGATGAACGGTAATTCAGAGGGAACTGCTTGGCCCATCTCCTATTTATTTGGAAACATTACTGCCTTAAAAATCCCTTAAATATATTACTTGTTTTTATGGCTCTAAAACCTTTAATTTGAAGATTTTTATGACTGCTTTACAATATACATCAATTTAAAAAATATTTTAAACTAAAACGGATCATTTACTGCCAACTGTGCTTTGGGCATATCATTGATTAGTCTAAGTGTGATAAAACAACCTTGTTTTTATTCATACTTTAAGAGAATAATAAAACCTGCATACTTAGAAATACTGAAGCAATATCTTGGCCCAGAGCTATTTAAGTATGAATTATTCACATCTAGTTTATTTTTTTTCTTTTAAATTCATGAATCCCCAGAATGGTTTTGTAAAGTGTATCAGTGAAACCATGTTTCTAATTATTAAAGGGGGAGTGGATCAGAAGGCATCATATATGTAAAGGGGTCATTTTTTATTTGTCTTCCTTTGCAAGCCACTATGAATCTCCTTGGAAATTAGTTATTCAGTATTTGCATTATATTTTAACTTGTGACCCACTGAAAGAGAATGCAGATAGTTACTTTTTTTCAAATAGCTTTTGCAAACAAACTTATTTTCTCATCCTGTAGCACTGGAACTGCCTAAATATACCCATTTAGGGATTTCACAGGCAACTGACTGGGAACTCATTGGCCAGAACTGTTCTGGAGTAATCAAAGGAAATTACAGAAATAGAAAGAATGTTTTTGTATCTTCAGCAGAAAACGCTCATGTAACAGTGATAGGGTGTCTATCTGGACATTAGACTGCTGTGAGTGGGACTTTTTTCCTTAACTGCTGCAAAATGTCATAGACAGAAATATCTTTTGTAAGTGAAAAAACCAAAACATTAATCCTACTTTTGCAATCCTTCCGTCCTGTGTAACCTAACAATGCTTTCTGCGTACACTATGGTCTGAACTGAGACAGCGGAAAGAATGAGACTGAGATTGCTTTTTATCTTGTTCCATCACTGAATTTCAGTAGGACCTCAGCAAATCACTTCACCTCAGTGTACCTCCAGTTCTTACACACACAGAAAAAGCTTTGTTTTATTTGGAGCATAAACTCTTCAGTCTAGAAAACACTTTTCTATGTATCTGTATAGCACAGTATAACCCTGTACTTGGTAAATACTGGATTAATAGAGATGTTTGCTTCTTATACAATCACAGAAAACTATATAGGCTGGAAGGGACCCTGGAAATCATCTAGCTCAAAAAATAGTTCAGAGCAGTTCTAGCTAGACCAGCCTACAGAGGAACTTGTTGGGTTTTGTATATATCCAAAGGTGGAGCTTCCAAAACCTCTCTAGGTCCATGCTCCTGAGTGATCAACCTCATGGTGAAAACCTTTCTCCTTTTATATAATCAAAATTTCTTCTGTTTTAACTTGTGTCCATTGCTACAGGACTCCAAGAAGTCTTGGTTTGTCCTTTCTATACTCTTGATTAGATTGCTGGACACAGTAGTAAGATCTCCCTTTCCCTCCTCTGTTTCTGCTCATATTGCATGTTCCCCAGCCCCTGGGCCATCCTGGGGATTCCCCACTCACTCTGATATGTCCGTGCCTTTCTCATGCTGGGGATCTCAATACTACAAAAAACTCCAGATCTTGCTTCACAGATAAGATGATGTTCTCAAAATCTTCTGATGTTTTACCTTCCTCTCTCTCAGGTCCTGATTGGCTTCTCACATTCTTCTGTAAAAATATTCAAAAACAGTATCTCAGAACTGAGTACAACTACTGTAGCTGTACACCAAGAATGATGGTGTACAGCCAATATATGTGGCCACCATAGCCATAGATAAAATCCTAAGAACACACCAAGTCCTCCACAGTAAGACAGAGGAAAAAGAATGATTAAGAGATACTGGAAGAAGGGAAAAGCAGCAGGTGGCAAGCAATGGCTTTGGATACTGATTGTCTCCAGCAACTTGAAAGGGACATCTTCAGACAGCCATAGCAGATAAAATGGTATTATAGGATAGAAACTCAAAATTAAGGAGAGTTGCCAGATACTCAAAAAATGAAAATTTTCTATGCCACTAACCACAAAGTGCACCATATACCATCCAGTGTTACAAATAATAACTTTTCAGACAAAAATGTATCATGGAATGGCGTTAGCAGAGTGGACCCTCAAATGGACCCTCTATGCCTAGATTTGCAACACTCACAATTCTTCCTAGGACTTATAAATTTATCCAAATGTTTTTTACTAAACACACGTAGATATTTTTTTAAGTCTGATTGTACTCTTCAGGTGTATCTGGCATGCTGGGTTTAGCACAAAATTAGTCTGGAGGAGTTGTGTCATTTCTCAGTTTTAGTCCATAGTCAGGAGGGTTGGAGAACTTGTCCGACAAGGAGGAAACACACATTTAAATAAGTTTAGCTCTTTTCACTGCATGTCTCTCTTTTAGACTAAGGTGATTCTTCTATACATTCCTGCAAGCAAGTATTTGGAAATCTGTGAAATTATCAGTGTTACAAAAGTATCAATCAACAGCAAAATGGGTCTTCAAGGTTCTGAGAGTAAACATTTTAATGCAATTTAAATTGCATTGTGATTTAGTGCCAGATGTTAATCTTTAAACAGGTATTACCATCCTCAATACAGAACTGCATGTTGGGAAAAATTCCCAGTGCTTTGTTCAACTCACCAAAATCTATTGACCTCAAATTCTACATAGGTATAGTCCCATCATAACTTCTCTGCACAGTTTGAGGTAAACCAAGCCATATGTTTGAATATTTGCACCAAAAGAGTCAAACAACAGTGGTATTCTCACCTCATTGACACTTCCCTAGTTTTATTTGGCTCAGGAAACATTAGAATGTTGGAACTGGAAAGTTAAAGGTATTGTGAACTGCTGGACATGATGAAAAGCAAGGTCTTTAGTAGCAGTCTGACTAATTTGTTGGGGAGTGATTAGACATTAACAGCAGCTTCATATACTTAATAAAGTTTGCATAGCCAATTTGAACTTTATAAAGTGTGGCATTGTTCTGGAGTGTGGCCCTGATGTGGACTTAATGAAGCACGCAGGAGGCAATATAGACTTTATGAAGTCCATATTGAGGATAAGTATCAAATTAAGTAGGAAAAGCACACCAAGCCCTGAGATGTGACTTGGAAACTCATGCCCATCTGCTCCCTGAAAGCTCCTGTTTCATTGATGCCACAGGATTGCACTCAAAGCACAAGTCTTGAGCATATTTTACTGGTTTGTGAAATTATTTTAACATTCAAATGTACTGAATATTAAGTAGATTCTAGTTGTATTACAAAAAAGGTAAAGAAACTAGAAAAGAGGTATGAAATACACTAGTAGAAAAACAATCCATCAGCATAGCCCTGTATGGTCACTTGTATGAGTCGTTCCACAATAAGCTGTATAATATAGGGAAACAGCATGACTGGCAAAACTGTTATTGGGTAGGTTTTTCCTGCAGCCCTCCTTCTTCTGATAAAAATTACAAATTGAAAACTGGACACTCTATGGGACAACTAATAATTTGCAGAAGGAAGGTTTATAGAGTACAAAAGAGGAAACCTCTCTCAGGTGTAAGCCTTGATCAGTGCAAGAAAAAGCCATAGATCTTCTAGGTCTTCCTCTAATTACTAAACAGTTTTTTCATAAATGGCACTTTCTTCATAATGGCACAACTTCAGCAGTGCAGGGGAAGAAGAAAAATCAAAACGAGGAGATTTGAAGATCCCACCTATTTAAGAAGGTTTAAGAATCAGTCAAGAGCCTCTCAGTTGCTTTCAGAGGAGGTAAGAAGTAGGTCTTTGAACACCAGAGGATGAAGAAGATATTGAGCTTGGGTGTTTCATTTCCCAGGTAAGTGTCTTCTGACATTAAGCTATTTCATAGTATTAGAAAAAATAAATTTCAGTTTCTGTAATGAGCACATTTTAAGGCTACGTTTTCTGCTCTGGTCATTGAAAGCCAACATATCTTCAGAAGTACCAACACTGTTTTTGAGAGAAGCATCTTGTAAAAGCACACATACAGGATAGGTATCAAGTGCAAAATAACTGAGATATCCAAAACCTTTGAACAGTGTACCTATCGTCAGGTACTCAAGAATGGATGAAGGAACCTCACTGCATCTCAAAGAAAGGCATGTGGGGAGGTGGGGTTCAAGGTGCCACCTCACTCTCACTTTGTTCTTGGCTCTTGGCTTACATTGTTGGTTGTTGCTGAGGTCACCCTGGGGCACCCAAATCCCCACAAATTCCCACTGCAAAGGGAACTGAAGCATCTAAACATGCTTCTGCCACCCACATGCAAAGAGGTCATGTACCTAAGAGTGCACTCTCATGATTAAATGTTAGACAAGTACACTCCTTCCTGATGTTTTGATGCCTTTTGGTCAGCAGGGCCTGACTGTCATGTCTTTACCTTCAGTGAGGGCAGGCACTCAACTGATTCTGTATGACTGTGCTTTAAGTTTCAAACAGGGAAAAAAAACATTTATTCAAAAAGAAACCCTTCTTAAAAGAAAGGCCACAGTTCGGCTCTTACAGAAGTCACTCTTTTAGTTAGTTAGTTGCTCTTCCTCCTCACACCCTTAACAGCCACCTTGCAAATCAAAATTTAATTTTGCGACTTTCCTTCAAAACATTACAAATGTTTTTATATCTCATTGTAAATATAAACTACATTGATTTTGACGTACAGTGTAGATAGACAATGAAGCTTCCTTTTTAAAAAAAATTCTCAATTCATGGGTTGCCTGTGAAATATAGAAAGCAGATGGTTTATTAAAAAACAGACACAGAAAGTTAAAGGTTCTAAACATTGTATGGATTTTTCCCCTACTTATCAAGCTGTCAATTAGATTATCTTAACTCAGAGGACAACTGACCATTTAGATCTGTATTTCAATTCATTATTCCATAAAAACCTCTTAATTTACAAATTTATCATCTCAGAATTGCAGTTTTAGTTATCTCACATGCAACAGTTTAGCAGGTTTTGGTCTACTACATTTTGAACACTGTAAAGGATCTTTTCCTTTTTAATTCAAAAATGTTCAAAGTATGGCATTACAACGTAGATGACACAATCTTTCCAGCTACTAAGTCTATGAGCTAAGATGATTGATTTTATCTAGTTTAAATCAGTATGAAATTGATTAAACGACCTGTCATTCAGCTTGACAGAGGAAAACCCAGTGCAGTGTTTCAACAGCTGCTTCATTGCTTGTCCATTACTTAACAAGTAAAATGCAGCAGTTTGTGTATGACTAGGCAATGTACAGATATTGTTTTAGAACATCATTATGAGTCTGGTAAATAGGTTTAGACTAAGGATATGAGAACAAACTCTCTGTAATTTTCTGTAGCAGCGTTTAAAGGGCTTATGATTGGCAGCATAACTGACTGTATTGACCAAAAGAGCTGTGGACATCTGGCTTTCTAGCCCTACAGATGAAAGACCATATGTTATAAAAAAATATAGTGAGAGGGGAAAAAATAGTTGTAGGCTGAATACATGAGCCGGGGTCAAAGCCAACAGAAACCCAATCTAGTCACCAATGTTACTCCAACAAGGGGTGAGTGATGTAGGGCCACTGGGCAATGAAGAAATGCTGTTGATTTGCTGACCAACAGATAGTTGAGCTCTCTGAAATCCTCAGGGATCTCTTTGCTTCACCTTCCCTGATGAGAACAGTTTGCATTACAAATGCCTACAGCTTACGCAAAGTGCTTTTTGACCATACCTACATCTGTTTCACCAAGTTTCAACTGAGGACTGTGTAACTGTTTAAGATCAAATTAGGGCATATTACACTTTTCAACATCAATCCAAGTTCTCCCATATTTACAGTTCTGGAAACAATACATCCATTCAAATTCATTGCAAGTGAGGTCTGAAGGGACCAAAGCCATAATTTACTGCTTGATGCCCTTTTTTCAAATGCTAATGTCGAAGCTGTGGTCATAAGCTTAGAATCATTTGCTTGTGCGGTTCCCTATTTGAGCTCACAAAAAGACATATGAATTCGATAGGTGCAGCTTACCGTGTGGGCCGTTAAAACAGCAATACCTTTACTGGTTTATGAAAAAAGGGTTATTTCTAAATGTAAAATAGGAAATAAGGATGATACTTTACATAACACCAAGTGCTACACAGTGGCATGTATTTAATTTTTGTCAGTGATCAATGAAAAAGAATATATATGGAAAATTGTACATGAAAATTGTGCTCAAGAAGTGAGGATTACAGATTAGAGATCTTTACTCTTCTTAAAGGCAGTATAATACTTTCCAGAGACTAAATAAACAAAATTCGCACCAAGTTGGCTGGCATTTTCAAAGGTGCTAACTCAGCAGACTGCTGCAAATTTCTGCTGAATTGAGCACTTTTTATTCTTTGAAACAAACATCTGTGATTCAGTGTGATAGATTTTAATATAGTTACACAATACAACAAGATGTGTTTTAGAGAAAAACATCACCATGAATGAATGGTTCTTGCTAGCTCCACAACACCCACTTTTAAATTATATTGAATAATAGATTTCTCTCCAGATTATTCCTATCAACTAAGAATAATCTTTTGTATTGTTTAGTGAAGTCAACAGAGAAGATAAAAGGGTATTTTTCCCCAAAACATGGTACCAACCATTTTAAATTGGAATTTTTACATAGTATGCTAAACTACAGCATTTGTGCATGTCAGTGGTTTAAGGTGACTTAATGCACTGAATTAAAAGGTGCTAAGGCACAATACATAGGACAGCCAAGCACACTACAAATGACAGGACCATTCAATTCTGTTGTTTCTTTTCGCAGTCTCATTAACCAAAGTTACTCACTCAAAGCAATTCTTAACAGGAGCAAGAGGAAAAAAAAAGAAAAAAAAAAAAGAGAGTAAATTCATTACAGGACTAGGAAAAAGATGTTATTCCCCACCTTCCAAAACAATTAGCAAATACAACCCGTCAGCCTGCACCAGCTTTTCCTAATCAATTTAATCCCAACCACCAACAAGGTGTGGTCTTTTACAATTCTTCCCTCAGGTTTCATAAAGGATTTTATGCAATATGGGCCCCAAATCAGACAACTGCTTTGATTTCAAGGAGCATAGGCTGTAAGCAGAGCGTACGGTCATTTCTCCTTGCAATCCCAGACCTAGTATCCTCAAGGAAGCATGAAAGTTCTCTAGATACTTGCAAAAGACCATTGCATAACATTTGATTTCACGTTCAGTAATCATTTCGTCACTGGGTTCAGATGATAAAGTGGATACAGATGTTCATTAGCAACAAAAACATATGCAAACAAGGAAGCAATCCAAGAAGTTGCTAGCAACTGAAAAGTCCAAGACTGACCATCGCCTGTTGCAGAGTCACAAACAACCATCTTTAGAGCCCTCCAAAAAAGAAGTTTAACTGCTCTACCACCTATAGGAGTCCCAACTAGATTTTTCTCATCCTACCCGTACTCCAAGGATAAGGCCATTTTGTACAGGGTATATTTAAGCCTCAGTGGCTTAAGAGTGCAGAAGAGTTTGCAACTTCACAGCCAAACCAGAATCTGCTTGTACAACTCTTTCCATATAAACAATCCTCCCTCCCACACCTTTATCCAAAAATCTCTGACTGAGAGGCAGAGTCTCACAGACTGGCTTTACTGATCTTATTTCTGGTGGCAAAAATAGGTAATAAGAAAGATTCTTCCTGGGGCCTTTTTCAGAGGTATTTTCTCTCCCAGCTTCCCAATAGAGGAGGCACGCACAAAGAAGATCATCTGCAGGGAGTGGCAGCTTCTATTTGTGATGTCAAACATCACAGACTCTATCCTTGTCCTCTGGAGGGAATCATTCATGGGGCAGCTCAGTCAACTAATAAACCAGTACCTTTATGTATTTTTTGCTCTTAAACCTCTTGGTTTCCAGACTTCTGATACTCTTCCCTTTAAGCATCACCATATTTTAGGAGATGCTGAATACACAATTGATGAAGATACATTTGTGCCTAATCTGGTATATTTGAGTCATTTCTCATCAGCCACAAGATGTCAGTGTTGCTGAATGTTATTATTACCTGCAAAGAAGCATCCATAGATATTGCTGAGGGTGGCTGTCAACCCTGGGCTTTATTCAGTAAGCCTAAAAAAAAATAAAAAAAATAAAAAAAATAACCCAAGATATAACAGCCAATAAAAATCTGCATGGCAAAGTGCTATTTGATATGAACCATAATAAGTAAAACTTGAACTACATGGTTATTGCTGTCACCTTCTCCCATCATGAATATCCTTGTGTCTTTTCACAGGTCCCAACTCATGCAACACTTGAGCTTGGTAGACAGTTCTTGCACAGCAACATCACTTAGAAAGGAGCAATCAGGGATGACACCAGAGCTGTTTCATCATGAAGAAATTAGTCCATCCCACCAGAAATGAGGCTGTCCAGGAACTCTGACTCTACCAACTGTCACTAAATATTCAATCTCAAATCAAAGAACATGCTAATAGCTATCTCCCCATTCCACTCTCAGTATGTACTTCCACACCCTTTTGGCTCTGGCAGCAAACTCTGCCCACATGAGTCCCTCACGAAGATCTTTCTGTGCCCAGACTTGTTTCCACTTCCCCAATTGTATGAGCACACATTTTTGTAAGGCCAAACTTACAAACTAGTTTACTGGACTATCGAGTTGTAAAACAACCTTTCCTCTTCCCAGGGCTTCCCAAAAGGCCAAGGTCAGGCAGAAGGGGAACTTTTGAACCGATATTGTTGTGGATTCAATGTCTTGTGAAACTGCACCTCGGATTTCCTCTGCAGACCAACCGACCCGTATGTTGATTATTTTTCTGCTTCCTTCTCAGTTGCAGGAGATTTGTTCTACCAAACACTGACTTGACTTCCACTTCTAAGTATAGCAGAGCTTTGGTACAATTAGCATGAGAATTCCTGTTTACATTATTTGCTGCCATTCACAGCCTCTGAACTTGTTTACTTTTGAAATCGCAGGAAGCATGATTTTGGTGGGAGTAGAGACAGGACTGTTGACCATGAAAAAAATTAGATGAATAGAGATAGGTGAATTTATACACACTTGCAGTTATAAAAATACACAATGGAAACATGGTTATTTGAGTTGGGAAGTTAAATAGAGTTTAATATATTTGATCCATATATACTTGCTTTTAAAAGATAAGAATGTATCTCCCAATAGCAAACCCGAATACTTCAGTTAGGGAGGGGCATTATTTAGGGGAAAAGAAGATTTTACCTATTTCTTAAAACCTTTTCTCAACTGTCTTCTCTGCCCCTCTCTTTCTCTCACAAAACCAACCCATTCTTTGAAAAATACTGCCATAGGTAAAGCAATAAAAATAAACCTCAGGGAAAGTCTTTCCTGTTCCCATATCTTCCATCCACGTGTGCTGAGCACCTCAACTAGGAAAATCCATTCCTAGTTTAATAAAAATTATTCTTCATAAAGACAACCCCTGACAGCTCCTCCCTGTTCCATTAAACAGTCTGGTTGTAGTTGCCATAAATCCCTATATTTATCTCCATCCAATCTTTGCGTTGTGTCGAAGACACCATCTTCTCCACTGAAGTCAGAGGTTCTGTTTGCCTGACATGTTTCTGCCTCCTCTGGTAGTGACAGCAGGCACAAAGGTGCCAGTATTCACAGGTCTCAAGTCACTGGCATGTCCAGCTGTTGTGCAGAGGTGCGGGCTGACTCCTCGCTGCATGGACAGTGACCATTTGTCTGCAGTTTTCGGCTGCCTGGAAATCTGGTAGATTAATGCCCAAAGTGGTAGAGTTGGCAGGAGCACAGTGGAGAGATTCTCAGAAAAGCCTGACAGCTTCTGTTGAACTAGCTAGCCTCATTAAAAGGCTGCATTTGCCGAGGTCATCTCAGGATGAGGATGACTGGGATTTTTTTTTTCTTTCCTGGGGTCCCACTCAGTTTAAGATGTTTTTGTGCAAATTCTAAAATTTCCAAGCTGTTTACCAAAGCTGCGTAGACTTGCTGAGACACTGAGCTACAAACCCTCAGGGACAGGGACATTGGTTTTTCATATAATTCCTGGAAAAGTTAAAGAGGTGACTGAAGCAGGGTTATTTGATCCAGCTCATACGTTCGTAGCAGGCCAGCTTAGCTAATCAAAGTATTGAGCTTCAAATAACTACAGCAATCTAAGAGGTAAAGGTTGGGATGGAATGGGAAAGGATTTCATCAGACTAAAATTAATAAAGACAGGGATGGAAATTCAAGACTTAGAAACTAGAGAGTGGAGGAGTATCTAATTTCAGGCACTCTAGTGTAAAGGTGAAACTGCCTCATTAATGTGCACTCCAGCATAAGCCAGTTCTGGCATCGGAGCCCTGCCCTAAGGGTATGCCTTTTTCACCTGCTTTTATTTTTCCTCCCCCTTAACAAACCATGGATTTGGCCAGTGGGAGGTAGGGTGAGGCACTTTTTTTTTCTTTTTCGTTTTTGAATGGGGACTTAGGGAAGAAAAATACAATTCGTATTTTAAATTATAAAAGGGTGAACTTCAGCTGTATTGCTTAATTCAGTTTCACATGCAATAACCTTTCAAATGGTGCTTGAAAGTCAAGTCAAATTTCAATATAAATGATATTGCTAGGTTAACATTAGCGTATGAGACACTGCCCTTTATGTTTCACTATCATCCTTTCGAATATGTTGAACAGTAATTTTAATAGAATCATAAAAATCTTCAATTTCCTCTGTAGATTTAACCAATGCCAAGAGCAGTAAAAGAGTTATGCTTCTGTCTTATTTGTAATGTTTGAGATTATTTTAACATCTCACTTTTGCAGGTCTTGTGTACTTATATCCTAAGCCTGTTAATTCTTTTAGTTTAGAAATACCTTCCTGGTAAGAACTGCTCAGTCTCTTTTGTCCTCACTTGCTTCTTCTAACAAGGATGTTAGAATTGGAAGCCGCAAGTGAAAAAAAAAAAAAAAAACCAAAAAAAAAAGAGGAGGGATGGAAACATCCTGATGCCAATGTGCTTCATAATTTGACTTCAGTGAATATTCAGTGCTGTGAATTAAACAAGGGCACTGGAAAGTTATTTAAATATGTATCAGATGCTGATACATCGTCGGGTTTTAACCTGAGAAATTTAAGCTCATAATTTCTTGAGAAACATTCAAATGACAGAAAACAGTGAGGAGAGCAAAGATACAATCTCAGCTTAAAATATACAGCCTTTTAACACACAGCTCTGCTGCTGCAAAAGGGAAAAGGTGTCACCACAAGACCTGTGGGAGCAAAGATGGTGCAGGAAGGCTGCAGAAGTGTCACCCCACACCCACAGAGACCAACTTCTGTAGCCCTAGAATCCCGTTGTCAATGCAGCCTCCTCGCTCTGTGCAACAAGGATATGCAAAGGGATGGAAACTCAGTCCATGCCAGCTGGGAGCCAGGGATGCAGCCATTTCTGTACTGGATGAACTAGCAGTGGTGGATCAGGTGTGAAGAGCCTGACTCATCCTTTCCTGCAATGCAGCAAACTTGGCCGTGAGCAACCACTTTGTCTCCACAGCCAAATGTAACCCTCACCCAGCACTAACTGGCATCCAGGGTCTGTCATACCACCCTGCCTTCCCACTCACAGCGCTTCCCAGCCATTCTGCCCTGCAAATCATCCACTGCTTTTGAGCAGCCACCACACTGATGCTTTCCTTGCCCGATTTGAAAGAGGAATCATTCATACCGGCTGAGTGCCTTTAGGAACAATAAATGCTGCGCAAAGGTATATAGATTTCCATTTTTTAATTATTTTGTATTCAGGCTGTGAGAAAGACATGACTGCTTGGACAGAGGCAGCTTGACTAGCACTTCATAATGGACAAATACGTGGATTCACTTTTAAAAACTTTTGGTTAGGTTTAATTTTTTGCCTTGTCGTGTCTGGGAAAAAGCTTTCATCAGAAGTTGCTCTGCTTTTTCTTAAGGAAAAATATTGTTTTGGCCATGTGAAAGGGGAAAATGAAATATTCCATCTCACCTCAATGCTTCTGGGGGCTTGAAATATGACAGGAGCATAATTTCAGGCATAGGAGAGGCATTGCTGTCATTATGAATATTTGCCCAAACTTGGCCGAAACAGACACTTCATTTTACACAGTTTCAGTCAACTTAAGGCTTAAAACTGCAGCTTCCAAAAAAATGTGGAGGTGTTAACTCCAGTTCTGGTATGCAGGAACAAAACTGGAGTTCCTCAGGCTTCTTCTGCCAGATACTGAGATTTGCTCTCAAAAAAAAATGGATTTATTAGGCGTTAAGCCATAGGTTTGACATGTATTATGCATTCACATGACCAGACTTTCATGGATGACCATGGCAGATCATCTTATTTTTTCATATGCCTTACTGCAGACACCAGCTGTATGATTTCCAAGGATCTTTGCTTTGACCATGTAAAGCACTATAATATACTGAAGGGTCTAAAATAGAGGATCATAATCATCATATCCTCTTGTCTTTTTGACACAGAAATGTCTGTCTCCATTCATTATCTGTATGATAGATCTAATAATGCCTCTTTACAAGACCATTATGAACAGAAAGGTAATAGTTTGAGGGAATTGTTAAAATACTGTAACAATAAAAAGGACAGAAGGAAGAGTAGGATGAAAATAATAATCCCATATTAGTCACTAAACAAAGACAGAGGCCATACTTAATAATGGGACTAAAGTATCTGTGAACCCATCATTTGAGAGTCCAGCATGATGCAAGTGAATCAGTGTCAAGCTGAGATTTCAAGAAAAATCTTTAATTATGGTATTTCTTAATTTTAAACACTGGATTTACCCTTAACATTCACAGAGTGTAGGATTTTTTTCTTGCATTCATATCTTAACTATGCAATGCATCCTCTCTAAATTCACAGCATTTTGATCTAAAACAGCCCGAATATTTGTAAATTATTGATTTATTTCAAGCCTAATTATTGATTTAGTTTCTAATACTTTAATTTCCTAAGAATTTCCTTTAATGTTTTGCAAGATAAGCTATGATCTTGTATGACTGGGTATCCTTATATTACCATCAGCTACAGCTAAACTTACCTTGGGTTTGTTTTTAGTGGAAAACATCCTGAGACTTTACCATTTAAGCATCAGTCATGCCATGAGGCTAACCTACAAGAAGAATGTGGATCATACTTATTTTCAGAAGACCACATGCGTAATGTCAGTAGGACATAACACTTTGAGTCCAGAAAATGCTAAAATGTGTTTCTGAATGGGGGCCTGGATAACACATCAGTTATGATTATTTGCAAGTCACATTTCAATATCCAGCTTTTCCCCCGCACTGATTTAAGTGATGTTATTCTTGGCTAATAGTAATTGTGGGAAAATTGAATTCCATCTGTTTCCACCAAAAGCAGAAAATAGAATGTGAGAATCAATAGAAGACTGCACTTGTTATACACATTTGTCACTATCAGTGACTTTGCTAACGAAACATGTCTGCAGGTATGATTTGCAAAATAAATAGCAAGTCACAGCATCTGATCACCAGCTGGCTTATTTAAAAGTCAGAACTTCTTCTGACAGCAACGGATCATGAACTTTCAGACTTGGCCTGGCCCCTCCAGACTTGTTTAAGTGGAAAGATACCTTTCACCATACAAATGGATGAATCAGAATTTTAGTACAAGTATAGATCTGGCTATGCATTCATCATCAAAGTTTTGTTTTTACATCTGGAAATTTCTCCATCCTAGATGATCACTTTCTCATATTCATGCTGATTACTCTATATCGCTTGCAATTTCATACGCAGATACTGTGTGTCGCCAGAGGTTTCTGTATGACCAATATCAACATCATTTTAAGTTTTCTCCCTACTTAATGTTGTAATAATTGAAATCTCTGGGGCTCCCCTTGGCCGAGCTGTTTCATTCATGGTCATGATCAAACCACAAAGAGGCAAACACACAGCTAATAAGTCCTGACAAACCTGTGTTTCATGTACAGGTACAACACCACTCTTTCTTCAAACCCATATTCTGTCCACCTGGTGTGACATACCAGTGCCTTACCTGCATGTTTTTATCACAGCCATGAGCTGGGTGGATCATTTCAGGAGTCCTTCAGCAAGAACTGCAAGATTCCTTCCCAGGGGATTGTCTGTATCATGTGTACATTATCACGTTTTGCAACACCTTTGCCTATTTCTGCTACAATCTGTGTGTAATACAGCATATTTTTGCAGATGGAGCTGTGACACAGACAGTGTCAGTTCATGGTCTCTTGGTGTGTCAACAAAACCCAATTTAGTGGTGGTAGCAGGCCATCTCCTCCAGGCACTATTTCCAGGCAGCATACCCTCCACAGCCTGTCCCACCCCCAAATAACAGACACCCCTGGGGTGCAGGAAGGTAGGACACGTTCTCCAATCAGACTGGTTGCTCCGTAGCTTGATATCTTCTCAGCACTGTGCAAATCTCTCCTTCAGGTCAGTGGCACAGGGCGAAGCTGAGATCGCCTGCACTCACTATCACCATGAGGAAGACCAAAGCCACACCAGTCACATTAGCCAAGAGTTCCTCCCAGAAATAACAGGCATACCTTGTGAATTTAAAAGGTGATCTGGGGGTTCCTCAATCCTTATGAGACTTCCAATTGGGTAACTATAATGGTTTTCATAAAACATGGATGCTCAACCTTAAAAACTCAAGTGCTTTGAGCTTCAAAGTTAATGCCTGTTGTTTGCCAAAATACATAGGAAAAAGGTGTGTTTCACTGCTCCACAGCAACAGTAAAAAGAAAAGTCATTAAAAAGGAGCATTGTTGGATGAATAATGCCATTATGTTAGTTAATAGTATGCCTTCATCTGGAACTCTGTTTGCCATACCTGGGCTTGAATTTTAGCAGAGCGTACATGCAGTAAAACCTGGAACGTCCAAAGTGGTCAATTACAATATTCAGCAGCCTAAAAAGACTCCCATAGGCAGAGAGATTTAAGGCAGTATAACAGCCTTCAATTTAGAGGGAAGCTAGTGAAAGGTGACAGAATATAGGGGTGCAACATAAAGAACAACTTGGGAAAAATAGGTAATATAGGCTTCCCTATAGGTCAATGCAGTTATAACATAGAAATTCTTAAATGAGTCAAAGAAATATTTTCTACAGTGCCTAACTGCTATGAAAATGTTGGAGGAAACAAGGAGTCAACAGCTTTAAAAGAGGGCAGACACTTAAATTTATATCTGCAATTATCCTAACTGAAATAAACCATATGGAGATTGAATTGTGGAGGGTACAGAACAAAAGCCAGTTGCTGAACTCCAAGCTCCATATGATATGACAGTAAGGTGAAGCTCTTATAATGCCATAATTTGCCAAAAGTTCCATAGTACAGTGTCATACGTAAACAAGTTTTTCCAAGTTTTACTTTTCAAAATCAAGGGGGCTTGCAAGTGCTAGTAACATATACAGGAGCTTAACATTCATACAGATTACAGAAAGAACTGCAGGTATTATTCCTCTCTCAGTCAATGCAGAGTCACTCCCTGCCTTTTCCAGCAGGAAATGGCCAGCTTAGGAACGGGGACAGCATGTGGCTCCAGTCAAACTGAACGTAATGGAAAATGGAAAACACTGAATGGGGCAAAAGTTCATGAGATTGGTGCCAGTAATTGGATACTTCTAAGCTTGTTTGGGTTTTGTTGAATTTTTTTTTATTTTTTTTTTTTTTAGGAAACCAGTGAAATTAATCATATCTGGGAGGAAAATTAAGCTCTCTGAGGATGAAAGCATAGGTCAACTGAAGAGCCAAGATTTGAAGGTAAAAGCTGTGACAGACCCATATCCTGCATCAATCAAGCAGTTACAGAGAGATGTACCGTACTGACCAACTGGTTATCTGCTTCCTGTCTACAGAGGCAAGATGTCCTGACCACAGCTGTGCCCTAGCACAGAACACTTTCTAAACCAAACCCCACAAAAATGATCACCGACATCTATTTTGAGAGCAACAACTCAGCCCAGGTCATCTCAAGCTGAACTTGTGAGCCTCTACAGCCAGACAAAAAGGTAAATGTCATAGCAGGGCTGAAACAAAGCCACATCCTCAGTATATTAGGTACAGAAGAAGGGAAACCTAATATATACATACATATATATGTGCACACACGTAGATGCCAAGCAGTGAATTATGCCACAACATGATAAGCCTAAAATTAGTAAAGTTTAAAAGGGTCATCATCTTCTCAGACGAGATTTCATTGCCTGCCAGTTTCCAATTTCTACATCCTTTAAGCAACTACTTTAGATTCATATTAAAGCATTTTTTTTACATTTTGCAAAAGATAGAAAGTCCCCATCCTTTGTTCAAAAGGTGGGGTTTTTTTGAAACAACCTGGTTTTAAAGATTTGGTGTCTATTCTTCCTACATGACTTTCTGACTTTTGAATCTTTTAGTGTTCTCAGGTCTGATTTCCAGGTCACTTCTCATGACTGGAAGGACCAGAAACCAACCTGATTTTTAGAAACCAATGTTTTCATTAAACAAGCTGCTCACAGTAGCTAAAGTTTCAAGAATGGTCATTAAAATTGCAAGGTTCATAATTAGAATAATCTCTCAGCAGTATTTCACCAGATTATTTTAATCACTTTGATGCTGCAAAACGGCTTTCAGTGCATCTTGATGGAGTTCCAGTCTGTGTATACAAACCCACCACCCTACCTGTTAGACTTTCTGCTGTTTCCCCACAAACACAAACCATTGCACCCACTAAAGGCCTAAAAAGGCTGTGCCTTCTATTTCATCTCCGTGTTAGCCCAAAAGAACATAATCACAGGAAAGAAATTAATAGAATCATCATCCCTGTCTTTCACATGCATACACACACACACACACACTTTCTAGAAGGAAAAATGGATTTCCTTTCTCTGTGCAGCTAAAGTTTGATTCTTTTTTTACTACCATCTGCTTCCAGCTGCCTGGGTTCCCAGTCCAGTTTGTAGATATTTAGCCTTTCTGACCGCAGGAGATAAATTCTCAGCATCTGCTGCAGAAAAGCTCTGATGGTCTGATCATGAATTGTGTGTGATTGTGTCATTAGGATGGTGGGACTGCTCCACTAGTAAAAAAACAAACTTACATTAATTCAAACATGACAGACAGATAGACAGATAAATAGACAGATAGATAAATAATGAGAGATTAAATTATATACATGTGACTAAATCATGGATATATATGTTGATATTTAAAAAGCACCTTGAAATGTATAGGTGTGCTGGTTCACAAGGCACTCCAAAACAGTTTTATTCTGGCCCAATAAAGCTGAATACTGACTTGGCATCCATGACAGCCATGCTCCACTCTCTCATCCTCAATTAATTAAAAAGCTGTGCTCTAGAAATTTTTAATGATAAAAATATTATCACAGCCACAGGCAGTGCAGTGAGATGGTTGATAGATTATGCTGCTACACTAAATAAGACCAGTAAAGATAAAGAAAAGTGATGCAAGAGGCTGAATATTCTTAACTGTTATGGGACGGGCTGTTGGTGTAGATAGGTGAGGGTTTGGAACTCAGCATCTTTTGAAAACCTCATGCAACAGCTTGCATTTGCAAACTGTTGTCAGTCGTGCTACCCATCACACCATGAGCTGAACAGACTTTGAGTTATGTGAATCTCCTTGTATGAGAAGCCCTGCTTGCTCTGGGAAATCACCTCTCAAGGGGCCCTCTGCTACTTCTCTCTTCTTCAGCAAGTGTAACGGAAACAATTCACAGTTAATACTAAAACTGAATGTCAGATGTATATAAACAAGATATCAACGATGTTCAGCACATCTCTGAAGGTTCATGCTGCAATGTGTGGGTGAGTTGATCAATGCAGTTCTGTCTTTTGAGTAATTTGTGAAGAACAAAACTGGTTCCAGCTCATTCTTGCAAGAGCATCTCAGCATGCAGCTTAGCCACAAAACAGCATTTCCCATACTGTGATATTTATCAGCAGAGCAATCTGCAGAAATCCCTAATTTTCAAGGGGAAGATGTGGCAGATTGTTTGTTAAACACAAGTTACTAAAAGTGGTAAATGACTTTTTTTTTCTACTACTTCTCCCTGGTACATGCAGCTGAACACACAAATCACTGAGTTCACTGAAGTCTGGAAAAACTCACAGTTCCGGAGTTAATCATTAATATTGTGGGGTTACAAAAAGGTATTTTTAAGGTTGCCATGGCATGTGGGAAATTCCCCTGTGCATTCCCCACAGGTTTTCAAGAAATAGCCTCTTCTATTTGGCTCAGATGCTTTTGTAATTGTTTACATAAATTGAATATGAAGTATCAAGGTCAAATATTTTCCAGAAAGCCAAGGAAAACAATTTACCATTCTGTTGTATGAGAAAACACCAGAACAATTCCAGCATTATCCCACTTCCTTTTCTTTCTCTTGCTTTATGTAGTATTACACTATAGGGCAGAAAACACTGAAATTCTCCTTACTTAAAAGAGTGTGCAATCTGTTGGATGCAGAAATTCTGAATAGAAAGAGGTAGCAATAAGTTTAACATCACATACTCAAAGCAAGGCTGTTTTCCTTCATTTTATTTTCCGGATACCCAGCACAGGCTGCAGTATCAACTCAGCTCCAAGCATAAGTTCTGGGAAACTAAAAAATTATATTCATGCGATTATAATTGCGTATTTTTAAAGGGATACCTATCTCCCAATTGACATTACCAGCAGAGAGAAGAGCCAATAACTTTTTTTTCCCTCTCAAATTAATAAAGTTGCTATCAAATCAAACCATTATCTGCTGACACTTTTTTCCCAAAAGACTTCACTCAGATGACGATGTTTGGGTTGCCTAACCCTACAGGCATTGGAGGCATTTTTGAGTGCTGTGCAACTGGAATAGTCATCTAGTCCTTCAGCTGCTTTGGGAAGAGAAACTGTTTCCATCCTAACCCTGGAATAGAGACCTATTGTATGACACCCTGGCTGTGACCCCTGCTGGGTGTTTTGCCACCATCAATGGAGATTTCAGGATTCAAATAGCGTAATACAAGACAAGAATACCAGTATTTCTTCCAGAAAGGGAGAATCCTCTTGACAAAACCCCATAATACATACAAGACAAATTTTGTAGGGATATTTAGCCCTGCAAAGTTTGCATTATAGATGACTCTCCTGAACTGCTCTCATGCTCAGAGGCTCACACTGGGAAGTCACTTCTGTAGATGCACTGCTTGAGAAATTTCAGCTGACACAGGCAGCTGGAGACCAACAGAGACCAGTAAAAAGTATTTCTATGTATTAGACATCTTTTGGTGTCACTATGTATTATCACCACCTTCCTGTCTCCTCCTCTTCCCATTTAAATTTTGTGCTTCTTAGGGTACTGGAGTTCAGCATAGATGTTTTTCTTGTTTGTTTTTTATCAGAGTTAGGTTGGTGGTTGGACTAGATGATCGTAAAGTCCCCTTCTAACCTAGACAATTCTATAATTCTATGTTGAAGCTCCTCTAGTCTGTACTGTCTCCAAATCCAAACACCACATCAGATCCAAGACTGCGAATTTACAGAAGAGGGTTTTAACAAAGGCTCCTGAAAACCCTTGTTGCAATGAGCAATGCACCCCTTGCAAAACAAATATCGGGATGAGAAAATGCAGCCACTGAAATGTAGGTTTGGGTCAATGCTTCCAGGAAGGGCACAGATCAGTCAGTCTGAGTCCAGAGAGAAACAACAAAAATGAGGGAAAGCTTAAACCCCATGAATTATGAGGAAAGATTAAAAGGATGGGATTTGTTTAGTCTGGAAAAGAAAAAAACTAAGAGGAATCATGATAGCAGTCTCCAGACAAATGGGTTTGTAGCTGTAGAAGAAAGGAAATTAACATCCCCTGAGCTCCCTGGGAGCCTGGAAAGAAACAATGATGTTGAGCTGGCCTTGAAGGGGACATGAGCAAGGCAGTAGGGAAGAAGTTTCTAACATTAAACAGTGATAAGCCCTAAAAGCATTTCCTAGGGATGTTGGGGAACCTATGTCACTGGAGGTTTTTGAAAACATGTGAGGCAAACATATGCCAGGAGTAGTTAGTGTGATGCCAATCCCACCTGCACAAGGAGATGGACTGGGTAACCTCCTAAGAGCTCTCCCAACCCTATTTTCAATTATTCTGTTCTTCCCTTCTTAAGAAGTGTGGAGTGGTGTGTAATTGCTTGTCACAACCCATTTATTAAAAGCAATTATCTTACAAAATTCCAATAGGATACCCCAAGAAGGCACATTAGAAGTAAATGCTGAATCTTACCTCATTTCTTTATACAACTGCTTGACACCACAGACTGTTGTCCAGTCCTGTTTTTCCTCTGGCTGTCACAGGTTGGCTCCAACATTTTTAAGAGCACATTCAGGAACTCTGGCAAAAAATAATTCTCTGTCTCAATGAATAATTAAAAACAAAACTCCAGATGTATTTAGAAATAGAAAACATGGGTAAGTAATGTTGTAATTGATGGTAAGACATCAGGATGGTGAGGCACACAGGCTAAGATATATCCTCCAGTACTGCACTCTAAGACAAACAAATGCACAAATGAATTCAGCAATTTGGTTTTGATGTGCCAAAAACATCTCCAGAAAGAATATGAGTATACTGCCATACATTCTCCCCTTTCAACATTCTCAGTAACGCTGATCCAAAAGTGCGGTATTTAAGTTTTTAACTCTATTCCATTAGGAACCAGGTAGCTAAGCATCAATGCAGACCTGAGCCTGCATTTATATATCAAGTCAAATGTTAGCCTGAAGGGCCTTCCCAAAGTTGGCTGGCCATTCAGGACCTACCTAAGGACTCCAAGTGTTGTCTGCCAACAGTTGGGATGTTCTCTGAGTGTGCTTTACCTAAGAGCAAACAAATCCACCCCATAGATCAATATGAAGTGTTCTAGCCACTGGCCAAGTTGTAGAAGGCAAGGCAAGGCCCACAAATCCATGGGATCTGATGAGATGCACCCACAGACAACTGGCAGAAGAACTTGTTAAGCCACTATCCATCACATTTGAGAAATCACGGCAGTCCAGTGAAGTTGCCACTGACTGGAAAAGGCAAAAAATAACCCCCATTTTTAAAAGGGAAAAAAAGGAAGACACTGGGAATTGCAGGCCATCCAGTCTCACCTCTGTGCCCAGGCAGATCATGAAGCAAATCCTCCTGGAAACTATGCCAAGGCAGAGCAAAAATAAAGAGGCAGTTGGTGACAGACAGTATAGTTTCACTAAGGGCAAATTGTGCCTGACAAAGTTGGTGGCCTTCTACCTGCATTACAGCATTAGTGGATAAGGGAAGAGCAGCTGATGTCATCCACATGGACTTGTGCAAACATTTTATGCTGTCCTGCATGACATCATTGTTTCTAAAATGGAGATACATGGATTTGACTGATGGACTGCTCTATGGATAAGGACTTGGCTGGATGGTCACACTCAAAGAGTTGCAGTCAATGCCTAGGTGTCCAAATACAGACCAGTGACAAGTGGTGTTCCTCAGGGGTTTGTACTGGAACTGGCACTGTTTAACATCTTTGTTGGTGACATGCACAGTAGGATTGAGTGCACCCTCAGCAAGTTTGCCAACAACACCAAGGTGTGTGGTGTGGTTGACACACTGGAGGGAAGGGATGCCATCCAGAGGCATGGACAGGCTTGGGAAGTGAGCCTGAGCAAAATTCATGAAGTTCAACCAAGCCAAGTGCAAGGTCCTGCACCTGAGTCAGGGCAATTCCAGGCCCAAATACAGGCTGGACAGAGAATGGATTGAGAGCAGCCCTGAGGAGAAGGACTTGGGGATGTTCATTGACGAGAAGCTCAACATGAGTGGGCAATGTGCACTTGCAGCCCAGAAAGCCAACCATATCCTCAGCTGCATCAAAAGAAGCAGGTCGAGGGAGGTGATTTTGCCCCTCTATTCAGTTCTGGTGAGACCCCACCTGGAGTACTACGTCCAACTTTGGAGCTCTCAGCACAGGAAAGAAATAAACCTCCTCAAGGGGGTCCAGAGGAGGGCCACAGAGATATTTAGAGGGCTAGAGCACCTATCCTATGAAGACAGGCTGAGACAGTTGGGGCTGTTCAGCCTGGAGAAGAGAAGGCTTTGGGAAGACCTTATAGCAGCCTTCCAGTACCTAAAAGGGGCCTACAGGAAAGATGGGGAGGGACTCTTCATCTGAGATTGAAGTAATAGGACAAGGGGTAATGGCTTCAAACTGGAAGAGGGTAGATGTAGATTAGACATTAGGAAGAAATTCTTTACTGTGAGGGTGATGAGACACTGGAATAGATTGGTCAGAGGCTGGGGGTGCCCCATCCTTGGAGGTGTTCAAGACCAGGGGGCATTGACCAACCTGGTCTAGTGGGAGGTATCTCTGCCTATGGCAGGGAGGTTGGAACTAGATCATCTTTAAGGTCCTTTCCAATCCAAACCATTCTATGATTCTATGATTTCACACAGGCCTAAAGTGTTTGGTAAAAGGTCACAAAACCACAACAAAAACATTTCAGAATGTTTTTCATTACTTCCTCCCACCTAAAAATGTTCCTCTGTTTTTGAGGCTGTGATCTTTCAGAAAATTGTGCAGACTAAAATAATTCTTATTGCAGATCTACATCTCTTTTTTAATTTTTACATCAGCTCGCCACATTTTTCAGGAATTCAGCTGGCAATTCAAATAGCTTGTTTTCGAGTTAATAAGTTATTGTACAAAGTCTACTAAAAAAATCTGAGACACCCATGCTGTTGTTTGGGCTCACTGTCTGTATTATGCCCATTTTCCTTTCTTTTTTAAGGGTTTTGCTGCTTCACAACTCCATTTAGATTTCTTGTGATTGTTTGGATATGTGTTGCATCCTGCAGACACTGTTCTCATTTACAAACTTTGGAAGATCAAAGAATCATTTCTGGACTTTGAAGATCACAGCTTTAAAATCTGCCTTACTTGGAAGAGTTTTTTCCAACATCCTGGCATCCTATGCTACCTTTATAAGCTTCCTTCTTTGAGCCCAATGCCTACCTTAATCTCACCATCAATTAAGCGCAATTGATGAAATGTGGCGTCTGTTCCTCTGTTTGGAGACAGAAAACATCTTGTTGGATCCCTGCAATGCAAAAGCATGTGTAGGGAAGTAGAGTTTCTCCATGCTGCAGTGCACAACATTCTACATGTTATTTTTTCACCTTGGTGAAACCCATCATGGTTGGACTCGTTTGCAGCCAGAGTGGTGACACAGGTTCACATTTAGCCATCCAAAACTATAATATAGCCTGAGAAGCTATATGTGTTTCTGATGTTTTAACTGGACTGCTATTTAATTTTTTTTTAAAAATAAATCACATTATCAAAATAACAATGGGAATATTTTAAACTAATAAAAGGATGTGTTCTGATCACAACTCATTAATTTCAGAGTGAAAAGTGCTACTGCCCAGTAATCCTAATTACAAATAATAACTTCTTTCTCCTTGGAATTGAGAGTTTCATTTCACTGGAAATTCAAAGCAATTTAACAATAAGACTAACAGCGAGAAAAAGAGAGAAGCCACATCTATTTAGACAACATAAAACAGCACTTGCTTTACAGCAGTGTTTTGTAACTGAACAACTGGGAAAACTCAGCAGGACTGCTTTTTGAAGGAAAAGATGGATATATGTAAATTCATTTGTGCATGATATGCCAACACCGAATGCAACAGCAACACAATTATCTGCCTTCAAAAGACAATATGGAAGGCACGTTTCTTTATTCATGTGATGCCATTAAAAATAAATAAACAAACGAAGTGAAAAAGGCATGTGGGCTGCAGTATTATCCCACCGTGTAACACTCACTTCTAGAGAAGCCTTCTGCAAGGGCAGCAGTCCCTCAGGCTCTGCTGCAGAGGACGCAGCCCTGTGCTGCAGGGAAAAGCTCTTCCACAGAATAATTAGACAACAAAACCAACTGTGAAAAGCTTTGGGAGTCTGAGTCCTCTATCCTCATCCTTCACAGTAAATAAAGAGTAAGTGATTGCCTTCTTATGAAAACAGCCTTCCCCTCCACATCAGAGAATGGCAAAGGGAATTACAGAAACCTCCGAATTTATACAGATCTCACAGCGCAAATGCTGTGGCAAGGCAAGCCTGGAGGATTATGAGAGAGTAATTACTCTCCGCAATAGTTTCTCTTTGTGTTGCTTTGCTCTAAGGATGCTGTATGGATTGCTCTCCTCTCAGTTCCCAGAGCAAATTACCTCCTGCAGTCTGTGAGCCATCTCATCAGACAGTTTTGGGATACCCTGGAACAAAGCACCTCAAGGCTGAGGTCCACTAGGAACCTGTGGCACATGTATGTCTTCGTGTGCATGTTGCAAAACAAATGTCAAAAAGTTTCCAGTACTGCCAGATGAATGCAGAAAAACCTTTAAAAAATAGTGTGTGAAGAAATGTTTAAATACTTTACTGTTTCCTCTCAATCAGGATGAGAGTACAGGGCTCTTCATGTCCCTGCTGATGAATCAACGATCCCTGCTTTTCCCTGCTCGCACTCCACCCACCTCCCCATCTTGCTTCAAACCAAGTAGGACCAGCTGACGTTTCCTTCGAGACCACAAATATTATACCAAGCACAGCAAGCATAATCACAGACCATTATGGAAGCAGATTTTGCAATCCTGTTTGCTCCACTTCCTCCCTTGAAATTAAAGCCTTATGTGTCGGTGTCACACTATTGCAGCCAGAAACCCTCTCCTCCTCCAGCCCAGTTTCTTCTGCTCTAAGCTGACACCGTGGCTCATTGCCATCAAGGACACAGCTCCCTACAGCAGTAGATCTGAATGCTGGAAGGGGAGGTTGAGGTTTTTTTGCCTGTATCCCCAGTGCTAAACAGCAGAATGGATTCAATCCAGAAGACAGGAGACTCTTACCACAGCTTTTTCTGGGAATATGGTAGAGTTATTGATTTCCTCCATTTCCTGTAAGATCTATTTCCTGTGATGAGTTTGAAAGCAAATTTAGAAAATACAGTCAGCTGTATATTTTGTTGTATAAAACACAAATACTCTTGTGTCTGGAGATGGGAGCTGAGGGGGTTTGGAGGCAGGTTTCAGGCTAAGCAATGTCAATCTCTGAAAAAACTTAAATTACACTGTCCACAGTATTTGGGATTAATTAGCCTGATTTTTCTTAGGTTTTCCCTTTAGATTAATAGACTGCCAAGCAGAAAGAGCACAAAGGTGCTCATTTCATGCCATTTAAACATCCTTGATATTTAGTCTTCCTAGAGCTCCTCCTGTAGCCAAAGGAGACAAATATGTTAAAAAGGGCAGTGCTACGCTGCTCACTGCTATGAGTGGGTGCTCAGCTCACCCTGGGCAGTGCAGTGGAAGCTTGCACAACCATTTTAGATGCTTGACAAGAGATCTTGCTTTTGGAAGGCTAATGTTAGATGAGAGTAAAGGGACATTTTCACTGTCAATTTATCCTCTCCTGTTTCACACAACACATGTTGTACGCAGTCCTGCTGTGCCTTTGGCCTCTCCTGTCTGGTTTACTGGGGTGAAAAGGGTCCCAGGTTCTGCTGGAACATAAGGTGGAAAAAAATTGCTATTAGAGACAACTCTCAGAAATTAAAAAATAAAAAGAAAAGCCAAAAGAAACTTGTTCCACGAGGGCTAAAATGTTGTAATGTGGAAAGGGCTAGTAACCTAAAAACACAAAAAACTCAGACTTGTCAGTCATGGTATTTCGTGTCTATGTTTCTGAGAAGTTTCAGTTAAATGCCAATCTTTTATTTCTTTTTGTTTCCAGAAGGCATGTGACCATTTCAGAATATCAATTTTGAAATGTCACTGTCTTTCAAATAGACCTATCTGCTGGAGCTTACCTTTTCCTGCCAGTACTTTCCACTTCAAGCAATTGGCAGGTTCTGATGAAATAATATTTAGGTTAAAAAAATTCCATTTCTGACTAGTTCTGATAACCTTGCAGAGCAGACTGTGGCGTGGTTGTAAGCTCCATCAGTCCAGTGCAAATATTGAGAAAGTTTCTTCCCACAGCTTCCCAAATGGCTGTCGGTCTGTCCAAGCAGCTGGGAACACGAGCAGGTGACTCTGGGGCCCTTGAAACCCTGGTGAGTTCAAACAAATCACACAATAAAATAGTCAGGCTGGTTATTTTTCAATTTACTCTTTCTCAAAATAGTGAGCATATAGAAAGCTGGTGCTCAAGATGGTGGCTTGAGAGGTGGCGTGAACCTTATTTAACCATGGTTTAGATTCTTTTTTTGAAAGACATAGGCACTGGTAGGGTATTTTAAGTGTTCTTCCTTTGGATGACAAGATTTTCTTAAAAAGAGTTAGCATCAAAAAACAGGCATTCATGTTCATGTTCGCTCTTCTGCATGCCTCGCCTCACCCTTCCCCAGACATCTCTGGCAGCTCTGTCCTCACAGTTGCTTGCATGTGGCTGAGCATGTTTCTGCTTTAGAGGGAAAGATATCCTCCCTGGCTGCTGCCAAAACTAAAAGCAGTTCCTGATACTAATTCAAGTTTTTGGAAGAGTGCATTATTCCCATGTACAGCTGATTGTCAGGATAGAGATTCATGATGGAAACTGATTCCAAACTAATACGAGAGGCACAGATGTACTCATCTTCATCAAGCTTATTTATATAGTAAAAGCCATATCCTGACTCCAAGCTAACAATGGACAGGAGCTGCCATCCTGAAATTATTCTCACAAATGCTAAGGGTGCAAGATAATTTCTCAGTCTGGGTGGCAAAAAGCTCAGAGGATGAGCTAGAGGATGAGGCAAAACTTGAGGATGTGCGCGGAACAGACACGCTGTGCTCCCTAGCCCCCCACCTTAATCCTGTGTGTAAGCGTTTATCTTCAGGCATAAAGATTTTTAAAATGCTTTCATTGGCTTGCACTGGGAGGTAGACGGCAGGATTAATAGCTATTCTTCAAAGCTATAAACTACATGGTGTGTTTGCTCAGACTTTGAGCCATGAGTTACTGCTGTAATTAAATCCAGAAGGAGAGACCATAATAACATTCTGACTTGATTTCCAGTGGCAGAGCATTGATTAAGAGAGCTACATAATAAATGCGAGGCATTTCAGAATCACACTGTTGATGTTATCTGTAATTTTTTTATAATTAGAAAAGCCTAAAGAAAATTGTATATTATAATTACATGCATTATTAATCCTACTCTGGTATAATACGAATTCTTCTATGATTACAGGTTGCAGCAAGCTTTCTATAATTTTTTTAAGAGGTCCAGTGATTTGGTTTACAAAAGCCCTTGTAAACAACAGATAAATTGTACCATATTATTTCAAACTCATGCAATAGCAGACAAAGTTTGAGTTGATGACTCGAAAATCCAAAAGGGAACAAATAGTTTACAGGTAATCGTTTTCCAGTTTAAAGTCTGTGGCATAATGAAAAGAACATTCATATAGCTATCTTTTATGAACCTTTGCACAGAAGTCTTGAATAATTTAATGTGGAAGGAAGTAACAGGATATTTAACGATTAAATACCAACAGTTTATAGTTCATTCAGCTCATTTTGAGTAAAATGACCTGAGCACAGGGTTTTGTTCTTGAATAAAATTGTATTCTACCATCCTATATGACTATTTAGTGTATATCTTTTCAACTCTTGTCACTTAAATAAGCAGGGAGTTAGCAGAAGACGTACAGATATTCTTAATGCACTGAGAAAAGTGACCACAACATAAATAAAGGTCTGTATTTCCAGGGAAAGCAGTCACTCTCCAAAGTCAGGTTAGTTAAAACAACTTCTCAGTCAAATTGATGACTGGTTACTCCTACAAGCAGTCCCACTGGATTCAGAGGGATAGATTTCCCATACGAGAAACTTGTCAGCAAAGTGTGTAAAGGTTTCTTCAGGTCTGATTTAGCCTAATTCATTATGTTTGATGTATCAGCTAAGGCCTGGACACCACTCCTCTTTTTGAAATTTTCCATGCCAACATTTTAGAGACACATTTGAAAACTTATTTTTGGAGATACCAAAAAGCATTGTAACATGAAAATTAGCTGTAGATTAATAACTAAGTTGAGTCTTTCATTGCCTGTTTTCTATCCACAGTTTAATTACAGGTGCAAAACCGATAGGATAAATAGTAAGCTGCATTGAAAGCCTGTTAAGTGCTTGAGGGTTAGCACAGCATCTCTAAGGCTTCATGCACTAACATCAGACAGCAAGCAGATCTTGCACACTGCTTGAGATTAATTGTTTGACACGTTTGGGTAAACTTCAATATATCTGGTAATGTCTGATTTGCATTTTTAACTAATTTGATGGACAAATTCAATATCCAAAAAGAAACAAGGAAATTTTTACCAAATAGTAAAGCCAAAGGAAATTACCTTCATCACGCTCATGAAGACACAGATAACAGGAGCCACTTGTGGTTAACCACAGGTCTCTCCTGAAACATTAACAATAAGAATATGAAGCTGCCAGAGCATGGAAGAGGAAAAGTGCAAACACTAATAGGCAATTCTCTCATTTTTGACCCCACAACATCAGTAGTCACTCAACCCCAGCAAGAACAGCCATCATGCAGAGTGGATCCCAAGATCACTTGTTCCCAGAACTGAAATCCACGTGCCAAGACCACCAACATTGCAGGACCACCCAACACCAGCTTTTGCCAGCCAGAACCATACATATCCCATTTGGCTTGTGGAAATAAAGAGCTACATTAATGCCTGGTAAAGAGTATTTGGAGAATTGTTAAAAGGAGGTTCTGAATACATTCCAGTATTGTGAGTGTTGATTCTGGCAGGCATAAACTGAGTCATGGTTGGTCCCACACTGAGCTGCTGCACTGCAGTCTGGGGCTCCCTCCAGATGGTTACAGATGCCTCTGAATGTGGACCAGCTGGTTAATGTTTTCTTGCCTTGGTTACATACAGACAAAACCATTTGCGTCTTGGTTACTTTTGATGGAAAGTGGTGTTTAATTCACTGTAGTTTCAATAAATGGTGGGTTTTAGCTGGAGACAAAAGGGTTATTCTGGCAGGTTATGGAAATGTTTTGCAGATTTGCCTGTGATTTAAATGCTTCATCCAATCTTGACTGAACTCTGTTAAGACAAACATAAGTACCCCAAGTGGTGCTGTCACATTAAATGCATTGGTTGTCTTATTCACTTATTAGTAGCATTTTGCCATAACACACATTGACTGGAAACGAGCTTTGATTTCAAGACTTCTGGAGAGACTCCAACCCAAAGCAGTATTAGTCACCATCTGAATTTTGTCTTCATCAGCTTCACATGGTATTTCAAGATGTTTACCTTGAAGAACAGACTTTTTTAGTCATACCTCTTAGAAGCAAGAGATTTCCTTCTTTAATTTTTGTAATTATTGGTAATTAAAAAGGATGAGGAAGCATTATGAAGGAGGAATCTTCTTGCTCCCTAACTGCCCAGGATTATACCAGAACCAAGGCTCACCTACATGAAACAACACTGGAAATTAGCACTGTATCTTGTCTTACCTTAGAAGTCTCAGTGCCAGATCTCAACCCCCTAATACAGTTGACTTTTATCTTTATTATAAAGTATGTTTATTATAAAGTAAAGATAACTTCTATCAAGCAAGAAATTTCAGTCTTTCCCTTTATTATGAGAAAAAATTACCTTTGTCCGACCTGCCAGAATCCACTCTATCAAAACTCCCTTTACATAGGATTCATCAAAGCAAGAATGTTGAAGCAGAGGAGTTCGTCTTTATGGATTAAGCAGGGTAACCCAATTCACCTGATCAGATTTAAATGCAACTGATAACCAATCAGTTAGATTTTCTTTCTTAATTCATAGATGTTCTTAACATTACAATTAGAAAATTATTTAATTTCTTGATACTTCATTGAAAATGTTACTTAGTAATATTTTCCTTGCTTGTCCCAATCAGATCATATATCTCATGCGCTAAAGTATTTCTTTTTCCCCTTAAAAAATGACATCAAGACACACAGCATCAGGAATACAGATGTTTATTTTTGGTCAGAGGCATCCTTGGTGATTCTGGATTTGCAAATTTGAACTTTGAGACTTAGAAAAACAGCCTGCTATGAGCAGAACAAATAGGTTCCACAGTAACATACAGTTCATTTCTACAGGAAGAAATGATTTCTTGTGAAGTGTTATCATTAGCAACATCAAAATAACCACAGATTACCTTACCTGTGTTAGGAAATGTGCTTTGCTGGTACCCTAAACATGGAAGTACAATATAAATTGTGTATGCTTTCTTTTTCCACTAGCTGCTTTCTCTGCCATAAAAAGAGTCTCTGACGGCTGAATTAAATTGATTCCATGTGCCAACACCTCACAAAACTAGTGAATCTAATAGTTGATGCACTGCCCCTTTATGGAAACTCATATCACTTACTGCTCTGGGAATAAGTCTGATGGGGTGATTCAAGACCATCTTAAATAGCACACAAGCAATTATTGCTGGAACAAGAACTCATTTTATACAAAGCTGTATTTATCCTTAGTTTGAAACGACACTGCTTCAAATTATCCGAGTGACTCTATAGAGACTGTGTTCAGGCAGTTAACTCATTAACATTGCAGTCTCCAGATGGGCAAAGACAGATCACACGGATTTATATGTTTAATGAATAGCCAAATACGGCAGCTCCTTTAAAATTTTATCTAAATATTTTCTAATATAGCTAAGAGGTCACTCTGATCTATTTTAGTGTACTGCTTACAAAATCTATACTGCCTTTGAAAGCAATCCATGGGCTGGTTTGTCTTTAAAGGTGCTGTAATACTTGCTGAATATAATTGGCCACATTACTTGCCAAATTATGGCAAAACCTGACATCTCCTGACTTTGAATAAACTTTGCTTCATGTGTTTAAACTTCAAATGCGGCTAATACCTATGGTTTATCTGCATGTGGTTGTATTTCAGCTGCTGGCTTAAGAGTGCGAAGCTAAATCAAGTCTGAAAGACTGAGACATAACATTACATTCCTCCTTAAGAGACTGCGGAGCTCCTCATAAGAGAAGCCCAGAAAATATATACTTCTGCAGCATTTCAAGTTCTAAGGAAAAAGCGAATATAGAATTTAACTGAGCCTTTTTGTAGCTTTTTGCTTTAAAAACTAAAAAAAAAAAAGAAAAAAAAAAAGAATACTATTAAAGATAAAATACTTACAAATGCTGGAGTTTTCAATCCTTGGGGGACCAGAACATGATACAAACTTATCTAGAGAGCTTCCCAATCAAATCATCATTCCTGTATCAAATTCCTACACCAGAAAAACAGTGCTATGCAGGAAGGCACTGTGGCTGTAAACAGACAGTTGTATCATGCAAGGCCACCCCTTGTCAAGCTGTATTCTCAGATGATGGTCCATTGTCTTCATTTAAGTCTTTTCACAAAAGAAAGCACACAGAATTTGCCCCATAATTTGCTATAGTATTATAAGTTGCTCCAGCAGAGATACAGAAACACCGACAGGTCTAAAACCAGAGCTTTTCATTGCAACACAGCAAGATTCACTGCTCAGAAACTGAAGAAAAGACAAATCAAAATAATTGTCATCATTATAAACATGCATCTTCAAACAGCTGGAACAAGTTTCCCAGTGGTGGTAAACTCTACCTCCTCAGTGCCCTAGTAAGACAAATATTGGTCAGAAATCAAACAGAAGTTACGGAGAAAGGATTCATTGGGAGAGGGTTGATGGCCAGGGCTGTGATTTTTTATAATTTGATGATAAGTTTTGGACTGAAAATCCATTAATCTTAATCTTTTCAAGTGTCGTGATTTTGATTAATCTATCCCTCTTCTCTCTTTATGACACTTTTAAGCAATTCGCAGGGCTCTTGCATGATTCTTTTATCTCTCCTAAGAGAAGTCTGTTGCTTCACAGAGAGAAATCCGTGAGGTAATCTACTCATGTGTTATTGAAGCCTCTCCGCTTGCAGATGGATGCAGGCCCATATGTTGCCATGTTAACAGGAGTTACATGAACCATGGCCTTGTTACTCATTAGAAACTCCTGGAATAAAAAGATTGCTTCAGCGACACAGTACTGATTTTTTGTGATCACTGTACATCCCATCTGCATTGCTTTCTGACTCCAACAGTCCTGTTGTGGATGCAAAGAACAGAGAGAGAGAAAAGGGAAACTAGCGCACTGTTTAACTTTCAGCCTGATGCCAATACTCTTCTTACTGCAAGACAGAATAATCAAGGACGCAAAGCAAATTAATTCTCTCTTCAAACATTCCTATCAGAAATTATGTATGGCAGAGTTCCCTGAAAATCATCAGCATATGGAGAATTTCTTCAGAGGTTTACAGCTCCCCAGGCTCTCTCAGATAAAGACAACATAATGAGAGAAGGAAATAGCAAGTAAAAGAATTAGAGTGACAAACAGCATCATGTTGCCTTAACAGAATGTATACCGTCCAAATGATGGCATCTTTGATCAGTTGGAGCGAAGCCTTCCTATAACAGAGTCTGAAAACTGCCCTCCCCCTGCTCACCTCAGGTATTTAATTACACAAAAGTGAATAGCAATAAATGAGCCGAATTATGCAAAGTAGTACCCTCTCAGGAAGAAGATAACGACATGGCCATGAGAATTTCTCCCAGTAAGTCACTTACATCTCTACATTTGCACAAAGCCATCAAACAATAGCCCTGGAAGGAATCAAAGATGCCTTTACTCGAAGGTGGTATTGGCGTTTGTCATTGCTGACAGATGGTTGTCCAATCTGTTGCTAAAGATCCCCCAATCATAAGAACTTCACAACCTCTCCAAACAACCCGTTTCAGTGCTATAATGCCCTTGACCTTTGAGAGGTTTATCTTAATGCCCAGTTTAAATTTTCCTGATGTTAATTTAGGCACATTTCTGTTTCTCCTAACCATGACTAACACAGAAAACCTTCTCCTCCTTTAAAACAGCCCTTTATGTACCTGAAGGCTGTCATCGGGCCACGCTTCAGCCTTTTTTTCTGCCACTACATAACCCCAGGTCTTTCAACTTTTATTCATGGATCAGAGGATAAAAAACCAAAAAAAGGCAAAAACCTTTATCAGAAGAGGACATCGAACTCTGTCCTGTCCATCCACAACTCATTGATCAAAACTGGCCATAGTATTCCCACGCTGAGCAGAGCAGTGACCACTCCTGTCTGAATCTGGTAGCGGGATGTTTGTCTTTCTCACAGCAGCATGCCATTACCCACTTTCAGTTAATTTTTTTTGTTCTGTTACAGCAAATGATACTTTTCTGGAGAACTGCTTTCCAGCTAGCTGTTGCCCAGCCTATTTGCATAGCAAAGTGTTTCTGGCTATGAGTACTTCGTACTTGTCCCCTGCTGTATATGACCCTGGTTTTCAGACAGTTCTTTAATTTACCACATATATGTAACCCTTTCCTCCAATAGGCTTGCAGTCCTTGTCAGCTTCATGCCTCCTGCAAAGTTACCAAACGATTTGATTTTTTTTAAATCAAGCTATGTGACTTTTGTTCCTAATACAATCCACAAGGGTTTGGTTTGCAGTAAAGGAAATCAAAATGTTTTAACATAACTTATTTTTGAACAACCTATGTTGACTATTATTCATCTTCCAATTATTTTTTTAAATGTTACAGACAATTTGTTATGGGTGATTTTTTTTTTCTGACTGGACTGTAATTCCCAAGCTACTCTGAGAAATTTTTTTTTTCTCCTTCTCCACTATTCTTCAAGCTTATTGTAATTATCTGCAGACAGCTTTCGTTCTCCATTGACTAGCAGACCAATCCTCCCTTTGATCTTCTTCATTCTATTAATGGTTCTTACAGAATGATTTCTGGTTATCTTTGAGGTCTCATTTTGTGCCTCAGCCTTTCTGGTTTTATCCCTGAACACTTGTGCTGTTCTTTCAAATTTATTCTTGGAAATCTGACCTCCTCTTTTTTTCTGTGTTTTTCTCTCTGTTGTTAAAGTTACAGGAAAACACTTCTTCATCTACTCAGCCTGGCACCTACTTAATTACCTCTTCTTTCATTTGGACAGTCTGAATTGAGTACTTTGCTTACTCTGAGGAGCTGACAACTTTATTTAATCTTCTCTTAGCTTTAACTCTTGGGACATTGGTTTTACCAAATTTTATTTTATTGATGTCTATCTTCTTGAAATCCATGGCTTTTACTGTGATCTTTCCTACCTTCCCCTTCTGATACATAAGTCCTGAGGCAATTTGAAAAAAAATAAAATTAGAAATCATCCTGTAAGTATAACAGCCCCCTAATATTTAAGGATAGTAAAGTAACAATATACAGAGGAACAAACTGTAGTGCTTCAGCTGCAAAGTAGGAAGAAACAGTAGTTAGGAGGGGAAGCTCTATGAGAAATGGGAATCTACCAGCATGTGCTTATAGAAGTGTCAAATCAACCCAGAGCTTCAGAGAGCCTTAGAGACTGTTTCTGTCCAAGTGAGAAATTTTCTGATCCTCAATTCAGTGAGCCATCATAAAGTTCTGTTCTTCTGAGTACCCTCAAAAAATCAAAGTAATAATTGTGATAGTGCAGCCAATACAGAAAGCCTGAGCGTGAAGCCTCTCCTCGAGCAGTGGCACTGTATTTCAACACAGCCGTTTGCATCAACAGCTTTCAATTTCTTTTGTGGACAAAGCATAAGCTTTTAGCCTTGAACTTCTTAAGACTCATTTCTGCAATAAAGCACTTCTCTGTGCCCCAGCATGGAAAGAAAACTCATCTGGATCTCTTCTGAAGTGCCACGCACAAGTGGACAAAGATTCCCCTGACTACCCATTTAACCCCAAAAGGAATAACTTCAGAAAACATGGCAATCAGTCCAAATAAGCCTTTGACTCACAAGCACTTAACCACTACCCAGAAGTAGATATTTGAACAACTGTGGGTTTGGAACAGCATCCCTCAATGCTTAAAATAACCCAGCAAGACCTCTCATTATAGAAATTAGCACTGACCACCAACACCTTCTTCTGCACTACTTACTCCGTAACAACCTTTCCTTCCTGGACCTGCTGCCACCTCTCCATGGATGGAAAGTGGTTCATCACCTTCACAACAGAGTGGGACCTGCAATCTGCCTGGCAGCTAAGCAACTCCTTGTTGAGATTTCTCTCCTAGGAGGACAAAGCCCAGATGTAAAACAATCCTCTGGTTTATTCCCCTCTGCCTGTAAGACTAACCTTGGTGGCTTGTGTGGAGTTGCCTCTTCTCCTAGTGCTGCTGAGAGAGAAGCAAGACCCCTTTTCAGCTGGCATGAAAGGGACATGCTTCTTGGAAGCTGTCAAGGATTAGACCTTGTGTATGGCAGTTGATGCCCATGGAGATGACATCTACCAGCAGAGCTGACTGCAGCATACTCCAACAACACACTAAACACGTGTAGAGGTATTTCTGTGGGTGCCCTATTCACCGCAGCAGATAAGTGGCTGTTTTGGGCCTTCCCCTCATAGCACAAGGTTTATGACATTCGAGAAAAAGAAGAAAATAGTGATAGGGGTGTTTTAGATGCCTGTAAAATAGTAAGAATAATCAAGTAGGGAAGAACGGAACAGCATCAGCCATCCCCTTCAATATGCCTAAAAACATATTAAGATGAGATCCCTCTCTTTTTTTTGGCTTTTTTGTGTAGCTAAACATTTCACTCTCTGGCCTATGGAACTACAGGCAACAGCTGCCCTTTTGGCTGGACAGACAAGCCCCAAACCACTGTAGGCACACCAATGGCCAATTATTTCTGGGCAGGATTCCAGGGGCTGATCTCAGTCCCCAGGCTTCTGCAGGGCTTGGGAGCAGCCTCTGTAGGGAAGTAGCACATGCTTTTTATTTCTCTCTCTTTTCAGGGTGATTATCAGCAAGACCCACTCTCAAAATGCATCTTTCTCAACATCTGAAGAGGCAGCACAATACCCTCAATGGAAAACCCCCACATCTGAAAGATTCTGTGCCTGGAAGCTGGCCAGAACTTGCTGGCCTGTGGACCAGATTGCGTGATCCAGCTTTGCAGCCAAGAATTTTCCCCACTGGACCAAAGAAATGCAGGAGTCCATTTCCAAGCAGCAGCAAGCAGAAAAAGAAGTGCATGGGGTGAGACGAGTCTTGGCAGTCCACAGCAGGCGAATGTAAGCTGATATTTTGCATCTCTAGCCCCTGTCTGTTGTGTGGTCCAGCAGCATCAGTGTGCCTGTGTACGTTTCCCAGGAAGGGGATGGTAAGAAACAACAGATGTTAAGAAGACAACAAACCTGAGGCCTTCCAGGGATTGCTGCCTGGACCTACCATGAGAAAATATCAAGGGAAGAACTGCGTTTAATTGCCCTTCCTCCTGCCCAGCAATGCGTACCACTGAATCCACCAACTCTGTCCCAACACCTACACACCAAACAGTCTTCTCTTGAAAAAAGTCCAGCCAGGGGAGATGGTGACTCCCTTTACTCAGTCACCTCTGGATAAATTACTCTGTTGAGACTTGGGTATAAATTCTAAATTAACCTGAGGTAGCTTAAGCTCCATCTTCCACAAACTGGAGAGCATTTGCCTGTGGGACTCTGTTAAATCCCTGAAAAAATAGCATAGGCAGAAACAACTTGGAAGCAACTTTTCCTATCCCACCCCCTTTTCTTCATGCGCTTGTCAACAGCACAATCCCGTGTAATGTAGGGGGATTAGGTTTTGTAGGCATCTGTTCCAGAGAGCCTGCTGAATCACTGCCTGTTTAGAGTACTGACACTGAACTCAGCCTGCAGCCCTGGGAGGGGGGCTGAGGGATTGCTGATCCACTAAAATTTCAAAAACTTGTTCTTCTTGTTACCTCTTCCTCCCCACAACAGTTCTCTTCCAGCTGGGGAAGGAGTGTGCTGAAAACTTAATGAGGAGATTTAAATACCTGATTAAAAGATAGGCAGACAGAGCATAAGGGAGAAGGATGGTATGTTTTAGAGGGAGAACAGGCTTACAGATGCCTCTGATTCGGCCACCTGGTAAGTTTAACTTGTCTCTGCAGTAAACATTGGTCCAAATGTCTCCTCTACTTTAGAAGAGACCAGATTCACGTCTGGATCTTGCTACCATCATCCGTTTTCATGAGAGGTCAAAACTTCTCTTCCTGGACTCTACTGCTCCAACTTTCATTTAATATTTTCTCCTACTTATTTTTGACACATTGTAGTGGTCAATATCAGGGGAAATTAGGTTTCCTTTTCTTTCTCTAACAGCGTCTCCCACAGTTTACTGGGCCAGACCAGGTGTAAGTTTTCATTAGTAATTAAACCAGTTTCACCACTGCTTTAGGGGAAAGAATTGGTTGACCAGATTTGCAGGTACAGCTTTGTGTGCCCGCGGGCTTCAATCAGTCACTGTGTTGACTGCGCTCTGCTCAGAAAACTTTTCACTCATTAAAGCTGATCATCTCTTTTCACTTCCTCTGCTGAGAAAAGAAAGGGAAACAGGAAAAAAAAAAAAAAAAGGTAGTCTGAAATAAATTAACACTACAAAACACTACAATAATGAAATAAAATTATATTAAAGGCAGAGTCTCATACAGAAGGGTATGTGAATTGAGTGTTCAGAGTGCCACGCTGTTCCCACTGGGCCTCTGCACTGGGAAGGCTCTAATCAATGACACATGCCATTTCTGCAAAAGACAGCCCAAAGGCACGATGGGGTGAATTAGAGAGACAATTTCAACCCTACCCTGATTTTCCTACTTTTATGAGTTTAAATCTGATCTTTAATGTTGTTTGAAAACAGTTTTTGTGGTTTAATTAGATATAGTGACAATAAGTCAATAGCTAGAGTAAGATTTTCTGGTCTCCAGACTGGAAACAGTGAAGTACTGAATGCATGGCAGAACTAGGAGTCTATCTACACATTTTAAAAGCCTGTCAAACCTGAAGTTAAGCTCACTTTTCCATGTGCACCAATCTGCTAAATGTCCCTATACGTGCTAATATTTTCAGATACCACCTTTTAAAGCTTGAAATAACATATATATGTTTTTGTTCTAAACCCACGTCGAACAGTCTGTGGTTTGATACTTTAAATCTTCTCTTCCATTTGTCAAGCCTGCATTAATTTGCAGGGGAGGCATCATTCAATCTGAACCTTATTGATAAAACCAACTAATGGCTGGAATTTACATAGAAATAATACGGGCATCAAAAGCTATCCAGGAGTTTGAAGCATCAGAAATAATCACAGTGCATTGAATAAGATCATATGAATAATTTAAGAGCTTCAGCATCACAGTTTTGGATTCCTATAAGATCACTGTTCTTTTTCTCCAGAATTGTAAGCTTAAAAATAAAATTAAAAAAAAAAAAAATCACAGAAAAATATCACATCAATACTTATACATTTATTTGGCTCATCTTAAAAAATATTACCCCAACAGTAGCTCCCCATGACTGATTGGTGTAAATTTAGGTGTGTCAGATCAAAACCAGTACCTTTTCAAGACAAAATTTTCTAAAATATCTACTAACCACAGGGCAGCAAAACCTCTGATGAGAAATAAAAAACAGATATTGGCCTTAATTTTTTTAATTTTTTTTTTTAATTTAAATTTTTAGCAATTTGCCTTTAACGTTTCTGTCCTTCTCCATTAACTACTGCCATTAATGTTGGACAAGGGCAGAGTGCTGGACTAGCCCAGGACACCCTCTGGCTACTATAAATACCCCTTTTTGAACAACCTCAGGCAGTTTCTTCTCAAATGCAGCCTGTGTGGGTGCTGTGCTGAAATACTTGCGGCAGTGATTGTGCCTGGGGCTCTGCACTGCCCCTGCCTTCACTGTCTTCTTGTGTCCTCTCCCCTGGCCCAGTTACTAAATATGTTATGGCATCTTTCTCACGCCTGAATTTCCACGTGGCTCCATTGGCCATTTTTATTCTCTGTTGTCCTTTCCTCCGTGCTTCAGCCTCAGTTCTCTCAGTAATCAGCAGGCTGCTCTAGCCCTTGCACTGCATGGAAAGGGTGTCCCAGATTGCAGGAAGAGGGGTAGAGGGCAGGCCCAGGTTTCAACCTCATCTCTAAATGTATTTATTATAAGAGATACAGCAGGATCTTGTTTGAATAGACAATAGACAGGAAATTAACAGTTAAGGCTGAAACTCTAGTCCTTCATTCCTGTGATTAAAAGAAAACAGATATCATGCTGAAAGAGAAAGACAATTTCAGCTTTCATGTAGCACTGTCCTTCAAACAGTGTTTCACATCAGGCATTATTTCTCTGCAGAATTTAGCCATTAATTTCCTTCATTTTAAGTAAAAAGCATCCACAGAAGATTATAAAACGCTCTGTATTCCCAAACAGACAGATCATAATGGCTCATCCTGAATACGACATTCTGTCCCTCCACACAGATATTAAATGGCTGAGATAAATTGTGGCTTGGGGGTTTACAGAGGCATCATATCAGCGATAGCAATGGATTACAAACTTCCTCCGTTAGACAGCAAACACCCAATTACCATCATCATCTTCCTTCATGCTTTGAATAGTGAAGGAGGGTCTGGCATCCATAATTTTTCATTTCTCAATAGATGGAGGTTGATAGGGTAATGCATGTTGCAACTGAACACATTGATATCCAAAGACATTCATAAACAAAATGCCACAGTGCACAACCCGTGGGGATGTTCCAGTGAGGGCAAGGAGCCTGCCCCATCTTTGCATCCCTGTACAGTGTGGGTATGTGTGGGGAGGCATGCAAACACTCTGGACATGTTTGCACCATGAGCAAATACAACGCTTGTAATAAAAACACTTTCTTCAACTGATCTCATAGCTGACCCTGTTTTGAGCAGGAGGATGCACTAGAGACTTCCTGAGGCCCTTTTCTACCTGAATTATCCTATAAAATGGCAGGTAAGTGGCTTACATCAGGCAGCTGAAGTTGGCTGGGTCTTTAATGTTTGTTCTCTCCATAACCCAGGTAAATAGAGAGTTTAGAAAAGGTAATTATACTGAGAAATATCAATTAAATGTTAATTACTTAATGAGAAAATAAATGTTTTATTAGGAAATAGGGTGGGTGCCAAAAAGCTCTGTGAGTCCACGGTGTTTCCTTTTGGACACATACAATAGTGAGGGTTTTGAAAAGTGACACTGGTGAACAGTCTTCTTTCTAGGAAAATAAAAAGGCGATACATATCTTAATATCCAGAGAGACAGAGGCCACACCAAGCCTCGTGACACAGCAAAACTCCTTTTCTTTCAGGGAAGGGTCCTGGAGGACCCAAATCTTTACTTTCCTATGTATTTTTTAAGCCGGACCCATTACAGTAAATAGCAACACACTGCATCCTACCATCATTCCTGCTTGGCCAGCTCTCTGCACACTCTCACCAAGTTTGCAACACCACCAGACTGGATTGAATGGTTGTCATGATGGAGGCTGGGGCTCTGTTCAGAAGGACCTGGACAGGCTGACAGGAATCTTGTGGAGTTAAACAAATACTAAGTCCTGCATCTAGGATGGGATAACCCTATACAGCAGTACAGCACGGGGAGCAACTGGTACTATAACTAGGGCTCTGAAACCTTCTCTGGAAATAAGCAGAATTTGTCTGGGCAAAATCAGGATGGCTTGGCTGTAAGGAGAAGTCAGACCAGATATTTTCCAACCAAAATAATTCAGTGAATTCAACCCTTAACCTGCCCAAGAGCTCCAAGCATGAGAGGAGTCTCCTAAGTGAAGTGGTGTAAGCTCTTCCTTGCTGGGTGATACTAGGCTTTTCAGCTCAAGATTAAAAAATGTTCTTTAGAAAAGTGCTAGCAATAAAATGCAAGAGAGCTAGCTGGAAACAATAATTAAACATAAATGATTAAAAAAAGATTGATCCCACTTGCAAGCATTTAAATATGCCAGCTGCTAAATTACAACATTGGCACAGACCTGGATGCCTGTGCCCATTTTAAACAGTGCTCAATGAGATCTGTGTGGATAGCAGGCTGCCCATGCTGGCCCTCATCCTGTAAGTAAATCAGCATGCTTGAACCCTCAATGACCAGAAGAACACCATAAGGAAACCCTCATAACTTCACAGGGACTCCAGGATAAGACAAGTGTGCATCAGTGTGGCCTGGACCATGGCTTTAAACAGCCTGATGCAGTTGGAGGGGTTTGCAACAACTTTTTAAAGTTTCTGTCTGGGGAAAAGCACCCAAAACTTAGAAAGAAGGGAATACAGAGCAAGTGGCATTTGGGAAAGGATGGTTAGCTGGTCAGTACAACTCTAATGCTGCAGTTGTAACCTACATACATCAGGCACTTGTGTCAGAAATACATCCCACACTCAACTCCAGCAGCATCCAAGCTATCTCTCCCAACAGTTCCCTAGTCCCATTTTTCACTGTCCAGAAGAAGTCTTCATTTTCTTAAGGCACATCCCCAGACCTTTCCCTGGCACACATTCCCAAGAACTCACAGAGAATAAAGTTGAAAATAGGAAGGAAGCATACATACATACATTAACCCCCATGAATAGGGATCATGCATATAGATTGATTTGATCCCTTACTCCACCTGCTCCATCTGCAGGCTGAATCATTCCAGCCTGAACAAGACCACTTCAAAGGGGACAGAGTCGTACAAGGGGACTTGTACAAGGGGACTCCACTTCCAGTTAGGGCTCAAGGCACAGACTGTTTATTAGCTGAGAACATAGAATGAGATTTCTGTACACCCATGCTGACAGCTGGAAACAAAGGAACGATGGGCACATACAGCCCGTCCTCAGGAATCATCTCATGTCCCTTTCACCATCTCTTCTGCTCACAGGCATGTATCAGGCTGCATGTTGTATGTGTCTCCTGCTTTTGTTAGTCATTTCATTTGTAGGCAGGGGATCACGTCTGTTGCTCCCTTAATTATGGAAAAGTTGACTGTGCACAATTTAAACAAGCCCCTGTTCTGCTCTTTATCAATATTGAACATGCTTCCTGTCTCTTCAATGCTCCAGCTTGCAGCTACACAACATTTGTTCATAGCTGCAGGCTATGTCAGCGAGACTTTGATAGAGCAACAAAAGAGCTCCTCGTTCAAACAGACAGCACTAGTGAATTGACCAGGGTGTTGCAAACACTGCCAGGATTGCAGCCGACCGGAGCTGCAGGGGCTCACAGCTGGAAATGGTATTTTTCAGTATGTACAGTGAATATGGTTACAGCACCTGCATCTCCCTTGGGAGGTGTTGCCTGTGCTCCCATCTAACCAGGCCTTTCAGCTGTGAGTGAGCATCCAGTCATGTATCACAGCACTTCAGGAGGCTGGGGTGCTACCCTGCTAGGTGTCATATGGATGTACAGGAAAGGAAAAATCTCCCTTACAACAGAGGGACACATACACCCCAAGTACCTTAAAGGCTCTGCAAGTCCATCCCACTCACCATAGGGAAACCAAGCTCTGATCTTAGGCATCTAATTTAGGCGTGCAGTGCTCTCTGATGTAAATAACTCTGAGAAGCATTCACAGCCCTGCAGGACAAGGCACAAATAGCGAGAAAACACATCCCAGGAATGGAGCATTCATCATTGTGCTTGCCAGAGATTCCTTCTGACCTTCTCCTTACTTGTGGGTACCACCAACAGTGACCAGCAATAAGAAACCCTGAGGACACCAAGCTAACTGGTTACTGAGTGACAACAGATGATATCTAGGGATACTTTTTGATCACGAGTGATGTATGCTGCTCTAAATTGTTGTAGATTGGCTGCAGGGAAGAAGGTTGCCTGCCAACTTTGTCCTTACAGCTCTGATGTAGACAATGTAGACATACTGGGGTGGATAGGAAAGCTGCGTCCCGCCCATGAGCAGTCAAACTTGCTCAACAGGGTCTTCTACAGAGGGAAAGGGCAGTTTGATTTACAAACCTCTGCCTTCCACTCCTCTGCCCCAGGAAAACTGACATCTCCAGTTCTGGTTCACATCCAAAGAACTTTCTTATTGAGTGCTCCCTGGGATGTTGGGTGTAGGCAATTCCAGACCAAGGTCAGGCCCTGTCCCATGAGGGTGGGAACAAAGGCATGAAGGAGCTCAGAAGAGACGTGGCTGACCAGGGCCTGATGCTGCCAGCAAAGTACAGCAGTGATTGGCAGCATCATATGCAAATGGAAAGATGGCAAATGAATGGGGATGTGTTCTGTAGCCCCCAACACACATCTCACCTTCCACCTCTACATAACACACATGGTCTGGGTGCCCAATGCAGGCACCTACACCTGAAAATGCTATCTCAATAGTCATAGAGGAACAAAAACTCCACTTATCCCATCTTACACCAACAGCTAAGGTGTAGTTTATGATAAGTTTTCTCATTTTACTTCTCCCCAATTAGAATACTTAAAAACACGAACTATGCACCAGCATTATTACACAGAACAAGAAACACTGTATTTATGCCTTGAGTCATTTCATCTCAGAGGCAAAATCAGACCTTTGCTGATTGCCAAATGCCAGGGAACTTTAATGAACCAGTTTTGTTATACCGGATAAATGACATCAAATCCATCACACCATAAGCGAGGGCTTAACTTCCATTTGCATAATGATTAAAGCAAACTTGCAAATCACATTTTACACAGGTAATAATTATCTGCAGCTTTTATGTGAGAGTTGACTTATTTCTGGTGATTTTAGCACCAGTTTTTCAAATGATTAGTGATTTTGGACCTTTCTGGTTTGAGCTGTCCAGCCTGACCTGATCTCAAAAAGGCTTCACAGGTCAGCACTTTCTGAAATTGAAACTTCGCTGAAGGTATCCTCCTGTGCATACAGAAAATCACTGCTTGCTTTTTCAAACCCCAGCTGCCACTGCTCAGTCTCATGACCATATATGAGCAAGAATCAAGGAAATAGAATATCTGTAGGCCACAAAAATGCTAGCAGGGTGTGACTGTTTTACTGCAGAAACAATACTAGGGTGTATAACTCAATATACGGAAGAAAAATTACACTAACCAATCCAAACAAAAGTCACATCTCTGACAAGTGCTGGCACTTGGATTTTAATTTACATCATTAGGCCTTGCTGCCAGGTAAACTCCAAGTATTAGAGCCTGAACATTAGTCAGAGCAAAGGTCCATCCAGAGCCCAGTGTCTTGTGACTTGCACGGGAAAGGAGAGGATGTAACTCTTGGCCAAACCCCCAAGTTTCTGGCAAACAAGGACTTTAGCAACAGCTCGAGCAGGAGGTTACATCTGGACCCCTGTTTTGTTCAGTTACCACCACATACTGACCTTCTCACAATTTGTCAAAGCCCTTGTGGAATCCATCTTTGCTTTTGTAACAGTCTGTGCCAAGAAGCTCAGTGACCTTAATTGTATTCTGGGTAAAAACTACTTCAGTCAGACTGTTTTGCTGCTACTAGTCCTTGTTTTGTGCAAAATAGCAGTGAGTTAAGATCATCACACTCAGCTGAGCAAACCCTAACCCCAGAAAGCACCTCCTCTGAAGGCCCTTGTTCTTCCATAGCCATTACTACTCCTCCAATCTTTTTCAATTCAGCTTAGTGTTCTTGAGAGAGCGTGGCCGGATCTGCAGGAAGCACCTAAGCTGAGATCATAATGTGGCTTTAACATTATAGTGAAGTGTAGGTCATTTTACCTTGCCTAGAGGTGTTTGGATGCATTTGCGGACATCTTCATATTAAGGCCACAAATTAGTCTACAAGTGTGAAAGCTACAGATTTATGTGGACTTCCAGAAATTATGATTCCAGATCCCCACTGCATCCTGAATTATAGTGCCAAAGGCCAAGAGACAATCCTAAAATTTGAAAAGCACACTCAGCATGTCAGAGACCATGTGCTTCCCACTGCTGGCTGTTATCTCAGTTCAACATATCCAGCATTGCACTTTGGGGAAAACAAGCTCGAATTATCTGTTGGTGGAGGCATTGTTTTGCATTGGTGTGTCCAGAGCACATGAATGAAACCTTGGGTCCAGCAGAGACAGGCCAACAGATGATGTGTGCTTCTGCTTCCCTTCTGAAGCTTGAACTGAGGTTGCCTTCTGGCTTAGTTTTGAGGTTTTACAATATGACTGATCAAGTGCTTAACTCAAAACTCCCTCCTCGTGCTCTGTCTGGCTTTGCTACAAGTGACAGCCAGAATGTGCAGTTTTAATTTATACCACTAAAATAATGTGCTCAGTTGTTCCACCAACAGACACATGGCTTAGAAATGTCTTTTGCCAAAGTTTCTCTTTGTATTTTTTTTTTTTTTTGCAACAAGCATCCTGGCTGATCTATTGGCCGAGAGAGCCCTTCATTACTCTGCAGTAGACCCTATCTCTCCTCTAGCACTTGATCTCCAGCAGAGAAGGCCAGAGAAGGTCACCAAGGCACAGCATGCAACACAACTGCCCTCTCTTGTGTCCCACCAGACACACATCCTCCCTATACCAGGCAGACAGAGGAAGGGGGAGATTTCTGCAACTCTACAGGCTTGTAGGCAGTTTTCTCTTTCGGAATGACTAGGACTGCTAAATAAAAAAAGACCATATGAGGAATGAGGTATCAGAGATATTTTCCACCTTGCTGGGTAGGCAGGAAGCATGTACCCACTGATGGCAGTGGCTAAGCCACAGCTTCAGGTCTCTGCACCCCTGGAGCTGGGGCCGGCACTGCTGATGTTCCCATGGGTACTACAGCAAGCTCTCCACCAAGGGCCGGTGAGAGCACAGCAAATGCCACGTGTACACAGCCCTAGCCTCACAAGCACAAAAAGCACAGATAGAATAACAAAATTGTTCAAAGTGACGTAAATAACCCCATGAATATGCAGGAAGCCTAGAAATTCTTTTCAGGCTTTTTGGTGCACTCCTGCTTGCAGATCTCTCACACAAGAAAAGTGAGGCAGAGAACGGTGCTTTATAAGCTGCAGATAAGGACTTAACTGGGAGATTTATGGATGGAAATGTGATAAGCAGGAGAGAATGGCAGCACTGAAAAGACAGTCTCACTTCCAAAGAGTGAACAGAAAAGAGTGTTTAGCTGCCTTTGAAAGCATGTGGCTTTTATTTCTAGCTGCAATTAGGTATCACCTGGTGTGTCTCTCAGCTACGCAGAAATTGTGACTAATACACTAAGAGGTCCTTTCCCACGTGCAATTTTCAAGTGCCTGTAGGAGATTGTATTACTCAGTTATAGCCAACACTTCCAAAGGACTGCAAGTCAGGTGGGAATGCTTTCTTGTTCAGATATAACTTGGGTCTCAATCTGCAGGATACTCGGGCAGTTAACTTTTGGTAAGGCATTCAACTTTCACCACCAGTAGTGAAAATCAAAGAAGTGGGATGATTAAATAGGAAAAAGATATCAAAAATCTTTCCATACCAGGGTTTTAGAAGTCTAAATTCCAATGCTCTTCAGCTTGAAAGGGCTCTGAAAAGCAAAATTGATTTAAAAAACTTGATCCACAAACTATCACCAAGGGGCCTATGGACTGACCTCCCACTTCTACCACAGCAACCAGTACTTTTCAACAGCCTATCAGCCTACAATGGTACTTCAAGCAGAAATGTGGGAGCACAGGACATCTTGTCTCTTATTTTCTTGGTTTATTCAGCAGTACTGGGATCTTCAGCTGTATGCTTCATTTTCCTCCTTTTACATCCAAATGCTTTTTAATGACACAGCTAGGAATGAAACAGCACTGAACTACTCCTGGTGTTTAAACACCTTTGTTTCACATTATCTATCCACACAGAAAAGTGTTTGAGCAGAGGTTTTCTCTTTTCTTGGGATATCTTAAGATGTTTTCTTCCACAGGAGTGCAGCTTCTCTCTAAGACCACTTGGAAGATGACCTTTCAGCACGGAGGTGTGCATTGGAACACATGGCCACTCTTTATCTTGGCACACTGGGGAGGTTAATGAAGGTATCTTCCAAACCAGGTCACTGCTGCAGCACACCTGCTGCCCAGCTGGAGCTGTCCTCTCTGGACACAGCAAGCTCCACAGTGCACAAGGGGCCATCCCAAGCACAAGGTACCACTGCAGACAATTTACAAAGACCCAGACAACTTCTACCTCCCACTCCCCATCCACTCAGCATCTCTACACCTGTTTAGTTTAACTAGCTGCTCTGAAATTTAGACTTGGATTTTAGTCAGATGGGAATTTGCACTGTAGATGCCAATAGCACGGAGGGTAGATTTTAGTGTTTAGCTTTCCTGATCCAGCCTGGAAGTCCATGCAAATGCTAGAGCATTTCATTACTCCTATAAATCCCAGTCAGCAAAGAGGGCTGCAGCTGAATGAAATACTGACATTGCTCCAAAATTATATATCCCTGCAGTACCAGCCCTGCTCAGCATACTGGAATGTCAGCCCTACAGCTGAATCTGTCTAAAATGGTCATCAGATGATTCATGAAAATTTCTTCTTCAGGAAAATAACAGATGGGGTGGATGAATGCAATAAAGGCCAAATAACCCACAGCAGACACATTTTCTATAAAGCCTCACAAATACAACCTAGCCCTAATAGATTGTGGCAGTGCACCTGCCAATATAACACTTATACCATCTCTTGGGGCCTAATATAGATCATGGCCTAAAGTGTTATGTGTGTTGAATGAGGTCAAACACTCTTGGGGTTCTGGTGATACTGATGACTTGAGAAAATAGAATTCACATCTCTAGATGACCCTGCAGAAAGTCAGTTATAATCATTCAGGGAGCAGCAATTTCCTGACTCATGAAGGTGCCGTAGGACGAGCAGTTATTGTATGGTCCAGACAACTTGGCTCCATTTCTACTGTGTAGCTGCACTTAAGCCCACAAACAGACTACCCAAAGCACAGTGTACTCTGTTCCCCTGTGTCACTGGTAGCCCTCAGGCACTTATGCCTGCACTGCAGAGATACCCCACATCCTCTGTTCACTGTGTCAGAGATTTTAGGAAAAAGCCAAAGCTGTTTTGTTGACATGATGCCATGGGATATATAGTAGCCAACTTAAGTCAGGCCATTATTCCTAACTTACCCCATAAGTAGGAGCACACTTGGGCAACACAAAGAGACAGTCTGGACCCAATTTTCTGTCCCTGTTGTCTACAGCTCCTGTGTAGCATTTCTGACTTGTGCTTAAAAGAGCAATTAGATATGGCCTTTGGTGTTAATGGTCATAAAAGCACTTGAGATTAGATAGACATCACAGTTTTTCCCACTTAAATGTAGCTTATTTTATCAGCTATCTGCATAGTAGACTTAATTCTATTAGAGGCACTAAAATAACCCAGACCCCACATCTGGAAACACCACTGTCAAGACCAGTAAAATAAAAGACACTTAAAAAACACTTAGAGAAATAGGCACTAATAGGAATGCAACACATGTATCAGCACTTAATACTTACTGAATGAGAAACATGGCATTGTACAACCCTGTGCAAACTCAACTGGTCAGTCAAGGCTGGCCTTAGGTCTTAGGTAGGTGAGACAGTCCCAAGAACAGGCTTCCAAGGTTCTACCACCTTCGTTAATCTTTCTGTTGTGGTGGCTTGGAGGGGAGGAAGTGGAAGGGCTGTCTCCTGTCTTGCTGATCTTTCTGCTCCAGCAGAGGGGCTAGGAAGGGTCTTTCCTGGTGGTAATCCTCAGTGAACTGCCAACAGGACTCTGTTCCAGGCCATGTCTCTGATCTCCAGGCCAGCCAACAAATCTCTGAGCAGATCCAGCCTGGGAGGAGACATAAGGGGAAAAAGGACATATTTAGGGCTATCTTCTCAACCAGCCTGGGTTCACCCATAACAAATTTATTCTTCCCAGTTACTTGGTCAATCCTGCAAACAATGTAGAACTCAGCAAGACATTTGAGAGGATTCTTACAGACTGGGCTTGCTGCAACTTGTTATGTTACTGGTAATCACAACTATCCATACAACAGATTACTGATGTAGTTCCCTGTTTGGTTTCCAGCATCAGTGTCAAGTTACTTTCTACCGTTATACTGAATTAATCACATTTACCTGCTTCTGAGACACACCTGGAGACTGCTAGAATAAGTAAGATAATAATAAGAATAAACACTACACATGACTTAAGTGGAAACTGCTTAAATAAAATTTGGTGTCCCTGCAAAAAAGCAACCCAGAAAGAGAGAGATTGTGCAACTGTGATCAACTGGAACTTACCTCTTATGTAGATTTTCACCAAGTTCAGAGGATCAATTCCATAATATATTCTTAGCCAAGTTAACTGCCTGACAAGTACTGATGTGTGATTCCAGATGGAAATGAAATTGAGAACTTCACTAAGCAGGAAAAGTGTCCAACTGTGCTTTTCAATGCCATGAAAAATCTACAGAAAAGCCAAAGTGAGTGGATTCCAAAATATTTTAAACAGGCAAACTCTTCAGTCCAGACAGCTGAGAAAGTCATTGATACATGATTAGAGTATGAATGACAACCTGAAAAACTGTCATCAACACACCTTGGAGTCTGTGACAACTTATTTAAGAGAGGATAATAACTGTTTTACAAGAATAAAAAATGCTTTACAAAAAAAAAAAAAGTGTTATAACATTTACAACTTTACTGAGTAATTTTGGGGTACATAATTTTAAAGACCTGTTCAATCCTCTTTTAATTAGTTAGAGCTGCAGTAAAAAGACAGGAGTGGAACAGAGTGTCTTCATCTCACCAGATGTCAATATCTGCAGTATAGGTGTTTTGCCAAACAGGACACTTAGGTACCCTCTAAGAATGAGATGAACTGTCCTGATGTGACATACTTTTCTCTCCATTCATCATAAAGGGAGTTCACATTGCTAGGAGCTAGAGCTATCACAGGTATGAGCAATTTTTGACTATAGGAGAAGAAAGCTAGGTAGGAGGTAAGTGGATTCAAAGATATTACAATTGCAACCTTTGGAATATTGCTTTCTTGTATTAAATTTCTTCAATATTACATGAAGAAAGCAAGGAGGAGAAGCTTGCCCTGTGGTCATCGGAAATTTGATGATTTGAGCCATTCCTTCATTAAAAGATAGCCTCTCCATCCTGTAGGAATGTTTTGTATCTTTTTCATCTAGGCTATGACAGAAGGTCAATTTTCTCCCTGCACTTCTGTGTTGCTCAGAACATCTGCCTTTAAAATTTTGAAACCTTTTCCCTACTTGACTCAACATCATTTTTTTGTCCCCTTGAATTGTCAGGGTGTTGAATTGTCCTTGTGTAGTTTGACCACCTCCCTGGATGAAAGATGTGTCTCCTGGTGCATGATGGTTATAGGACTCCCAGGATATCCTAAATCATTCCTACAGCTGGGAGGAGTCTGTCGATGCTGCATAATTCTTGGCCAGCAGACAAAAGTGGAGATGTGAAGTGCCTGAACTGCACCTTACATGAGGTTCTCCTGCAGCCTTCATCAGTTGCATGAGACACAAGTACATCACATCACCAACAACTGAAAGGTACCAGGGAGGTGTCCAGTTCGTGTCAGTTGTAACTATGTCATACATGAAAGAAATCCATTAACCTTGCCTTTAAAGACATCCAGCACTGAAAACTCCACCTCTTCCTGAAGTTGCTCCAGTCACTCACAATTACAGGGCTTCTGTTTTTTCTTCTAACTTGCATCTTGATGACATGGAGGTCCATCCACCTGAGACATTAAGAAACAAATTCCTTTGCAGGTGCACCTCTTAACTGGTACTGCCCCCATGGCCTTTCCCTTCCCTTAACCTCACCATCTTTACTCCCATGTGTTAAGTAACGCAAATGCCATTTTTATTTTAAAAAATATTTATGTCACCCACCCCCATCTGTGGCTGCTATTGCTTTAACTTATGGATTACTGAATGTAGTTTTGGCTTGGTTACACTGAAAAACAATTCTTGCTTTAAACAAAAGCATTGGTACACACAAGTGGGCATTCCAGGTGGCTAAGATCACCTAATCCAGGAGAGGTGATCTCTGGGGATTGCTCTGTCAGCAAGGCACAGAAGGCTTCCCTTTTCTGTTTGCAATGAGCAGGATTTCTCTGGTATCAGAAGCAACAAATCCTTGCCACTCCCTCTACTATAGCAGAGGCCAAAGAAGCTTTGTTTCACACCATGCAGGGAGCTGCTGCTGCCTTGGCCAGGACCAGGCAGATGTCCTCTGCTCTGGCAGAGCTGACCTTATGCACACTTTCCCATTAATAGGAGTCTTCACCATAACCATACCTGTGTTCAGGTTTGGAAATCTGCTATGAAATACAAACCTTACTAGTACGTAAGCAGCTTGAGGTACTTGGAGAACATCACCCCTTCCTTACTTCTCCATTCCAATGGGAAGACTTAGGATTGTCTTTTTTCCTCCAAAATTCCTGCCATGATGAAAAGCACAAGAACTAACCTCTCGGGTGTTTCTATCAGTGACTGGTTGGTTTATTGAAAATTCCTTGCTCGCGTCTGCCATTCACACAGCTCCTGAGAGCAGTAAATTAGAGAAGTAAGGAAAATCAGTGGGAAGAAGACATTTCCAGGACTGTCCACACATTGTTGTTGGCATGCCCGTTTATAGGTGGCATTGATCCACAGCTACCAGAAGCCAACTGAAGCACAAAAGCTTAAATTGGAGGCAGCCTCCCCCAAAAGAGGTTGGACTCATTTTTAAAAAGAGATTTATTTTTTTATTCTAGTAGATCCAAACCACACTGAAAGACTTTGTTTCAATTTTACCAAAGCGGATTTTTTTTTTTTTTTGCAGAAATTGCATTTTCCATCACAGAAATTTTCAATTTAACATTTCTGATCAGCTTAAATTGGTTTTAAAATTGTTTTTAATGTCCCCGGTCAGTATCAGAACTGGTTTCTGGATACACTCTGTTTATTTTTCTTTCTCTCTTAGAAGATATAAAATCAGATGCAGTTTGAAACTTCAGTAGTATTTTTATTGAATACCGAGATTATCGATCTGCCAGAGACTGAATTGTTTAAACAAACTTTCCAAGGCCCCAGTGAATGTATCTCCAGGAGTGGATTGAGATGTCAAGTGAGGAAAAGCTACTTGATTTTGTAATTCAAGAATTTACTCATATAAACTTAATGTAGCCCAGACAAACTCAGAAAGCATTTAAACCATGTAACAGTTTAAATATTCAGTTTAATAATCTAGTTGATGTTATCTGCAATGTCTGGAAATGCAGTGTTATATCTGGAAAGCATCTGAACAGGAATGTGGAATTCCAAGGCACCATGCTCTTCGTTGGTTCTTTTGGGACAGTCTTCAGTTAGGAGGCTCGAGAAAGATCACACTCTGTTAAAACACATATTCTTTCTTTTGATATTGCTTACACTGTTTCACATGATTTCAGATATGAAAACATATTTGAATAAAAGCAGGCTTAATATCTGGAATTTAACTCCTCCAGTTGTAAAGTTGGATTCTGTTGTTGCATTAAAATTTTAGTATTTTCAGGCAAGCCTAACAACACCTCACCAGGCATATGTGTAGGTCAAATCTTTGTTTTCACATCATGGGACACTGATTAGACTTTGTCTTCTTGCACATGACCAAAATTTGAGCAAAGTCATTCTGTCACACTGAGGTCACTGAGGTTTCCTCTTAAGGGAGGAATTACTGTGGAGGAATTCTGGACCAGCCCTTGACACTGAAGTGATACATGCTACATATAAACCCTCAAAACTATTTCTCTTAAGAATTTTTATCCCAAATCATTTCAGCAATCTGGTTACAGGATAGAATCACCAACCTTGGCACAAATGTCTTGACACAAATATAGGGTCAGGAAAAAGTAGTTGGAGGAGGGAAGGTATTTCTCAAACCAACTTTTTCATCAAAGCTAGTGCACTGTGGACAAATGCCCATCTTTACTCATGAGGTGGTTTATGAGCTCACCACAAGCTGACCTTGGGTACCAGCTTCCAGGCATAAATGGAGAGCAATTCATTAGCAACCCACAGTGCAGCTGGCAGGTAGCACAGCAAGATATAAACTTGATTAAAGACACTGGTAGGCCAAGTAGACCTAGATCAGTGTTAACATGATAAAGCACTGACCACTACTTGCTTTCCTCAACCACCACTGTCCCATTAAATCACGTCCCTCCTGATACTGGACTGCCACACATTTCTACGGCTGTTGTTGCAGCCAGAGTCACAGCATACCACCAGATCAAGCCTAGCACAGTAGAAAATCACTTGTTTTCTCCACCACCCATCCAGGATGTTTGGGACTTTCCAAGGGACTGCATAGCATCCTGGCATATTTACCTTTCCCCATTGCGGTTCACATACCTTGCTGGTATCACCTAGCAGTAAATGAGGAAAACAGCTATTGACTATGCCACTTCCTGCAAGTTTTTTTATTTGACAGTTTTACACAGTTAACAAGTTCAAACAGCAGCCTGTGACAGGGCTTGTGGGCGTATGACCCCACTAGGCTAATGCTCAGCACATCCACACTGCCCACGTGCTGCTGGAGGGTGCTCTTCAAGGCCCTGGGAACTCATCACACTTCTCTGCCCAGGTACATTGGCCGTCCTTTGCTATATAGAATGGGCAAGCCCAAAACCCTGCTGCTCCAAATTCAGGTTCAGCCTCAATAAGGTGAGAGTTTGTCACCTGAAACCCTTCTGGATGCCTGAGCCTCACTGGCCTGAGTCTCCTCAAACGGCACTCCCAGCAGTACCATCATGTTTACAGACTGATCAGAGTTTAATTTTTTTTTTAATTTAAACAAGAAAACAGCTAAATGATTGACCACAGCAATCTCAGCCAGCCCAGACTCCACGAAGATGATCTGCTGTCACACATCAGGCCCTTTTACAGCGAGGCAAGTGGGACCAGGGCCAAAAAAGTTACCTCGGCAGTGTCCCAAGTGAAAAAGCATTTGGGGTTTGCAGCAAAAGCCTTTGGTAGTAGGTGAGTGCAGTGAGCAATTTCCCAGTGCAAAGCACTTATCTTAAAAGCAGAGCCTTGAGCACATGACATAAATCAGACTTCTGAGTGCTTCTCATCCTTTACTTTTCTCAAATCCTGCTGGAGAGGTACAAAAAGCTCAAGTTACAGAGTACCAGAGCTGCTGATTCACAAAAGAACTGAGCAATAACAACAGACAGAACCCACTTGACCACAGCCTCCTCTCTGTGACCGCTAGTCATGACCCTCCGCGGAGCTTCAGGACTGGAGAAACCTCCTACAGCACTGCATTGATGAGGTGATGAAAAATCCAACCCAGTCTATGTCTTGCTATAGCATGAAAGTAGAAGAAAGCTTATCTCCTCCTTGTGCTGTGCCTCAGAAACTTGGTGTGGCTGCTGGGGGATGTGCAGAGAATCGCAGGCAAAGCTGCTGCTAGAGCAAAGTCACAGCATTTTACCCTAGCGATGAACTTTTTCTCTCATTTCCATTTTCACTGCAATATCAATTTGCATTTATTAAAAAGTCCTTACCCTCCTCTCCAGAAAAAAATACCCACCATGATCTAAAGAAAGAGATTGGTTTACATGAAATCCTATTAGTTTAGCTGATTGCTTCCAAAACATTTCTGAGAAAGCCTTCCATTACCATACAAATGGTGCTGGGCCTTTTTGCAGGCTAACTGCTAGATAGCATAATGATTTGGGCAAATATTCATCAAGACAGCTGCTTCTGTGAGCGCGGATGTAAGTCTGACGCACACCATTTAAGAAAAGAGCAAGAAATAGCTGATCTCCTCCAGGAAGGCAACAGCTAAATCAGCCGCAGCCCTCTCCCTGAACCCCCACAGCAGCACCCGAAACACATGGGGAGCACACGTGTGGAGAGCACGTGTGTGGGGAGCCTGTGGGTCTGTGGAAAAGGAGGAGGAGGACAGAGGTGATGGCAGAATCTGGGAGAGGAGAGGAGGCTGGTAGCCCGGCCTGAATGCGTGTGGGGATCCCACACCGGAGAAGAGCAACAAGGGATCATGCCCACTGCCTTGGCTGAGAACTACATTCCTCCTCGGTGTCATCATTTTCTCCTCCTCGCTGGAATAACCACAAAATCCCACAAGCTTTGTCTGGTGGATGAAGCCAAGAGCGCTAACAATACTATAATTTTATAGAGCTCTATGTAAACAGCTGCTGAAGGTGTCTGCACTGGCCTACCCTGGGGCACAGCCCACTGGTTGCCTCTTTGGGATTGCTGGGTGATGTGAAAACAGCCAGGAGCAAGGAGATCACCTTGGTGTCTGGGCATTTTGGTGGGCAGGAGATTCTTTGCATGTGTAAAAAGGAAGGTTACCACTGAAGGTCTTGCAAAGTCTGCAAAGATTTTTGCCAAGGCAGGGCTTTTCAGTGACTGGATAAATACAGCTCTCTGTAGTCATGTGGGTGCTGCCTGCCCCTTTCCTGTAAACACAGAGCATTTCTTAAGTTCTCCCCAGGGGTCTGATTCACTTTTGTGAATCAGCCAGCCATGTGAATAAGGCAAGGATCCAGATCTAAAACACCGTCCTAAATTTGGAGGGGCTGATTTCAACCCTAAAGATCCCCAATCTGGGTCTGCACAGACCTTGGGATTTTTCACTTTAACAACCAACTTTGCAATCACTTTTGAGATAACAAACCTCTTGTTTGTATTAATCACAGGATACAACAGGATGCAGTAACAACCTCTGTAAACAATGTCAGGTAGAAAGGCACAGTCAGCCTCATTGGCCTTTAAAAAAAAAATAAAGTGAAAAAAGAAAGTATTTGTGACTACTAAAGATGCAGCATGAAAGAGCACTGAAAATATAAACATTCAGCAGCTATTCCACATAACGTTTATGTGCAATTTCCTGTTCTAATAAGCCAAAATGGAAGAAAAAAATTATAGAAGAGATCAATACCAAGGAGACATCATCAGCCACTGCTGAAAATAAAATAAAACATCAAATCCCTGGAACTTTTCATCCAGGAGACAAATGAACATACAAGTCCTAAGGCTGAGTCCCCTGTGAGCACCTGGTAATCCCACATCATGGGCTCATGGCAAACAAGCTGAATTATCCTACCTGGCTCTGATCAACACTGGTGACCAGTGGCTCCTCACTCCCAACTTGGTTTAGGAGCACCGCGCGGAACCCAAATGCACAAAGGGATTGCAGGGTGCTCTTCCATCTCAAGCATTTCAGCAACCAATACACACCAGTGAAACAACACTGGCTGGGCTGTAAATGAAAGCCACCCAACATACACTAGAGGTGTGTGTTTTAAAACATACACCCAAGTCAATTCAGCAATTTTGTCCCCATTCCAGTAAAATTTTCCCAAGGTACTTCTTTCTTAAGTTTGTAATTTTTGGGGACCTAATAAGTCATTTGCAGGGGTCAAAATGACACCAGAGCTATCAGATGCCCTTCTGCACTGGACCGAGGTGACAAAACAGAGAGGGACCATCTTAAAAGAAGAGAGAGAGACCTAATCACATCTAACCTTAATCCTGACTTGCAGAGGAAGCTGGAGGGGTTGATGTGTTGAGGGATGGCCTTTCAAAGCAATGAACTCACAACCCATGTCTGCCCCTGTGTTTATGCTATATGAGGTAATTAACCAGTTCAGCACAGTACTATCAACACCAGTAGCTACTCCCATGCATGATCACGGCCATGTTGGCCACAGTGGGACGCGCACAACACCTATTTGCAGGTCAATGGCTAGTCTTCTGCCAACTGATCTAAGCTTTCTGGCAGTGTAGGATACAGTCTAACCAACCAGAGTGGGCTCAGATGTAGGTCTCCGACCTGGCACTCAAAGTCAACAGATTCAGGAGGGGCTACAAAAAGCCGGTTTTCTTTGCCTGTCTGCTCCCAGCCTGGCTTTCTCTGCAGCTGGGGTGTCTGAACAGGGAGCAGCAGGCAGGAGGCAGACACGATGACTGTCTCCTTCCCCACACTTCCAACCCTGTCCACAGTTTTCCAGCTGCAGCCTGTCTCTGATGCCATGAGAGAAGTGAGGGGGAGCCGAAGGGAAAACCAAAAATGTCCTTTCTGAAGATATCAGACCAGTTGTACACTGGGAGGGAAAACCCTTGCTGATCTGAGCCCCCTTCCCATCTGTTCCATGGAGGTGACTGGCCGAGGCAGTGGAGCATGAGATTTGATTATAATTATTGTCTTAACGCAGAGCTGAAATTGTTCAGAGCATGCAGAGCTTCTGGGAGTAGGCAAGCATCCAAAATAATCTTTGGACTGCAAACTCTGTGAGGAAGAGATGGCATAAACTGACAGACATCACAAAACCCTTTGGAGTCTGCTTCCCATCGAGCCAGGTTGTCCCCGTCAGTCCGCAATTTCACCTCCAGACAGCTCTCACTTTCACTCCGGCCTTGGAAAACATGTTGTTTTTCAAGGAGTTAAAAAATACATATATCGAGGGACCATAAACCAGCTCAACCCAATTAAATCAAACCCAGTGGCTGCTGGGATGTGCTTCTTTCTTCAGTCAATTCCGATCCGGTGCCTGCCATGCAAAACTGGTGACATTGTGGACTGCAGCAACAGAATTAGGACTGAAGCCCAGATCTATAAAGGTATTTAGATGCCTAAGTGGCCTTCAGACATCTAAATATTTTCGTGGAGTGACATGCCGTTCTTGGGGGAAAAATAACTATTCTTACAGAGAAGAAACCAGCTCTAATACAGCATATATTTCTGAGAACTCCTATCTGGCTCTTTGAGCTGAGCAGCACCTGTAGCTCAGGTTTTGAGAAGCCAGATGCATGGAGGTACCACCTTCCCATGCACTCCTTTTTCTCTTAAACTCCAGAAGTTGGAAGCATTTACTACTCCCCTACTTCTCATTAAATAAGCCCAACTTCCTGGAGGCTGTGCAAAGCTTTTAGTAGCTAGCACATGGTAAATCAGAAATAACAAGGTTGCTGGCTGGAACATATCATGCTGTACATCCCTGGGAAGTGTGTTTGGAGCAGTCCACATCACGAGCAGATGCTTTTTCTCTACTAGGTGGTTCCTGGTGGTATAGCATAACTTAGTGAACATCGGGGGAATTTTGCATGATAATTAGCCAGTGTGCACAAGGCTTAAGAGTTTTGGCTGTTGGCACCAGTGAAGCTGGATTTGGTCTCTCCCCTGGGTTTTGCTAATACCCAGACATCGCAAAGGAATCTAAACGGCTTATGCTGTTCCAGGTGGGCAAAGCACTGTGTAGGGTAGGAGCTCACATAAAGTCAATCCAGGAGAATTAGTATTTCTTCTGGCTGCTATATCCTGCCTAATTCTAACTCCTCTAGGAGTTGTTTCTCCATAGCATCTGTACAATGAGCTATGAAATTCCTATTGCACTGACTTGGCTATGGGTATCCCTGCAATGGAAATTCACTTAAAACACCCTTCAGAGTAATTGAAAGTTGGAATGGACAAGGATAATCTGCAAGGATGTTGCACGGGTGCTGCTTTGTGTGCTAAATGAAAGCTCCCCTCGTGCCTCTGTGTTAAAGGTTTCTTTTTGTGCCTCTCAAGTAATGCACAGCCATGTTCAGCTCTTCCAGTACGCTCCTTCTGAATCACATTTTCTCCTGGTATTTGGAAGAGCAAACGGCAATAAGAAGTGTGAAACCTCCATGGCCTCACCAAGTGTAAACCAGCCTCCCTGCTGAGAAAGGTTCTAGGAAAGGACATTTTGGACAATGGAAGCAGGTGCTGCCAATATTTAATTCTCATCTTTTTGTCAAGTGCAACATGTTTTTATTAATTTTACTGCTGCATCAGACCTGCGAGCCCTGCCTGCTGTGCCCAGGCTCCTCTCTCAGTCATCCCACGCTGTGCTGATTTGCTTAACCTCTGGTTTCTTGCACATCTCTATTACTCCGAGCAGTCACAGAAAGCCCTGTCCGCTGACTATAAATGCTGGACATCTTAAAAGTATTTTGTATTACATTAAGCACTTTATAAGTCTGTTCATGCAAGTAGCAGGCCAGATTTCCTCATTTTGCAGGCATAAGAAAATATTTTTTGCTTAGTTCAATAAAACCATTTGTATTCATCTTTACTGATTCCACTATTGTTTTCCCTTGCTCAGCAAGATGTATATTACAGTCTGTTTAATTGTCTGTTTGAGCTTTACTACTTAACCAGATCTATTTATCATTACAATGCATCAGTACATTATAAAGCTTTCAGGCACATTTATCAGCATAACAAAGCTCCCACTTCAGAAAAGTCCCCCAGGGAAATAAAGCACCAACAACGAATACTTTAATGCAATTCACTTAACAGTACAAATATTTGTAATTACAAAAATCTTTAAGTGTTCTTCCTCCATAAATGGCATGTTTTACTTAAAATTGCTCTCATAATATGATAGTGCCTCCAATTTATGCAGCTGATCGTTTCCTCACATTAAACAAATCAAGGCAAAGTTAACTGTTTTCCTATATTTTCCCTTTTGCTAACGTGATGCTAAGTGCTAGGTTCACTGATGTGGGATTGAAAATTGGGTTACACCTAATAAAATGAGAACATTTAAAAAACACTAGTGCATGATTAATAACTGCTATAAATACGTTACACTGTGAATGCAATGTTACAGATAGCTGCAAGCCATGTGTACAACAATCAATTAACCATTAATTGTAATGTCTCTTAATCATTGATTAACCCTTTATAAATAACAATTACATTACCCTTGCTGTAAACTGGGACCACCAGGTTATATTTCATGGCTATTACCTGTATCAAAGAAAAATACATGTTGTCAATCTAATTCCAGCACCATTTTTACATATTTAACATTCCTGGAAAATATGTTGTTACTCCATTACTGGGGGGAGGGGGGGAGCAGGGTTTGCTTCTTTTTTTTTGGTTTTGCCTTTTGGCAAATTATTGTAAGCTGAAGGACATCCCAGGAAGTCAGCTTTTATGGCTGAAAACTGGCATGTCACAAGAACGGCCTTGGGATATATGTTTTTTCTTATCATGCAGCAAGTCATACTCAGATTGCCTATGAAAGTGCCTGACTCCAGCACTGGAACTGCAGCTCTCCTCTCCAGCACATGGAAACAGGACCTGGTAGCACTGGGCCCAACCTGAGCAGACTTCCAAGGGATGATGGTGACCAGCCTGCGCTGAGCTGTGAGCTGTTCAGAAATCAGGAGTAGCGCTCAGCAACACCTTTCAGACTTCTAGCTCTCCTACCACCTGCAATGAAGCCTTCTGCCTCCAGACAGTGGCAACGGGAGACTCGTCTTCACCTGGTCCATCACACCAATAAAATAGCCAGAACTCCTCAAAGCCACAAGGACTAAAAATGAAATTATTAATACAAATATTAGAATATCAGCACTGAGCTTCTGAAGCCAGTACTTAAAAGTTAGCAAAATCCAGACTTCTGATATTTTGTGAAACCTCAGTGGGGCCACATGAATATCATGATCCTAAGTGACAAGCATCATGCTCTATTTTCCATAGCATTATGTATCACCTTCCACTCAGAAGACCAATGCCCCATTAATAAATGACTAGTCAAAAGTCTTCTTTGTGTTCACTATGTCTGCTTAGACCTGACCTATTGCCATTCTTGTTGCACTTAACACATAGAATCATCTTAATATCCAGTCTGCCAGAGACAGGGAGGAGCAGAGGAAATCAAATTCTGTCTGTGTCTCGCCTCATTCCAGGATAGGAGATTCCCACCATGTTCTAAAACTTGATGCTTCAGATCATCATTCTGAGGCACAACAAGTTCACTGTTCTTCCAAACAAAACCATTGCTGAGGGAGAGGGAATGAACATGTCACTGAAGGCCATTGCAGGACTTAAGTGTGTGGCGGATGAGTTTCACATCCCAGAAACTATGAAGAAGAGGTACCACTACCCAAGAAAGGTATGAGCAGCAGAGCAGTAAGGTGCACAGCTGCAAGCAATATTGTTAGGGAACAGGACAACAAGGGCAGGACAGGCTTGGATGAGTGAAAATTGTCTGAAAAGAGCCAGCCAAGAGCTCTGCTGTCATCATAGAGAGGGAACTGGAAACTTCCCTGTGAGGGCCCCTGAAAGCTATTGAGAAAGCAAAAAAAAACCAGACCATGATGGAAATCTGTAACTTGAGAAAACTCCAGTAGGCAAAAGCACAAGGATGTATTCCACAGAGGAGAAAATCTCATAGAGGCAGGATAACAAACAGTGTAATCTGTGCCCAGACTTCAGAAAATGCCTAGGCTGTCTATGTTTCCCCTCTGTTTTTTAACGAGCCTTCATACTTGTGCCTGTAAAATATTTGGAGCCGGGACTATCTTCAAATATTCACTTACATGTTTATAAATCTAACAAAATACTTACATAGCCTCTATCCTGAACAGGTCCCAGGTCTTTGAGACATCTGTAATTTCAGAAGGGAAATAACACCTGAACTGGGATTCACAGATGAACCAGGATTGACACAGCTTTATTAACAGTCCCACAAGGCTGTTTAGTACATTGTCCTCTTCAAACTCCATGATATGATGGTAAGCTCCGCTGCTGAAATGCTCTAAGCAGGCTTAAAACCTGACCAACCAATACATAATTAAGAATGGGAGCACTTACAGACTTTTAGGGTGAAGATTCTCCATGTGCAGTATCTAAATATGCCATAATAGCTTACAAAAAATAATATTTATAGAAGCGACTTAGAACAGTCGCAGGGAAAGCACAGCACGTTGTTTTAACGGGAGTTTCTCTATGTAGTTACGGTGCACAAAGTGCCTGTTTTGCCACCTAGTGGCTATTGCACAGCAATTTCGTGCTTTTGTCGTCCAAAGTGTCCATCAGCTCCCAGATCTTAACAGGAAAATAGCAGAAGATAGATGCAATATATAACAATCACAAACCAGATCACCTGTAGTTCTTATATTTAGCAGAGAAATCAGTAGAAAAGTTCATGTATCTCAGTCTGGATCCTCCAGAGCCAGAATAGAGACCTGGTTTGAAAGAGCAAGCAGCAAGGGATTTCTGAGAAGGGAATTTTAGAAAACAGCAGTTCAGCATCTGACTTCGTTCCTATTGTAAAATGCAGAGGTTGGCATGAAACAAGCTTAGATCATTTGTCTCGCTGAAGCCAAAGGTTTGGGTTGGTACCTCAGCAGCTGCCACTCGGCACCTCCACAAGCTCAAGCTTGTCAGATGGGAAAGCACATTATTACTTTGCATTCTTCTATTACATTTTCATATATTTACCTTACTGCAAGGGTCAGACCGCAATTTCTATCTCCTGACACGTTCAACCTGATGAAGGCTGCAGCTGGCAAACTTTCCCTGCCCAGGCTGAGCAGACACGGCATTTCTGAAAGTCCAGACCCTTGAAACAAATGTACTAAAAAATAATTTTAAAAAATTAACATATCACAAACAACAAAACATCACTCTTTCTACCCAAGAATCTACCTTCCCAATGGGATTTCAGAGGCTGAAGGGGCTTAGATGAAGCATCTGTTTAAGAGCATTTCCAGCATTTTGAGTTTTAAACTTTACAGTAATATAAATTGGGGGTGAATTATCAGATGTGGCTTATTGAAGCAGTTCAGCTTGTTTTTCAAAAACAGCACCATAGGTTGGAGAAGTTTCACCCTCCTGTGTCTTCTGGGAATGGATTTGCAGTGGGCTGCAGGCATCTGGAGACAGAGGAGGTTAGAAGCAGTACACAGAGGTACCTCTTGTGAATGGCATTTCATGTCTATAGTGTGCATTTCCTAAGCAATGAAGCCACTTTGAAATTAGAAAATTAGATTCACTGCGATGAAAAGTTTACAACACACACACTCAATCATCAGAGACCGTCCATGGCTTATTCTACTGTAACTTCAGGCACTTCCTTGGAAAAACTATCTATTAGAGGACTGTTCCTCTTAATCTTTCACTTAAGTCACCAAAGACAAGCAGAAGAGGGAGCCCAGATGGATGAATCTAGATCTAAGAACCGCCACCATCTCATGGCTCCTCAACAGCCTTTTCAAAGGAAAACCTGTGCTGTCTGCTTAGATTTGAGCTCAGTTGTCTTTCACAAATACATCACAAACTACTGGGAGTCACCGGCAGCTGCACCAGCAATTAACTGTAGTTGGAAACTAAAATACATTGGGAATCTCAGCACCATCTACTACTTCCAGCAGCACTGGACATAACACATGAATGAAGTTCTCCAAATGATGAGGTTTGGTCCCAAAGCCTGGAATGACATGTTTTGCTCTGGGATGCATAAGAAAATTCACAAGGAATGTGTGATAGAGTCCATGGAGTCACAATTTAATATTGCTTTTTCAACAGACTTAAAACCTTTATTTTTCTGTAAAATGGGATCAATCTCAACTGCTAGTTACATGATGTAAAAAATGTGCCTTTACCCTTTGAATTCACAGAGCAGAAAACACCTAAAAATGAGCAGATGAAAAAATGATTTTTCATCTTTTACCTGTGCTTCTTCCAGTACAAGGGCTGTATCCTGTGCTTAAAATGGGCAGTTTGCAGGAAGGAAAAAAAATAAAAAGGGAAAAAGAAAATAAAAGAGAATGGCAAAAAAAAGATAAAAGTAATAAAGAAATAAAACAAAGGAAATAAATAAAAGAAGGTGAAAAGGAAAAAAGAAAAGAGGATTAAAAAAAAAAAAAAAAAGAAAAAAGGAAAGAGAAAGCAAGCTGTCGAGAACATGAATTCTCGAAAACCTCCAGTTCCAGTAATCCATTTCAAAGGACACTTTCCACTTCATGCTTGGAATGGAAAGTGATGGCCTTGGAACTAATTAGAAATTGCTATAACTTAAGAGGTAAAAATAAATCTATCACCATAACTTCATTACGTGACAAACACATTTCACATACACTAGGCTTTCAAAAATCTTGGGCAGGCAAACAGCAAAATAACTGAAAACCCATAGCAAAAAGAAGTTGGAAGTCCCCTGTCTCCACTTTAATATGAAAAGTGCTGGTGCTGTTAACAGTAAATATGCTACTGGAAAACACCAAAAGCAGACTCTTTCTGTTGTGGTTTAAGAACAGTAATATACGGCACAGACTTAACTTTCTTTACATGAGGGCTTAACTGAACTACTAAACAGCAACAGAGACTTAAACATGATTTACTGTGATGCTTTTAGGTGTGCTGGAGAGCAACTACTGCTGCTCCCTGAGCTCCCAGGAAGGGGAATATGCTGTGGAGCACGACAGCTGTGTTAGAGGCAACTGGCTTGAGAATTCAGTCCACTACGTTGGGTGGGACATTTTGAAAATGGCTGGAGGGCTTTGGAAACACAAGACGGAGATGCCAGCTCCTCAGGAGATTTATTTTTAGATGTTGATTTGCTGTTATAACTCCTAGGGTTCATCCAGGGAGGACTGGGTCCATAAGGTTTTCCCAGACTGTATAAGAACTCTGCTTTCACAGCACAGGCAAAGAAACAGCACTCTCACACGTGCATGTAATTGTCTACCTCTAATACATCAAATTTGATGTGTAAAAAGGCAATTTAAGTTAGTAATTTTGCTCCATTTTATTACTTTCAATCCTTGCAACTCAAAACATATTCCACTATTTAAAATGTATTGTTTTTAAGGTTTCTTACTGTATTTTTGAGCAGATCATCAACGCTTCCAACCAGCAACCTCTTGCCCTTTTTAGGCAGCACATGAAAGAAGGGGGATAGATGTGCACTTAAAGACTCTGCCAGTAGCAAATGTCTTCAACAGGTTGGCATGCCCAGAGAATGATCTACATCAATTTGGAAATGTCTCAACAGCCTCCAATCATCCCAAGGACATACTTTAGTCTGTGGTGACCTTGACATAGTGTCACGACTCCCCTCTCCCTCCCCAAAACCAAACAATGCTCCTTCAAGAAAACACTCTGTTTTGGCACTGAGCAGAAATATATAAGCAAAGATAAGTGCCGAGGCTAGATTTGAAGAGCCATAATTGTTTCTGTAGTACATAACAGTTCCTACAGAACGTTAGGAAGGAAACTCCAGATGAGGAACTGCATAAAAAAAAAAAGGCCAACTGGGCAACCCTAAGTCCCAAAGCAGACATAAAAAAAATTGAATTTTGGATATGGGTTTAGTGAGGTAGTCAGTGTGGAGGTCAGCCAAGGAGAGAGAAAACAACTGGTCTGTGTCAAGCTGGAACTCACACATATAAAGTAGAATGACGAGAAAAGTTTTTTCCTAAAAAAGAGAACTCTAAAAGTAACGTTCTAGGGGCCCTGAATGCTAGAAGGAAATGAGGAAGAAGGACAGGAGGCAGATGTTGAGGGACAAACAGCCTGATAAAAGGTACGAGACCCAGACAACGTGCACTCTGCCAGAGGCAGACACACAGCGGGGGTGGAGAGTGATTAGATTAGATTAGATGAGAGTGGGACCACTGCGTGAGCATCTACCCAACATGGAGCTTTTGCAACTAATGAGGTGCTACCTAGGCAAATGCAATTTGAAGATGGAGAAGAGGATTAATCAAGTTCTTCAAACACTTGTGACTTTGCAGAAAAATAGTTTACCAAGGAAATCAGAAAGTCAATGGAAACAAGAAGGCAATAGCTGAAAGTCTCAGAGAAGATCAGAAATCCTGTCATTTCATCTGCAGAATTAGCTTCCACCCGTATTGGACTATGTCATTCAAAAGGACAAAAATACAAAGCCACAAAGTAAAGGATGTACAGAATAATGAAAGAAACTGGAAAAGAAAACAAATTAATAACACAGTTTGGTCTTCCTGGAAGATGTGTCACTGACCTCAGAAGGGCAAATTGGCTAAAATGTGACATGCTCCCTAAATTCAAGCCAGCCTACATGACCTCATGTTCAACACGAAACAATAACTGGAATTTACAGACAGGGAAAGCCAAATTAAATAAAGCAGTTTAGAAAATATAGTGACACTTATTCCCCGTTTAAAAAAAACTATCAAAGGAAATAGCAAAAACTCAATCACTTGACATTTTAATATAAGGACTAGAAGCCTTACTGAAAGATTTACTTAAGTCAAAACAAGGTATCAGGTTTAACAAAGATGCTTATCACATTTAACAGCTTTACTAACTGGCCAGAGAAGATGATCTAATATTATTCTCTGCCCTTAAAATCAATGACTTTTTTTCCCCCCCCCAATTTAAAAAAGGTAGAAAGGTTGGAGTGAACTGAAAAAAAAAGGAAATACTGGCAGCGTTGCCTTCTCTTTCAAGCAGAAAAACAAACCGTATTGAAGCATCCTCCGAGATTAAACAAGAAGAGATGAAAACCCTTTGATCTGAGGCAAAGAGCAAGGTGGTAACAGCCAGACTACAGCAGTCACAGTCACTTGGAAAGGCAGCCCTAATCGTTTGAGGTGGAAGGCTGGTCATGAAAATAATAAGGCATTTTCTAAACAAACAAACTAAAAAAAACCCCACACATTACAGCAAAAAACCTTGAGCCTTGTTATAAAGGAAGCTGAGGTGTTTTACCCTGAAAGGAAAAGGCCTCTAGTAGTTGGTGTGGTAGCAACCTTGTATGACCTTTCAACAATGTTGTCACAATTTGGACTGTAAAAACAAAGTTATAAATAAAATAAAATAAAATAACCAACATTTAACAAAACCCCAAACAGAAACAAAACAAAAAACCCAGCCCAAGCTGCAGGGATTTCAGGATTGACTCCCAGTAACTCCAATTGAAAGCCTGTCCCAGGACTGTGCTGCAGACAGGGATCTTTTCCTAATCTGTTTATGGCTGCCTGTTCATACACCAGCATTCACAGAATCACAGAATATCAGGGATTGGAAGGGACCTNCTGGACTCTCTCAAGCAGTTCCCTGTCCTTCTGGAACTGAGGGGCCCAGAACTGGACACACTGCTTTAACATTTCTCCTTTCTCCTCCACATTTACTATTCATACTCATTTCCCACTTTTAGATGAAAAAGCCAAGCTACTCTAATTTCCTCTCCCATGATAAGCCCCCCCACACCTTCAGTTGTTTTGAGATGCATAACTGCATCTTCAGCTCAAGCTCACCCTTTAGAAAATGCACGACCAAAACTATACACCCAGCATCCCAGCTCCTGTGTAGCACCTCTGACTCCTTCTCATCCCCACCAAAAATACTGCTCTGGATACATGGTCCATCATACTGCTCTTTCCTGCAGCTCCCCCACAGTGGCAATCAACAGTCCTACCACGGGAAATCACTTATGGCTCCTTTTTCTGGCAACTCTTTGCTTTGGTTCACAACCACCCGCCTTTGCATTTGCACTACTGGCATCTTTCTGCTTCCAACGGCCCATTCCTTAACACCTCAAATTCTGGTGCAGGATCCAGAGAGCCTCCTGTGCACCGGTGACACCTACAATCTTTGAGCCAGCAGCAGTTTCGGCATTCAGCCTCCTCCTTGGCCAAGATCTTTAATTCAAATGACAACAATAAAAAGTATGACTGAGGCAGCTGCTTTGATTACCTCCTCTTTCACCTTCCAACACCGCCTCAGGTCATCTCCTGTGGCCCTCTTCTGCTACTGCCTTTCCCCCCTCTATTTCCCCTCTAACTGCATCTTCTGTCTAAACTTTATTTAGCACATCCTTTACCCGACAGGGGAAATCCAATCAAGTTTCAACTACCCAACAAAAGCAGACATAAAAGTTATAAGGTTAGTCTGGCACAACAGCCCTCGTTTAATATGGTTCCCCTTTCCAATTACTCATTTAGTCCAAGCCCTTCTTTCTTTTTTCTTATTGTTTAATTCAGCTTTTCAGACCACGACCCAGGAGTCAGCACCCGTCAGTCTTTGTCATTACCAGGGTGGCTCTTCTTTTCTGCTCCAACAGAAGCAGGAAACGACCACTCTCCAGCAGTCAGACCCACAGATACATTTAAAGCACCAGTATATAAAAAAAAAAAACCAATCGAGCAGGTTGCCACCGCGGTGGCAATGGCCTGTCACACCCCTCAGTGCAGTGCTTCAGGCTCAAACCCCTGAAAAAGGCTGTGCCCCAGCAAGCAGGGATGGCGCCCCAAAAATAGGCCTCTGAAGGACAGCAAGCTTTGAGAACTGAGCCTGAGAAGCGCATGCAATTAGTACCGCTGCCTTCGTTTTCAGTTCGTCAGTTTGTTGACTCGCTGGAAACAAAGCTGACTTACATAAAGCCACGGCCAAACTGATGTAAGGGAAATAAAAAACCAAAACAACCCCCATAAACCCCCCTCTTGGTTTTCCTCGGGAAATCTGGTAGCAAATGAGACCCGTCAGTGATTCTTCGCATCATCTTAAAACACGAGTTACCAAAGGACACGTGAAATCCTACTTCAGCCACATCTGGGTTTGTTGCACGTTTTCAGCCACAAATCTGGGATAAATTTGCAACTGTAAGGTTGCTTTCTGTTATGTTTCATGGAAGGAATAGGACTGGATTTACCATCAAATAAATTGTAAAGGATCACATTTTTTGGCTGTAAAGCTTCAAACCTTCCTCTGCTCTCTTCCATGGAGATACAATTTCACTTCAGACAGTGCTCCTTGGGTAGAGACCTGCAAGTTTCGATCTTTCTTGATCTGCAGCCCCCTAACATTTTCCTAAGACCAGCGCAGGCCGCTCTCTAGACTTGCAGGAACAGGGGGCAGTAGCTTTTCCTGGATGCCATGAAAGCAGCTCACTAGCCTTAGCCGCGCAGTTGCCACTTCAGATTCACAGCGAACAAACAGACAAGAGGTTACCGAGGAGCTTAATGTCCAGGTTTCCATCGTACCCAAGCCTGGATTTCCTTCTTGCAGCAGCTAAACGTTTGTCTCGCTTTTTTAACACTGTGCAGGGAATGAAGGGCGTCTCATCCAGCAGCAGAGGAAAGGCCAAAGCAGATTCCAGCTGCAATCCAACCTGCCTAACAACCGCTTCAGCCCGTCTTCCAGGAAACAAACTCCTTCAATATCGCAAGCGCAATTACTCCCAGCTGCACGCTGCCACCATCACAAAAGCAAATAAAACAATGGACACTTCTCACGTTGGACTTCGGCAAAAGATGTTTATTATTATTATTATTGTTGTGTGGCTGTTGTACCTCCCTCTGCTCTGCCCACAGTGGTGGCATAAATGCTGTTACCATATTGCAGCTGATGACGCCGGTGTACAAATCAAAATCCAGCTTAATTTCAAACTCCATTAGAAACACAGGAAAAAAGATCAACATTTACGAAATGTAAAGGGAAAAATGGTACGGAAAGAATTATTATTTTTTTATTTTTCAAGCTTCCAAGACAGTATTACAAACAACAGAGAGCAAAGTAAAGCTAGAAATGAAATACTTGACAGCATCTGTTTAAAAATTACAGCTAAGAAACCTAATAAAAGTTGAATAAACAGTTACTAGAAATAAAAATTTTTACACATATGATATTTGTCTGGGATTTTTATTTCTTTAAAATAATTCATACAAATGGTTACAGTCACAAACATGATTTTAACCAAAAATATTGCTAGCCTACCACATTACCAGGAAGGAATCAATGTAGGCAATGAAATGCTGCTACTTTTCAGTAGTCTAGTGCCTTTTTCGCATACCACCAATAATATATACTTTAACTGGTGACAAAAAGCACAATGCTCGTTTATACAAAACCTTTTTTTATTTTTGTTTTTCCTCAAAATCTCTTTGCGAGGTTGTCTTCATTTTGAAATAAGGGAACTCATGCCAAAATTAGGAGAAACTGTTTTTCTTTTGTTTACTAAATTATTCTAAAAAATAAGACAAGCAGGTAGAAAAAACAATGCACTGTGTGGCGTAGAAAGAAAAATGGGAAAAATTCATTGTCCTGAGAAGTTTGCCAACTGCCTCATTTTTGGGCATGTTTTAAAATATAAAAGAAAAGATTTTTAATCTCAAAATTGGTTTGTTGAATGCCTCCCTTATGTTTTTCCTTGTTGACAGCTAAGCAAACAAACCCTTTTTAATGTTCTAAAAACTGTACACAGACAAGTACATTCATGATATAATTAACTACTAACTTCTCTTGCTTAACAAAGAACCCATAGGACACAGAAACAGTGAATCAGTCCACTGGACAGGGACAAACTACAATTTATACGGAGGAAAAAATGTTTCCAAATCTTCTTTTTGTCTCCCACCTTTTTCCTTTTATACTGTATATTGGACCAGTTTCTAAAACAAGAATCGTCTCCTCCTGTAAGTTCATGGTTTTGCCTTTAATCAAAATCCAGGGTTTTGTTTTGTTTGTTGGTTTTCCACACGCTGAAGCTGTAATCTCCGATGTTGGGAATGCTGTTTTCGTAGGCTACAATTGGTCGCTTGGGTGGTCTCTATCAGCTTCTGGTTTGACAGTTTGGCCGGGGGAAGGAGCATGGGGCGGGTGGGCCACAGCAGGGAGGCCATGTGATAAAGACATAGGGTTGGGGACTATTCCTTCTACTGCTGCAGGTATGCCAGTTGAAGCCACACTTACAACGCCTGGGGGATACCTGCTGAGAGAAGGAAACAAGAACATACATTAAAACCAAGAGACGACTGACTGGAAAGCCCACCTTGGCTCCTTCTACAGCTCCAGAGATGCTTCTCTTGTTTTCAGACCAGTGAGAAAAAGAGTTGGTTAAGCTCCAGGTGAGATACCATACGCAGATGCTAAATAAGCCAGAAGATGCTGTATTTTACCCCCACAAGAAATAAAGGTTTCCTAGACTGTTTATTCAGATTTCACATTAAATAGCAAGAGTGTCAGCACAGCGATGGAAACATCCTGGAAGTATTGCTTCTCTCCAAGTACATCTCAACAAGAAGCAATTCAGGCTAGGTCAGCACAATATGTATCTGTCCTCTTAGTCTTTTTAGTCTTTTCTTCAAGTTGACCTTCAGGGCTTTTTTTTTTTTCCTCTTTCATTCTTATGTAGAAATTTTAAAATTCCACTTTTGTGCTTTGGAAAAGTATTTCTTTAAACTATTCCTGCAGTTACAGCTTTCTGATAGGCCTTCAAAAGAGCGATCGTACCCACACACTCCTGGGAGACAAAGTCAAGCTTATTGCACCTGAGTAACTTTTTCAGCATCACACTTGCCACTGTTATTAGGCTGAAAGAGAACCAGTACTAGGTAGTTATTAAGGGCACATGCTTAAGACAGACTGCAAGGGAGAGAGATGCAAACACAACCAACCTATGGATGGTTTTAAAGATTTCTTACTCCAGCTGGATGAACACTAAGGCCTAAATATTTTACCAATCAGTCATCCTCTGATTCAGCTTGATTTTATGATGGCTCTGATATTACAAGGCTAAAATAAATCTTGCAAATCTGTTTCAATCAGATATATTTGGTATCTGATTCAGATATAATTGACCAACACTGGTATTTCACGGTGCTGTATATAAACAACACTTTTAACAAAACCATGTCTTCTTTTTAGCCAAATACCTCAATACCCATTTGCAAGTTATCTCAGGCTGGCCAGGTAACATCAGAAAACATCACACTCAGCCCTTCTTCTCTCCTGCTATATTCTGCTCACCCAAGCATCCTAGCGAGAGCATTAGCCATTTAAAAGGCTAACTGCTTACTCACTGGGGCATTTGCCACCTTAGCATTGAACAAAATGAGGGAAAAGGCACTTGCAGCCTGGTCAAGCTTTTTCAAGTATCACATTATTTGGCTCTCGATTGTCTTCTCATCACAGTTCAACGCTGAATGCATCAGGGAATTTCACCCTGTTTCAGCAGCATGTTTTCTAAAATAATGTATGTTTGTGTTGCTCATCCTAAATTCCCTCAAACTGAGAGAATATTAGTGCAGAACTCATAAAAAAAAAAAAAAAAGAGGAAAAAGTGAGATGAAAGCACATTTACTAATTCTTTTTTGTTCTATCACAGAAACTGCCTTTTGCAAACACTGTGCCAGAGGAGCTCGGCACAGCTCCCTGACGTGGCACAGGGACCATGAAGACACCACACGCTGGCCAGGTGATTGTAGGGAAGATTCCTACAGATCATACCACTGACTGTTACCCGGGGTGGATAAAACAGGATGTGAAAGAACACACCACCTGTAGGCCAGACAACTTTGCTCCCAACTGTACATGTATTCACAGGGCTTCCTAAGCCAATTCCTTCTCCAGAGAGGCTCCTTAGAATTAATTTGCAATTGCTAATGGACTTAGTTGCTTGTTTCAGTACCTCAATTTGACTTTTATTAATCAAATTTCTCAGTTCTTATGAAAACTGTCAGACTGGGTATTGTTTCACTTATTCAGGTTTAATTCTGAAACCGCTTATCTGTTACTCTAGGTGCTTTGCAAAAAAGCCCAACATGACATGATAGAAACTTACATTTTAAAGCTCAACGCAGCAACTGTTTTCCACACAGAATCTCTACTTTCTAACAACATATTCCCTGAGCATCAACACACCGGGGCTGGGAGAAATCAAGGAGAGCACCAATTCTACAACTGTGTCTCCCTCAAGAAGAAAAGTCAGAACCTCCCCCTCGTGAAAATGGATGGTGCAGGGTCAGGAGCATGAAGAGTTAACCTTGTGAGCACGTTAAGCAGTTCAAACTACACATCTGTAATTCTCCTTTGACTCCAAATATTCTTTCTCTATGTAAAAACATTCCCCTTGGACACCAAGTTATAATAATCAGCATTCTACCTGCCAGCACTTCTCAGACACAGGCTTCCTAGACTTTTACTAAAATCCAAAATATCTTGTCCTAAAGCTACACGGTGGTAGTAGCCCTCTAGAGAAACTGCATTTTGCTTAACAACTCCTAACACTATTTTGCCATTCTCTTTTCTTATTTTGTCCCTTTTTAATTTAATCATCAGTGTTGTTCAAATCTTATCTCTGAAAAGACGGCACATAAACTCAACAGCCTCTACACACGGGCATTTCTATCCTATATAACCTTCCCTTATGTTGCTATATATTGCTTTTCAGTTCTTATCCAGCGCATACATTCCCTCCAGCACTTCATCAGGGTGCTCCCAATCACCCTCCTCTGGTAGCCGTAAGTTGAAACGTTTTCCAGGTAAAATGTCCATGGAATTAAAATTTTTGTGAAAACAGCAGTGAAAAGTCAGTTACACCTCCTCTGCTATTTCTTACTCTTCCTTCCCCTTCCCCCACATAGTCTTAATTTATGAAAAAAAAAAAAAAAATACAGTAGCCATCTTAATTACAACTGAAAGGCAACTCTCATTTCTATGTTAATCTCCCATATTTTTTAAAACTACAGAAGCATCTTGATCTCACTACGTTAAGTTCTGTTCAAGAAAGTGAGTCTGTACCAAGGGCTTAAAAATTTAACTGTGTGCTTTTACCTTACATTAGAGTCTGAAAATTATCAGTGAAATACCTCAACAAAACTCCTGAATTACCAACATCTAACTATTGCCATCCAAGTACCTCTTCAGTACCTGGATATTCTCATCTGCTACCTGTTAAAAGGCTGAAAAATATGTCAACATGTCTATAAATTGCACAATGACTTGTTTGCTGGTTGTCAGATTTCACTTTGCCTACAACCTGCACACTCTGTGACACAGGAAATGGCAGCGAGTCATTTAAGAGGCAGCTCAGTAACAAATACACAGTAATAACACAAAAGCAGGGTATATTATGCTGCTTCACCGAGACTATTATAAATAGTTCCTTCTCAGGAATATCATTCATGTTTACTCATGGGATAGGTCCCGTTTGCTTGACCTTTTGTGTTGATAGGGTGTCTTGCATTTCACATAGTAAATGGTTTTGTTTTCCACAGAATGTGATGACATTCATAAAATCTAGATTATATTCGGCTGATGAATGTTCAATGTTCTTTGCCTGTGATAGTATCTGATAATTTAAGAGTTCTGTCCTATATCAAAATACAAGTAAATAATATATCCAGAATAAAATAACCTCCTTAGTTTCAGTTCACCAAAAGAGCTATTTGCATTTTTTAACATATAAATTATTATCCCAGGTCTTATCTTCTAACGCAATTACATGACTATGATACAGTTATTAGCACATCTGAAACATCACGCTGCCTGTGAAAGACTCCAGAGCTCAGCTAGGTGAATATAATCTTGGATTGCAAAGAGAAGACAGAAAAATCTGTTTTCCAAAATCATTTCAAAGCCTGTACTTAATCCAGGTAGGAATTAAGCATCAGCAAACACTGCTACTGAAACCAAATTCTTCATAAAGCCTGAGCTTCAAGTTCCACATATTTTATACTGCACAAAAGAGTAATTGCCTTCACCCACACACAAACACTATTCTATCACTACTGCAAAAAGAAGTTTCTAATATTTGTTGTATGACTAACTTCTCCCTCAGAATTCCCCAAATGACTTTTCTTTTGCAATTAAAAATAACTGTCATCAAAATTTATTTACGATTAATTTTCCTTATTGAAAAAACTGACTAAAACAATGTTTAAAAAAGGCATTCAGGTCTGTGTTTGTCCTGCTTGAATTAAACACATATGGTCTTTACCTTGTAAATCATTAACTCCCAAAACATTCCAGAGTTAAAATCCATTTGTAGCTGTGAAGCCTGCTTCTGCTGGACTTGTGACCCCCAAAATGAGAACAAACAACTGTGTTTTATTTAAGCATGCAACCCTGTTCCTAACTGCCCTGACAGGGTTGGAGTTATTACCCACTGTTCAGCAACACCTGCCTTTCAGGCTCAGTCACATTCAGCTCTACCCCGAGTACTTCACACTGGAGTCAATGAAACCACATGGTGCGTGGAAGACGACACGTGCTTAAACTTTTCATTTAAGCAAATAAAACCACCCTTCTTCAGATATTTAGGGCTTCGGGTACTTTGACAAAAAATAAAGACCTTGACATGATGTGAGATATATACATGTTGACCAAATCAAAGTTACTCTTTTCCCTTGGTGTATTTACAGCTACTGATAAAGAGATTACGGCAGAGAGTGGTGATGCTCCCCCCTGTCATCTCTCCATCACTTTCTGATGAGACTGTTAGAAGTCATTGGGACATGAGAGCTTTGCTCCACTTCTCAGCATTGCACAGCTGGGTTCTCATAGGGGGTAACACACACACACAAAAATAATCTTACATCTATAAAAAGCATGGGGTAGCTCTCCTAAAGAAGGACAAAAGAGAAGAAAGATCTATGAAGAAGGACTACAGACAGATTAGGACAAAGGGGTATAAAAAAAATAACTAAAGGGCTGCACCTTCTCTTCCCTCAAGGCATTGAGGGAAGCAGCTGTTTGTAGCCTTCTCAGCCACTTCCATCCTACTTATGTACAAATACTATACTGGAAGATAAATAATTGCAGACATTTTTCATAAAGAAAACTGTGAAGCTGTTCTATTAGAAAAAATTTGCTGCTAGAACAACTGCTAGGGATAAAGGGACAGAGAAAGGCTCTCAAGTAAAGTAACTAAGATGTATTAGACATAAAAAAATGTCCTTTTCTATTCCTAATTAAGAGCTGTTTTCACAGTTGATTGAGAATATATAGATTAAGTCTCTCAAATGCTTTTGCTTAAGAATTAAATCTGTAATTTAGAAAACATTATTTTAAACATACTTTCATAATCACCACAGGCTATTCTACTGTATTCACTGCTGAGTTATTTGTTCTCTCACATGTCTGGAGGCCACAAAACCATGTAACAGTAGTTTATTACTGGAAGTCTTTCTGTGACCTCCTGGCTGCATCATCACCTTCAGCAAAAGGAATACAAACTTCCACTGCACTCGCTGAGGAAGACCAGAATTCTTTTATTGAATACACAAAAATATACGTATTGTTCACACAAAAAAAGATAAGGAAACACACTTATGCACTGCACGACTGACTTCAACTAGCAAAACAGGATTGTTCTCCTGAATGCAACAATTATGAAAACAATATAGCTTGGGCCTAATCCAAACACACTTCATTTATTAATAGGAAGGTCTTTTATTTATTCTGGAATGCATACCTCTGAATTAAGGAGGTATTTCGTTTACACCTGGAGCATGCTTACCTGTATGCAGCACCATTAAGCTCTGGATGAACAACTCCCGGATCCATGCTGGCCCAATGTGTAGCTGCAGTCAAATGATCTTTGTTAACACAGTTTTTCAGACTGTCTGGAATACGACCTAGGAAAGAGATAGGAAATAAATAAAAAAAAACATAAAAATTGCATGCCATATGCTCTTAATATATCTATATTTAAAATAGTTATAAATATTTGCATATTTAAATCAACACATAAACTCACATGAGGAGCTTATTTTTGATCCTTGTTGGTCCTCTTTTCTCTGGGACTTGGTTAAAATACTGTGCATAATTTTTATTTCTCTGTCTCTTTTTGTCTTTTGTGCGCAGGGTCTCAGTAAAACCATAATCAACAAGATCCCCACTTTCCAAGAAGCTAAAACCTGAATATAGAGAATGGCTGCCGATCAACTTCAGTAATATAGCCTCCTGCTCTGTCTTTAACTTCATTTGCCTCCTTTTGCCTCCATGTAAAAGCCTGCATTGAACAATGTAGGATTCTGAACCGAATTTTGCCGTAAACCTGAATACAACCAGCATTGTTTTCCTGTCCTCCTGATCTTCCCCGTTCTGATCTCAGTTGCTCTTCACATTTATTTGCTGTAATGTGTTAATCCTCCAGCTCGCTCTTTCATTCATACAAAAAAGATTAAAATAGATGAGAAAACTCCCTTCTTTATTCCTTCAAGACTTCTGCTTAACCTCTGAAGTATAACTGAAGTATAAATGAAATCCATAGAAGACTCAGATACTGGAAAATCTGTAAACTTGATTCAGCAAGTACTGGACAAGCCTCTTACTGTTGTAATGTAGCCTTTCCAAAGTTTAATCTTACCGTGGATTTGCACACAGAGAAGTAAAAGAGCTGAGTTCAAGTCTACCTTTGCTACTTGTGGCAACAGTGCTCCAATGCATCTTCAAAAGCTGACCATTCTCCATCACTAAAGAATTCAGGCTTCTTGTCTCCAACTTCCTACTGGAAATCTGATTAAGGACTTCACTGCTCTTTGCCTGTTCTTTCTATCCATCAGCTTGGCCAAAACGGGGCTGTAAAAAAGCCTTTTCCTGTAATTGCTTTTTGTCTAGTAGATACTATCAAATACTTGTAACTCCATGACTTGCCCTTCTGTCACTAGAACTTCCCACGTTTCCTATGTGCTCGCTGAAAGGGCTTCTTCGTTCAGTATCAGTACGTGCTCCGTTACGAGTGAATTCGTACTCTTCCCCCGACTAGAAACCATCTTCTAAATTTAGCTGAAATACATATCCATCTAAGCTTCTGCCAAAGTTGTCCCTAAATTTAAACAGTATCTTCCTTCTTCTGATGTTTATCCTTCTCAAGTATTTTTCAACTGCAATCATGTCTTCCTCCTTGCCCCTCTCGTTCTTCATTTTGCTAACTTATGTAGACATGTTCTGTTAGTCTCCCATTACAAAACAGTTTCTATTGATGCATTTTAAACTTTTTTGATAATGATCTCTTCATTTGCAATGCTTGTCTTTCCATTTCTTCCATTAGTGTTTTCAGTGGCCCTCCTTATTTAAGACTTTGAATATTCTGATGTTCAATAATATATTGAAAGATATTTCATCTCTGCTTATTGCTTTTATTTTATACGTCACATTTTATTTTAATGTCATTGACTTTTTGGGAAGAGCAGAACCCCTTAACATCTTTATAGTTAGATGGTAGGCACAGACTTCATGCCCTCATTGCACACCTCTTTCCCAATTAGCTTCTCTCTCTCTACAGCCACTCCCCTTTGTGTTCCCCTATGGCATTCAAATATCCAGCTTTATCCCACGCTTCCTGATTCTTTCCTACATTCATTTCACTGCAATTCAGTGTCATTCTCACCTCCCTGATGTTGGCCTCAGTTTGATCTTACTACAAACCATGTGCAAACACTGAAGCACTGACAGCTTCAATACAAATCAATGATTTAGATCGCTGATAGCACAATCACACACTTCAAGAAAATACAGGTCTGTTGTCCCAGGCACACATTTTGGGCAACTGCACAATATCTAACATAAAACTAGCTCAGTATAGATGACTCTTACTCAGTTTTCAGATTTCAGCCTATTAACACTTATCTACACATCAGTCATTCCCCAAGTATGCTGGTTTGTGCAATCACTCCCAGAACTATTTGGGAGCAGGTAACAGTTATACAACAACTTAATGAAATGTATTATTAGAGTTCTTCTGCAGTATAAGCACAAGGACCAATTCCAGCAAAGGGATGGTCAGACTCTAAGCCAGAAAGAAATAGTCCTTTAAAGGGCAACTAAGAGCAGGAGTTTAAGAGGTGCCTTTAATCACCATCCAGAGGAGAATCTTCTTTCTGCACAGGCTATAAATGAAAACTAAATCGCCAAACCTCTCTAGGCTACTGCTAGGGCTTTTTGTATAGCAGAGCAATGTGTTGGCACTGAGCTACTCTCAAGGTGACACAGATGGCCCTTCATGTCTGCAGAGCATTCAGTCTATATTGCCAAGGGGGGAAACAGCAAAGTCCTACTAAAGAGAGAACATTAGTGCTTAATGAATCATTTTCCACTATGAAAATCCTTCCTTTTATTTTAGGCTACAAGGGATTCAAACCAATGCCAAATGGCTCACTCTTCTCATTTTATTTATTAGCATGCACGTTCAAGACATAAATGTTTTCTCTTATGTGAACAGTTTACAATTACATGGCAGTTATATAACAAAGAGACCTTGCTCTTTAAAATGTCAGACTTCTTCAGCAATGCTTTAGAGACAGAAATATTTAAAATAGAGTACCCTCCCAATAAAACACTGAAAACTTTGTTTTGACAGAGGGAACGAGTGGTTGAGATACGAGTATTACTAGGAACAGCATGAAGGTCTAGATGTTTTATCTCTGCACATCACAGCCTTAAAGACACTGAAAGTCCAGACTGTCCTCCAAGACAAATTTGGAAAATATACAGGTGCCAAAAAGAGAAGAATAAAGGAAACAGAACTGCTTGTTACAATTATAAGGGGGCATCCAGGAAAACCTATGGAAAATCAGCAGTATCTGGATGACTTGCAGTCAAACCTATCAAATGGGTAGTATTTACAGCAACATCAAGGTAGATTTTTTACATGTAAGTACATTTCTGTTATATGGAAAAAGTACTTATTTTGCAGTGCCTGCCTTTTCCTTGTAATCACAATGAACCTCCAAAATTATCTGTTCCAGTTCTGAGAACAGGCTTAGCGCGCATCTGCTAGCTTCCACGTTTTAAATATTAGAACTGGTAAACAAAACCTTAGGTTGATTCTTTTCAGCACTTTCAAGACAGAGGAATGAAAAAAGGTCGTTAAAAAGAAACAACCAGTGAAGGATCTTATAAGGTGAGTTAGTACCTGTGATCGCTCTTCGGATCTCTCGCGCTGCTTCTTCCCGCATCTCGATTGAGGCTTGTTCACTATACCAGGCTGCATGTGGGGTACAGATCAGGTTTGGTGCATCCTTCAAAGGGCCCTGACTAAAGCTAAACAAAGATTTAAAACAAGATCAAATGACAAAAAATACTGGGGGGGGGGGGGGGAGGAGGGGG
>VXBJ01007335.1:1250905-1308737 GCA_013400055.1 Nycticryphes semicollaris
TCCAGATGGATTTTTACATACAGAGATTAATTTCCACAACGGAAAAGAATTGCATTTCTATTCCTTGTTAGGTTTGGTTTTAATTCTGTCAGTTAATTTAATATGGTATACATAAGCAACAATCACCTCTTATAAACTCAAAGGGTAGACCCTAAGTATAGCAGCAACATTAGCTTCTGTCCAATGCACTTATTGCTAACTACAGCCACTGCCACTCCAGTTCTTGTGCAGAAATGCATATAGCAAGACCCAAATCAATTCAGGATGCCATTCTATTTGTCCAGTTCATCACAGTTTTACTTCTACTGCATCAGCCAACAAAACTGTTTTCTCAAGAGTCACTGTCAATGTGACATTTCATGATTCAAAGAAAAAGTCTTAAAATTATTTCCAAATAAGAAGCATGTCCATCAGCAGCCTCTTTTTTTTTTTTTTTTTTTTAATTCAGGGGGGTTTTTTTCTGTTATTTTAAGCTATTTTTTTCTTTCCTCTTCCTTTATAGAAACTCCACAGAAAGAAGGAAATTTACTTTACAGATTGATTTTCAGGGAAAGCAATAAATCTGTGTAAAAGTGCTATCACAGATACAGAATAAAGAAACTGAAAATAATGGAAACTTACTCCTCCTATTTGTTTCCAGTTTTAATAATCTTACAGTCAATTGCAACAACAGGAGAGCAAATATTTTAAGACAAAAGCGTGCTTTCAGAGTTGGTCATAATTCATAAAATGATAGATTTCATCTGTAAGTTCAATAAACATCAGAGTATCTGGCAAAACTCTTGAATAAAGAGTTGCACGCTGCGATCAGATAGGCACGCAGCACTGAAGCCAAAGGAAATTGTGGCTGTAAACCTGCAACTGAATCTCTGCAGATGGCATCTTCATGCAGTAAATGGGGCTTCCTATGGCTGCAACAGTCTGCTTGTGCAGATCTGAGATCTGAATTGGGAAGAATGTACATAGCTGGAAGTCCCTTGGGCTGTCAGACTCTGGCTTTGCACAGCACTACTGCATTGCAATGACTACATTTAGAAGTAAATGAATGCAGGGTATGCATAAATAAAATTAAGTATTTGTGATGTGGCATTGTGTCTCAGTAGATATAAAAATTCTGCCTAAAAGAATACTATTCTATGTTTTTAAAGCATTTACTCCCTCCAAAGCTAATACGAGAGAGATCGCCCTCTCTCTAGTCTTTACAACTTGCCCTCAAGTCCTGAATCTGTTCCTCTTCAAAAAATTATGTGGATTATTCCAGTTAAAATTAATGTCTCTTCCTGCCCATTCTGAAATAGACTTGTCACACATGAGCAGTAAGCTAAAGCAGTCTATTCTCGTAACTGGCACTCAGAAGACAGGTTCAAGACTCAAGGACATACCAAATAGGCTCATTTCCGATTAGGAGTGCTGGTATCTTAATACCAAAGCCACTCTGGGGAGTGGTACGTTTCTGCCTAAAACACCAGACTTCTCGGCGTCATTCAAAAATTAAGGCTTGTGCTACCAGCTCTGCTAATGACAGCAGAGTTACTGCTCCCCTGATAAAGGGTAAAACAAAACCAAACCTGCACTCTGGCAGCCTTTTTTTTATCTTAAATTTTTCTCACATCAGATCCCAAGTCTTTGCCTTCTGAAAGAGTCTGTTCAATAATCTGTATTAGTTGCCTCCAGAGTTATATCAATGACAAAGGAGCATTCCCCAGAAAGCCAGGCTCAGGATTTGAACCCAAGTCCCTGCTATTTCTACTAAATAATCCTATTGGACTTTTTTTTTTTTTTAAAGGAATTTAATCTAGGATGCCACTTTTTCACTTCTGACCACATACACAAGCTCCATCTACATCTGCATTAGTCCAGTGCTGCACAGATTCATGTTGCTTTACTAAGGAGTATTTAGCTACCAAACGAAGGGAAAACTCAATTTACTTGTTGCTGTTGATTGCATCATGCACTAAGACTTAAAAAATAAGAAAGTGAACAAAATGAAAAGAAAAGAAAAGGAAAAGCACCTGAATGGTTCTGACTCATGTACATCTAAGGCTGCCCCTCGTATCCTTCCTTCCTTCAGGGCCTGTGCAAGTGCTTTTTCGTCTACTAACCCACCTCGAGCTGTGTTGACCAGGAAAGCCCCTTGTCTCATCTAGGGAAAGTTAAAAACAAGAATGATGAAATAAAAATAAATGAAATAAAATCGTTGTGGCATTATTTTTTTACTCAAAAGAAGCATCCAGTACAACAAAGGCTATTCAGCTGGTTTAACCTGTAACAGTTGTCTTCCCTTTCCAGGGAAAAGTACCACAAAATGTGATGCTTCTAATATAAAATGCTATTTCACAGCACTTAATAACCTTTTGTTTCTTGTAAGTAGTGTCTTTTAATAGAAGCGTTTGAGATACTGTGCAGTAACATGATCAAAAGATACAACTGTGCATATGAAAGTGACAGATCATTTTATGCCTTTTTATTTCACTGTGAAATTGCATGAGACAGAAACTACAGCACATTCTTAAACAAATTCATATTTTGTGGTTTTCAACTTTCACACACACAAAAAAAAAACCTGCATGAATTTTTCAGAAAAAATCAATGCTTTTGGATTTTCAAACACTTTTCCCTTTAGTTGCCAAAACACAGTAGATCTATGTTTTATTTATTTTTGTTACTTAAAGCTTCCTCCTCCCTGTGAGACTTTTCAAATAAAGGTCTAAAGAATTCTTATATTATTCAATTAAAAGGCATGAAAATGAATTTGGTTGAGAACGCTGTGTGCCCAGGAGAGAAGCTGTGCTGTGCATTGTGCAGATTAGCATTGTAGATGACACTGTGCGGGGAGAACTACAAGAATTTACACCATAATATATCCACAACATGAAAAGAAAGTCCCAGTTTAAATAAGAGAGATGGTACAGAAAAAAAAATTAAAAAAATTACTACGTTCTGCTTCCAGCCACCCTAATTCTTCATCTTTTACCAGCTGTCTCAAACACAGCCTCTAATCTCAGAAGCACTTCTGTGCATGAAGGTAAGCAGGAACCAAGGTGAAGATGAGTGGTAAAAATCTCATTTTGTACAGACTCCATCTCTCACCATAAGAAAAAGAAAACCCCAACATTTTGACACCATGTCAACTACTAGACACCTACACATCAAACTAAACTTATGTAAATGGATTTTTAACTCTGAAAGACTGATTCAAAATGCCAAACTCGTGAACAAGGTTTGGATGCAGGGCAGCTACAAGTTTATATGAGATCATACGAAATATTAAACAATTAACATCCATATGCTTGCAGTAAGGTTATAAGAAATAAAAAAACCAACTTTATTTTACTGGCTATTTCACTGGGTTTAGTGTGGCCCCATTTGCAGACTCTTGGGCTTACAGGAGAACCAGCTACTGGTCTGTATAGCAAAACTGAAGTCCACTTACAGGAGCAGAACTAAGGGGTACTTCTTTTAGTTTTGTGTAATCAACTTGGGAATTAGAAGAGTGAAGAAAGAAATGGTGCCATGACCTTAAGTTGGCCTAGTAAAAACAAGATGTTCCTGATGGGAACCACCACTACATCTCCACTACTTGTCAGCTGTAAGAACTAAATCAGAACTAGGACAGCAGGGCTCACCCACACGGCAACCACACTTTCTTTGCAGACATACAAGCTCACGGGAGCTTATACACCCCTTTCTATTTCTGTGCTCTTGGACAGAGAAAATTTGAGTTTTAAGTATGGCCTACTGTACTTATATGCCCTTTGAAGGACTTAAAAATTTTAATCAAAGTGAATCCTGCTAAAATCTTCTGTCCAACCTCAACCTTTATGAACTTGCTTGAGTTTTCATTTTCAGACTACTTACAAAACTCTAAAGCTAGTACACTAAGACAAGTCCAAATCAAACAGAAGATGGCTGCACAAATGCATTCTAGTGGGAATGAATTACATGACTCATGATAAACTGTAAGGGTGGATGCAGCTGGAGATGTTCCTTAACAATGGGTGGAAGTTTAAAAGAGCTTCACAGCTAGAACTGCTGACGGCTGTTGAATTCAACTACACTAAACCTGCGTAACTGCTTTAAAAATATATTGCATTTAAAAGGCAGCGTCATCTTCTCAAATCTGTAAAACTGAAGATGATCTCAGCTTCTCTTAAGAGCACTTGATTACCACGGGTTCAACAAACACAAGTTTGAAACACTTTTCAGAGCTACTCCGGTACCACAAGGCCAAGCACAACGGCTAGCAGAATTCTCATTAAAGGGAAAAGCTACTGAAATTTCAAAGACATTCTAAGGTTATGTAATTTCAGATTCTAAACAAAATTCAGGGTGAAACTTTAGTGAAATGAGATGCACCATACTTCTCTGTACTTTGTTTAAAAACTGGTTATTACATGAGCATGCGCTGTCAGACAGAAGTGGCACGCAACGCCCTCTAAAAATTTTAGGCGAACTCCAACATCTGTCAGCCTAAAAAAGTTATTCTGCCCTTTTTGATACTTATTCAGAAAACATGCTCTAAGCAAACTAGGCAGTCAAAGGTGTTACAATTTTCTGGTTTACAGCTGTTAACAACACAGACTGCTTCATCCAAACTTCTATGCAAAGCAAGAACTACCTTCTAACATTTTAATCCTTGCTTTAATCATGAAGGATAACAAATAGCAAGATAAATGCTTAGAATGTTCTTTCCAGTACAGACTTTACGATATGCATTTCATTTCAGATGCTATCACTCAGTTTTAACCTGGCTTGTTGTGTTTGTTTCTCTGATTGATTCACTAAAGTCTCTCCAAAAAGCCTATCCCATGATAGACTGGTGCAAGTTTCACAGGCTGCTGTGTAACGAGTGACCACTGCTAAGCCTCCAGATGGTCCCACTGAATTCAGTGTGATTCCGTTTCATTTTAGATGTCTGCTTGCAAAGACATCTACCCATGTAATAACCATTAAACGTATCTAAGCACACAACAAAAGGGAACATTCAGGGCAGGCTGACAGGGCTCTGTTCTCTTAAAAGATTTGCGTTTTACACTTCTTAATTTTGTAGTTTTAAATCTCAAACCCTGGTTTTATGTTGGATGGACATGCAAAATCCCCAAGTTCTTAAATCAAGAAGTGTAATAATCATGAGTTTTCCACTGTGGTCCTATACGACTGTGGGACATGTCCAGTAATTACTTTAGTTCCAAAGTTCAAGAGTAGTAGGTGCAAACTATTTCTCAGAAGCCAATTAATGATTTTACTGTGAAAGAGAGCTATTGTCACTGTTACCAATATGTACAAACACTACATATATTAAGAATGTATCTTAGAATTTCTTTCCTGTACACTATTTACATTCCTACATCTCAATGTTGTATTTCTTCTTGTTATCTACACTGAGGTTGGAGTTAGAAGCTAAACATTTAATGAAGAAGCTTACTATCAAATTAGTCAATAATGAAGCAGTTACTACACCTCGATTTTGAAATTATCGTAATATTACCTAAAACTTTAGGGAGAAGTTAGTATTAATTCCAAGAAATGTTATTTTTCCAAATAATGCAATGCTGTAAATGTGGTCCCGTCCATGAAGCGCTCTGCAAGCATCAAGACTGAGCACAGGGGGGAGCCATTTAGTCATAATCCCTAAATTGCATCTAAAGAACTCAAAACTGAGGAGCAAGAGTGAATGGCAGAATTGCTACCTTGAAAAAACATAGGTAAAGGACGTAGCTACTAGAAGACAAAGAAGAAGTGCTTTTACAGAAATGCAACTTTATTAAATCTCAGCAACGTTAAGAAGAGCAAATTATTTCCACAAATGCAGTGTTACTGAGCAAACAAAAGACAATAAAAGCAATCATACATAAATCACCAGCTGTTTCCTAATGATTTATAAACCTGCTTGATCTCAAAGTGGCAAAAGGGAAAGAAATTTCTTTCAAATGAGAATCTGCTCATATACACAAATAACCGCTATACAGTGTCAGCCACCAGCGCCAGTGTGAAGGGTGTCCACAGAGATCATTACCTGCTTTATGGTGAAGTCATTAATAAGATGATGATTGTGTTCATTCAAGTTGCAGTGCAGGGTAACACAGTCACTGTGGAACAGCAGGTCCTGCAAAGTGCTCACACGCTGCAGTCCCAGAGCACGCTCCATGCCATCTGAGAGGTATGGGTCATAGAAAATCACACTGAAGCCAAACGCTTTGGCACGTAGTGCTACTGCTTGCCCAACACGCCCTAGAACAAGATAAACATGCAACGAGAACAGATGTGAAGCAGCTGGTGTAAAGTAGCCTCCTCCTTCCTATTGCAAATGCTCATATCAAACCATACTGTTTTGTACAGCAACTGGAAGAGGGTAAAAAAAGAGGCGGCTCCCAAACCACTCGAAGTCACCACTAAGATCAGAAACGTTACATCTGGGCTGTTTCACACTCTTGTTTTGAACAAAGCAGGAGGCTTGCACCTTTTGCAACCGTAGATCTGAAATGCCAGAAGATGTCACGTAATCTGCAGTAACGCATGTAATACAATGGTTTGCCTGCTGGGCCTGTAAAACACTACCGCTTGTGAACACATCCTGCCAAGGACTTATTCTTATCCATGTCAGACCAGCTGGCTTTAATAAAAAGCTATAAAATTAATCCTCAAAAATGGACGCAGTAAAAGAGAATTTGTTTAATCTGAAGCTCAACCATTCTCAATGCATGGGCTCTCCTTTTTGAACTAGTGTTTGCTTTCATTTTGAGTAAGGTCCTTTCGGTTTAAAATGCCTACAAGAATCCCATCATCTCAGGCTCTAAAAAAAAAAATCTATGTGTATCCATCTACATAAATGATGAATAAACACAGTCCATCATATGGCACCTAGTTAAGAAGAGTGCCATTGTGGTGACATTTGGTATTCACATTGACCTTAGCTTTTCTCTGTTCCATTTGCCTTACTGTCATATTTGAGATTGTGACTGAAATTGCTGTTTGGGCATGACTCCATGCCACAGGTATCAGGAGGTGTGTATTTCCCCTTGACACACTACCAGTAAAATGCAAAGGAAAGAAGTGAGTGAGTACATCTAGTGAGTAAGGGCATTTTGAAGAATGAGAACTAACGGACTTTTCACATTACAACACTACATGGCTAGATACTCACATTAAGAGTATTAGAAGTGTTAGATAAAGACATCTCAAAAGCATCACTAGACACACCATAATAATAATGTCTCATTTTAGAAAAAAAGTCAACAAGTTTTCTTTTGTAACATCCAGCTTTGTTCAAAAAAGCACCAAATTAACACAGGGAAATCCTGTCTCTTCCGAATTATGCTTGAAGGGATTTCCCTCTGCTTTTCAGTTTCTCTTTGAATAAACTTAAAAAGCCACAAAAAGCAAGGGGTTTTGTTGATCATTTAACCTGAACACAGCAATTCTGCATTGCTTAGTGACAGATGTGCTCAGAATATTAAACAGTATGTCAATCTGATGGGGGCTGCCTGCTTTTCTTTGGGGACACCAAGTTAAAATACTCTTCAAAATCTTTTATTTCAATACTTGCATCCATGTTCTTTGGTTGCTTCTCAAGCTGCTTTTTATAAACTTGAATTAGACAATTTTCAGCACAAACACTGTATTATTTTCAAATTTTGGCATGTTCACAGCTCAAGGAATCAGTCACACAACTGTAAACTTTTTTTTTTTAAAAAAAGCGTATCGCTTTTACTCCAGCTCCATTCATTTTCACAGGCAACGTTCTGTCATCTGTTCTATTTTACACTCTTTACAACACTAATACCTGAGGGGATTCACAACAGTAAAATCTCTTACAACACACTCTCCAGTTAAAGCTGCACTTTCCATTCATTTTAACCAGGCTCATAAACCAAAGCTGCCTTCAAAGTGTGCAAAGTTTCCTTTTGAAACACTTGGGAATCATGTGTATGTACTTCTAGCCAGAATTGTCCTATTAGAATTACTTTATGGAGTAAAACTCTTCTGCAATTGACAATTCATATTTAGTCTTACTCATTAGACAAATACATAGCTGGACAGGCGTAATTTGCCAATTCCTTTTTAAACTACAGTCTGACAATATAGTACTACCACAAAGCCATGATGTGGGGTTTTTTTCCTTTCCTGAAAAACTTCTATTACATAAGATTCTCCTGGGGATGAGGGATGGCTTGAGACCTACCTTAGCATACTGAGAACAACAAAACAGCACACAAAGCATCCCACCTTCGGGACACCTCTATATTAGAAGCAACTACAATTGCTATGAATATTCATGGCTGCTTCCAGGGAAGGCAAATTCTGCAGTTCAAAATATCAAATTAACTTCTTGGTCTGTAGTGTGGGAAGAATGCAGAAAATGCGTGTTGCATACAATTGCAAAACAAGCAGAAAGCAACAAAAGCCTATTTTAGAAATCAGAGATTTATATAAAGCTCTAGCAAGGCCGATGTATGATTTCAGTGACACCAGAACTGTGAAGACAGACTCTCTTAAGAATGCCTAGGTCTCCTGTTACAGTCTGACCCATTTATTCTCCCCAGGCCTCCCAGTTTGTAGGTGTCTCTGACCTTGACCTCACCAACGATCTGATTTGAATGTGACAGAATAGAAGATGAAGTTGCCAATGACCCCAGCCCCTGGGCAAAGAATGAGCATCCTATGCTGGTATTACAGTTTTATGTAATGCCCTTGATACCACGGAAGTGTTGATGACCTGTCTGCAGACTTCCATGGAAAGAGAAAGAGCTTTCACTTAGCAGATCTTTCCTGCCTGTGCAACAGTAATGGAGAATCTGGGTAATATTTCTTCCCTCTTGGAGAATTCCGAATTGCAGCGAATGCCATTTTGTTACATTTCCTGCTGAGCACATTAAGAAAGCTCATAGGACTGCTTAAGGGTACATCATTATGGCATGGTAATACCACCCAACTCTTCAGCTTTAATATTGTCCAGTAATGCCAATTGGTACTTTGGCCAACATCTAGTCAGGACCGTGAGACTGTAGAGAGAATACAGCAGGTGAGGAAAGACAAACTGAGTGATGACATTCATTATGATGCAGAGACAAATTTATTTTGGAAGAATTTCACGTCTCTCGAGTGAGGAAATGCATTAGCTATTACTCATCAGCATTAGTAACCAGGAAGGAAGAGGAAGGGAGTGTGACTTCACTGCTGTAAAATTATCATTATAGCAGAACCAGGTCCAGCTATCTATTCATCCAAGTATTTACATGCTGCTGCTCATAAATATTCTCCTTTAAAAAAACCAACACCTAAATGTCTAGATATAAGGTGAAGAGGTAATTTAAAAAAAAAAAAAAAGAAACAATATGCAGGGCTTACCAACCAACCTTATATTGCATCACTTGAAATATAGGACACTGGATAGTAATAAAGATGGAAAGTGACAAAGACAGCTGTTTCATAATGTGATACTATTATTTATGCAAGGCTCAAAGCATCACACACTTCATAAAGACACAAAGAATCACAGGCTCTGCCCTAAGGAGCACAGAGGCTAACCAAACAACAAAACAGCGACGGATGGTATCCAACAAGCACATGAAGGAGGCATTATGCTGTTGGAGTCTCTGCTTATCGTCAAGCTCAATACAAGCAGAGGATGAGAGATGGGGTTAACTTTAAAGGAGAAGCACGGAGTAATAGGATTAAGCAGGATAGACTAAGTGTCAAAGCAGGAATATGCATGAGAGGCAAAGAAAAGAGAGTGGGTGATGGAAAGAAAAAGGCAAGTGAGTCATGAAACTTGGCGAGACCAGTGGATAAGGAAGTGAGTGAGTAGCTGAAGCTTTGGAGGGAATGACATAGTCATTCCCTAGCACAGAGATAGGCAAGAGCTAGGGTGTTTCTCTTTGGCAGAACAGGAGAAAAGCCCAGGAACAGATGTGTGAAAAGCCCTGGAGTTAGCTGTTGCAGAAGCGATGAATTTAAGCAATTCACTGCTGAAGAGAGCAGAAGTTTAACACGAACAGCGAAACATAGCTGTGGTTGAGATATGAGATGATCTCAGAAGGGCATTAATGAGAAAGGATAGAAACAGCAATACTACACAGAGCTAGAGAAAAGAAGGACTTAGTACAAGATGATGAGAATTGTTTGTTTCATGTGCAATACCTTCACCTCATAGCCCAACAGCAGTTCATCACTTCTGACCTGTCCAAATAATAGCATAACAAACTGAGGCAAAGCTAAAGACATGGGAAGAGGCCACTATTAGAGAAACATAACCTAGGGGCACCAGCCTGTTGAAGGTGGTTGTAAATACATATTTCAGTCTAAAACTAGAGCCAGGTAGCCTCTTGCAGTGATCTGTAATAGAAAAGAGCCCAAGTGCCTGAAGTGCTCAAATGTAAAGTCTAGTACAGCCCTATTTCTATATCTTCTAAGACTACATTCTTCATTAATTCACAGCTACACAGGAGTTTGTTAGAACAGGTTGCTGTGTGTATTCACTTACTTGCATACAAAGAAACAGTGAAAGTTTTCAAAACTGACTTGAAAACTTAACTTTCCTTGAAATTGTGAATATTCTCTTGTAGGAAAAGAAATAGGCACAATACAAGGGTAGAGAAAATTACTGGTTAATAACTGTAACAGATGCATACCTTCAAAACCAGATTTTACCAGCTTTTTAAGATAACGTGCACAAAAAAGGCTTGCTTTTTAAAAATAAAACTAAAACCTAGTGTTTGACGTAGCTTTACATACATATTGACAATCTGATTATCCATTTGTTTCCCTACACTTTCCAATCATTCACAACACAAACAACATACAGGAAATTCACGTAAGGAAGTCAATAATGAATGACATCTTTTTTTCTCAGTCAGCAATTTGTGCAATATAAAATTGCAATGCCAACACGACAGATATCACCAGCAAATATGCACATAGTGTGTGAGCTAAGGCTTAAGCTGCAAACACTAGGCATGCATTTCCATTTTTAAAACACATAAGGTGACTGGCTTTTATTTATGTAGAGATGCTGTGACTGTGAGTGCAATAATCACTGCGTGTTTAAATGCGGTGCATTATTTACATGAGTACAGATTTCAGAAAGCAACTTCATGACTAACTTCTCAAAGGTCCTATTTTAAAGGCAATTCTTTGACTGTGAAGATGTTTTTGCTTATACTCATTTGAATCAGTACAATGTAGCAGCAGGCTGTTTTCAGCTTTCAAAAATAAACGTTTGTGGCTTGAGATATTTGACAGCAACGTGTAACTGGAACACTCATTTCAGTATGATGCCTTGTTGTCAAAATTGTATTATTAATTCCTGTGGATGAATACCACAGCAATTACATCCACAATCTATCAGTTCTTTGATAAGACAAGCACATGACTGAATAATTTTTATATAGAAACTGACTTGCTTGTTTTTCTTCCCTACTTCTGTAACAGACAGTAATGAATTCATCTCAAGCAAGCCTGTCCATCTGTTAGATGCTGAAATGCATTTAGGGCCATTCAGAGAGGTAAGTAGGTGATTTTATTAGGTCTGGCAACATTTCAAACTTTCTTGCATGTATTTTTCCTCTCACTTGAGCTGAAATACAAATTCGGATACAGCCCAACCAAACACATGAAATAACTGAAGGCTGTTAATGCAGCAAAGACTTTTCAGAGATGTTAAAAACAGTAAAAGGTAAAAAGCCCAAAGGAACTCAGGTGTGACAATGGATGAGAAATACAACATACACGTGACAACAGGTTGAAGTAGCAGGATCGTTGTGCTGTAATAGGGAAATGATGGTGTCCTCCTTTGCTTACAGCCAGTGTGCCTGACACCAGGTAACACGGCAGCAGAAAGATGTACAGAACCTCAAAGAATTGAGAGTATTAGCAACAAAATCAGTTGTCCGAGGGAAATGACAAAGTGTAAGGGGAAAACATTTGACACATATAAACACCAGAGATGAAGTGGTATAACACAGAATGCTTGATGTGGAAAGGAGAGAACTAAGTGTTCCATTTTTATAGCTCAAATCTTCGTAATTTTTTTAAAGCAAAGGAAAACGAGGAGTATTAATCCACCTCTCCAAGCCAACATACCTAATCCAATAATGCCCAAGGTCTCCCCTCTGATCCTGGCAGCTCCAGAAGCCACTTCCCGAATTTGTTCAACACTTTGTACTCTCGTGCCTTCCCGCAAAGCCTGGTGAAGCCAGGTGGTTCGCCTGTACAGGTTCAGAATGTGGCACATGGTAGAATCTGCTGTTTCTTCTACTGAGGCAGCTGGCACATTACACACTGCGATCCCTGCAAAGAATGGGGGGAAAGGATACCAGTTGCCAAATATTTCTTATTTTTTCCCATTTAACAGCAATTCAGGAGTACGATGTTTAAGTTTACAGATATTTCAACGCCTGTTCTACACAAATAGTAAGTTTTTGTCTGGAATGGCAGACAGAATGTGACATAATAGTTGATTATTATGTGCAACCATATTTTTTCTCATTTGTTATTACTATTTATTAAGTTTGCAAACTAAGGCAAACAGTAAACAGACCACTGAAACCAAAAAAGGAAAGTATTGAATGTGCCAGGTAGTTTAGAACTCAAGTTTTGCTGAGTTTGTTACGTGCACACTGAGCTAGGTGCTTTAAATAGCAAAGAGAAATCTGCCTTGCTCTCAACAGTGTGGTTAATGGTCATTGTTTAGAAATAATTGCACAAGTTAGCTTTCTATCACTGAGCAGATATCCTCCCAAAAGCTATCTACACAAGTTACAGAAAAGATAAAATAATTTTTAATGACAGCAACTCTTATAAAGTTCTCACAGGACAACTATTAGTATTTCCAGTTCGTGTATGGGTAATTATGACATGGAGAGGGATAGTTTGCTTTGTGTGGCACACAGGTTTATAACAGAATTATGACAAACAGGATCCAGTTCCTTTTCTGGTCCCTCAAATTAAAGAGATAACCCAGCTAATTGTTAACAGGGAAATACAAATCTGCTTCTGCATGGCATGTAAAGACAATGCAAAATTAAGACCGTGTTCTTAATAGCTAAAAAGTTACCAGTTGAAAGGGTAATAACATCAAGAAGCTAAAAGATCATTAGAGATTTTCACAGACAATTGTGGAAGGCAGAATAATTCAAGACTCACCTTGATTTACTTCAAAAAAACCAGACCAGGCAACAAGTGATTGTAATTGCATGCAAGTTATCCCATTCTGCTTTTTACCTCCCAGTACTCAATGTAGAGAGCTAAGCAAAATGTTACTTGAAAAAGTTTTTATCCTTTTTGACTTGTCTCTTCGTGCATTCTATTTACTACATGTTCTCTCTCTAATCATCAGCTCCCACAAATGTTTGTGTCTCAGTTCTGCTGACTGAGATCACAAACAGTATGCAGTATAATTTCACGGAGGAGGAAAAAAAAGTGTTTGGTATACTAAAAAACACCCTAATACTGTTTTCACTGTCTAGTTGTTTGGGTTTTTACATAAATAAATATTCAATGAGTCCTCAGCTCATGCCAGCATCTTATGAAGCAGGGAAGAAAAACCATTCTCTTCAGCAATAATAATAATAATCTGACAAATAATAAGCTCGTACCATATTTATCTATGTTTTACATGCAAACACCCTCATTCTGCTGCCCAGTACTTTTCTACAGCTTGCTTCAGATCAGTAAAAACCAACATAAGGAACCTGCAGAACTATTTTTCTTTTCTTTGCTGTAGAGATACACTGTCTGAGTCATTGCTTTTAGACTTACACAAAGATAAAACACCATTTGCTGGAATATTCATCTTAGGCCCCTTCTAACATCAACAGTATAATGAAACTCACCATTTTTTTTAAAAACAGTGAAACGAGTGGAAGAAAATGTACAAGACTAAAAGGTAACATCCTCTTAAGTGCAGCATATTAAACAGCTCCACTTATTTATACAAAAAGTCTTTTTTCACGGAGCAAAAATGCAGGTTTTATGTGGCAAAACAAATTTATTAAGCATGTCTCCCAATAGCTAGCATCAACAAAATAATGCTTTTGAGTTCAAAATAATGCTCAGAGTTTGTATTATGTTTTTGGGAAGAGAAATAAGGAATTGAACTCGCCTTACACCTTCCTTTCTAAAAGATTTCCTTAAGAAATTTGGGAGAGAAGAGTTAGATAATTTCTCTCCCCAACTTTAAAACCAGCTAATTTCTCAAAGACAGGGGCACAGGGAACCCCAAAAAGTGACAAGAGAAAGGTAAGGATATGAAACAACATTTTACATAGGAAAAGATAGCATACTCTTCTCTCACATCCATCGCTTCTATGCTCCTTTCTATTTCCCCACTACTTTCAGTGATCTGGTGCAAGGGTTCAATGCTGAAAAATGCAGGAGTCAATGGGCATCATCCTTGACTCCCTCCTTGCTTGCATCCAGCTACACTCACAACTTGTACATATTTGTTAGTCAACAATTAATAAAGGGAAGAGATTTTAGCCAAGAAATACGTTTTCATGCATTTTAAGATAAGTGCTAACACAAAAACATTATTTAATACAAAAAGGTGGTAAGACCCCCACAAGCTAGCTTTATAGAAAATAACTCAAAAAGTTACTGTGGAAGTTCAGGAGTATGTCAGACTTTACAGTCTATCCCTATATTGTATTTCAGAAGTGAATCAAAGCATTTTACAAAGAGCAATCAACTCTCATATTACCTTCTTGAGTTGCATGTTATTTGTACTAGTTCAGCAAACGGGAAGTGATTTGTCCCAGTAGTAGTGAGTTAGTATTTAATACCAGCCATTTCACCCTAACTATTAAAATCTGAGATTTTACACCATAAGCTTTGCAGCATTTTTTGCCTTTTGTCAGATTAGACAATTGTATTTCATAAATACTGGATTGCACAAACAGTATGGATGTAACTGTAACTCAGTCTAATCACGTCATAGGAACCGAATGATTATGAAAGTGGGCATTTAGTATATCATACAAATGAGAATTTCCCAAATCTGCTGTACTCTGGCTTGAAGAATTATGTGGATGAATTTAAATTATAAACTTGGGTTACAATCCAGCATGATGTCTTGCAGAAGCAGCAAACAAACTTGCAAAGATTTTCCTCTTATCAGGCATTCTCTGCACAAATCTGACTCCTGACCGGTCGGGGCCTTTCATCTGTACCTGTGTTTTAGCTTTTGATCTAGGAATTTACCCCAGGTCAATCTCTACACATACTTTTTTTTTTTTTTTTCCAGGGCTCACAATTCACGTGCCTAACTTCAGCACTAGTTACAATGTGTAGGAACAGAGCCTTACATGCTTTCAGACCTGATCTGTTCTTTATAGAACCTCGCAAAGAAGTTGTTAGCCTCTGCCTGCTCTGCAAACTACACTGCCATTAGAAATAGGTGATGATTTTACAGTCATTTGCTGATAAACAGACCACATTTACAGCTCCTCGATACATCAACGGGGTTACTACTAGGACTAAGCGCTGTCACATTGAAGTAAACAGTTCCAAGATCTTCCCAGAACATGGGAACCATACTTGGCCATCTCAATCTTAGAAAAGAAACAAAGAAAACTTAGACATTTATTCCAAGTGGTAGTTTAACTGTAGATTATAGAAAAGAGATGGTTTATCCTGAAGTAAAAAAAAAAATTATAAATCAAGACTGTTACTTTTTTACAGTGAAACACTAAGCACCGTCTCTTCATAGTTCCAGTATCTGAATTTATTCTGAAGCAGCAGCAATTGATTCTCCTATAAAATTGATATTCCAGTTTTATGGAGTGGTTTAGTACTAAATCTCATGCATCATAAATAAGTCTCAGACAGTTGATAATGATCTCATTTTTTATTCAAACTGAAGTAGTATGCCATGCTGATGGAATTATATTTTGTGATTGGATTACAGCAGTAGTAGATAAAGTAGACAATTTGGGTTAAAGAAGAGATGAAAAATTATGGCCTCACTCCTTGGATTTATATTGAACAGGCGGATTTGTCATCCTGTCACAAAGCTCTTAATATTACCACTTAATTAACCAATACTAGTATCTCCATAATGATATTTAAACACTTTGATGATAAAATTATACAGCTTACATACTATGTTAGTATAAATTACATAGAGAACATCAATGCAATGACTTAGATTCTATCAGATTTCTGGAGGCAAGTATAAGAGGTAAGATAATGTTTTTAATAGTCATACCTAAATCTCCAGCAGATTTGATGTCAATATTATCAAAACCACTGCCAATTCGGACAATTATTCGAAGTGCTTTAAATTTCTCCAGGTCTTCTCTTGTTAAAGTGATAGTGTGATACATCAGTGCACCCACTGCTTCATTTAGTACCTGTAAATAAAACGAAAGAAAAAATACTTTTTTTTTTTTTCCCCTTTCATAGGATCTCAGCTTAAATACATATACATATTTTCAGGTATAAAAAGAATAGAGTTAAATCCAAGTCCTTTCTTTTAAAGTTATTTCTCCAAATATCTTCCAGCCTCATGTTAGTCTTTTTCATCTGATCTATCCAATTCTAGCATGATGAGATGAGCTTTAGAAGATTTAAGTGACCTATATTTGTGTTCTTATTAAGAGGGAAAACTCTTCTTATTCCACAGGAGATGCTCTGCAATATCAAACTCTTAAGTACAAGCATCATTGGACTGCATGAACACATGCGTATGAAACAACATGGCAGCAAGCACTCACTTTAAACAGTACGTATTTTTATGCTCAGGCAGCTGGCATTCAGTTTTGAATGGAGTCACAGAGCAGTTTCTCTTCACCATACACACAGTGGTACAGGCATTCACTGCACTATTAAAACATTCGATACCCGAATAGAAAACATTCAGTAATCATTACAAACCCCACCCACAACAGAGACTGAAATCTGTCAGTTCATACACACAAACAAATCGTTTGTCCCTTAGTTTATTGATACTGCAACCATCTAAGCTCTCACTGATAGAAATCTAGATGTCATATAAGTTGATACAAACCGAAATGCCAAACTAGACATTATTCAGAAAAAAACATCACTCCTTAGAAATAAGATGTTGTACCAAAACAAAAATGTTATAAACGAAAAATAAACCTGCATGAGAGAACACCAGAAAAGCAAAAGTACTTTGGCAGGATCTGAAAGGTCTGAATGTCTTTCAAATTACATTACAGTGTATCCAACCTACTCAAGAAAGGTTCAGAAGAAGGGGTGTGGAGAAGGGGAAGAGAGCCCAGCACACTATGCAGTTTCAAATTCTGTTGCCAAACCAGGTGTGATGCTGCACCTCACACAGCTGATGCAAGTTTACTATTGAGAAAGCAGAAAATATTTTCTCTCTTTATACACAAGTGGGACAATTTCACTTCTCCAAAACACTTCTCTGTGTTTCTACCTTCAGTGCATCTACCTAACATCCTAATCGCTCCATGACATATAAAACATGCACAAATCACTTCAGTATCTACGCTAGCTGTAATGACCCCAAAAGCTTCCTAGGATGCACTTCACATAGAAGTTCTGCAGAGGCTCCAAATTTCATATTTGATAGACTTTTGGGTCTGGTACATGCAGATTCTGTCACCTGAGTTATATATGATCATATGGCCACCTTCTAGGGTACTGTAAGATCAGTAACAACAATCAACATGAATTATTTAAAAAAAAAAACAAAACACTGTTGCAGCAAAACACAGTCTCCCACACAGAGGATTACAAATGTTGGAACCCAAAATCTGCAGCAGTAATTTTAAAAGTTAAAATACAGTAAAAAAAAAAAAAATGTTAAAAGAAAATAAAAACAAACTCCAAAAAGAAAACCACTTCTACTGAACACTTCACAAAATGATTTCTGTTATTTTTACAGGTGTTTCTGGATTGGTAACCCCAGTTCTAAGTCAGATAAGACCAGAATCCTCTGAGCAGAATTTGGATTTATTTGTAAGAATAAGAACTGCAAAGAAATTAGAAATTACACATCCTTAAAGAATGCAGCTACAAAGTAATTCAAAGAACAGCTGTAGGCTCTGATCTTATAAATAATTATACATGCACAAAACTCCTTGATTTTAATGGTACAAACAAGTCCTTTGGAGATTACATCTAGCAGTCACCAGTCAGAAAGACTGCGCTCATCAGAATGTGCTTCCTTGTGCTGTTACATAGCATTAAAAAAACTCAAAACCAGTTTACTGGTTTTGCTTTTGCAGTGCCATTACAGTTGGTATGGACCAAGTCAAAGTCCATGCCTGGGACAGTCTACACAAGAAACAGTCCCTCTTATAACTTAAGTGCCCGCATAAAATGCCCTTGGAGGTTTTTTTGTTCCATTAATTCCTGAAAGAACATTGCTCCAAAATCTCACAGCTCTAATGATACGGAAATTTCTTCTAATTTCTGGCCTCAATTTATTCACAGCCCAGCTTGCATCCATTTGTTCTGGCGCCAGTGTTGGCCATTTGCTTAAGCTGTACTTTGTCTCCTTGGTGTTTATAATCCAAATGTATTTATAGACAATAATCATACCCCCTCTCAGCATTTGTTTGGCCAGACTTCACAAGCCTACTCCTAGCTCCTTCCAAGATGATGCCCTTCTACCCCCTTGATCAGTCTAACATTTCCTCCACCATGCTCATACAAGTCTAAACTCAGCTCCTCTGCTGGCGACCACAACTGTACCTGATGTGATACCAGGGGTGTCCCACCCCTGGTACAGCACCAATACCAGCACTGTCAGCAGCTGTATGCGTACTGGAAATCTATCCTAATAAAGCCTCACATGATATGCACCCTTTCTGCATGGCCATCATCACGCTGCCAGCTTATCCTTTGACAAACACATAAATATCAATCCTTAGGTCTGAAGCATGTGGTTCTGTCACCCTCCCAAATCTGTACTAGGACTTTTTTTCTGCAAGTCACAGCCCCTGCTACTTCAAGCCTCAAGTTCTTTATGATCTCCTCATCCTCTCCAAGTTGCCAGGTCCTCCATTTGGTGTTTTATCACACAGATTTCCTCCACCCCATCCAGTGCTGCTCTAGATGGCTGTGACACAGCCATCTGTTTATTTATCAGAAGAGCAAAACCTGAAATAGCTTAGAGTTTACAATGACCCAACCATGACAGCCAGATCCTCCTCTACCAGACTGGAAAAGGCCAATGGTATTTGTGGTTTTGTATGTGCGGACAGAGAGCAGTCACTACTTTAGGGATTGCATTAAACAGAGGCTGAAAGACAGCTGAAGTGGCTCAGACATTTGTGCTTTAAAATCACAGTGTTTCATTTGAGAAGCAGCTTTTCACTTCATAATCATGCATATTTTATTAACTCAGCCAGTCAAGACTGTAATTTGGATTCTAAGAGTGCCAGTCTGGACTCATTACACTACATTTTTGGGCCCATCTAGGTTATGGCTTGGCACTAGGAAGAGACAGGAAAAGAATTGGGAGGCTTGGGAATGTGTCCAATAAGAGGAAAAATATTTCTCAGCTATGTCTTAATGCTGACAGTAGCCATTTCCACAGGCAGTTAGTTACCCATCATACGGGATATGGAACAAACAGATGCAAATGAAAAATCTTTTAAAAGTTTCTTTTTGGTGTTTGGGCCTCTTCTAGGATTATGGATCAGACAGCAACAAAATACATTGCCAAAAATGTAACCTTCTGTGGCAGTGTACTATGTCAGATGAATTTAATAATTAAATTACATTACTGCTTTTTGCAAATGGCCATGTGACTAAAGTATGTCAAAAAGGTAGAAAATAATAGCAGAAAATCTGAAGCCAGCATTAAATGAAAACATTCAGCATTAATGAATGTTAATAATGTCACTACAGATAAAAAAAAGTAATAGTGAAAGTTCCTGTATTTTGTAATTGTGTAAATCATTCTTAGTCATTACATATACTAAATGCACACAAGTAAGTTTGACAAGCTTGTCAATGAGTAAAACTGAAACAAACTAAATCATGAATGTTAAAATTCATGTAACACGTGAAAGGGAAATCTAGCACTAATGTAAACAGTTCTGCAAAATTAAATAATATTTAGGAAAAAACTGCATAGGAATAACTTACTGATCAGTTACAGAAACACAGCCAGTGGTGGATGCATAAGAAATACTGGGGCTATACATGGGGTTTTTCAGCATTTTCCGTAATGAACTTGATTGATACAACATTCACCAAGTTCTAGTACAACAACAATTTTATTACAAAAATATCAACTTGTATCAACTTGACTAAGATACACATTTAACAAGCAAGCTAGAAATTTCCGACCAGCACAAGTATGTGGCAGTCAGACAATACTCCTTCATGATCTATTGTGAGGAAAGATAACAGGCAAAGTTTGATAAGAGAACAAGCAGAGATAGCTGCATCCCTTCCAACAGCCATTTCTTGCCTTCATCAGACTACTGTTGTGCTTTACTGAAAGAAAGGATCTGAGATAAAAGTTGAAACACAGGACATGAGCTGGCTTCCTTCTGTTACCAAATGATTACATAGTTCATCTGCATAACTTCTGTGCCTTCAGAGTTCACCTTCCAGGTGAAGCTACAGCACATTGCTTGTTGAAAGCCTTTTTCATACCCTCTTCAACGAGCTGGTGTCCAATCACAACTGCTTGGACAGGTCTTTCTGCTGTTCTTCAGTCTCAAAATGATGACACTGCTTTCACATCTTATCAGGTCTCCACGGCTCTTAAAGAACATACATGGTAGGAGGCATTTCTATTTCAAAGAATTTAACACTGAAGGTTGAAGTATTTTTTAAACTTCTTATTTTTTTCACCCTATTTCAGCACCAGGCCATGCAAACACAGTCACCATTGTGACATACATGCCTCATTATTTGGGGAAGAACTCTTAGAATTCTTATAAAAAGCATAAGCATATTATAACATGCTCAGAATAGAGAAGCGAGGCCTCCTCTTAAGTCATCTAAAGGTAGACTACTAAATTTTACCAAGAGAGACTGATCTCAAAGGCTTGTGGATCAAATCAAGAGTACAGAAACACAGTCGTGCTAAACTACTTCAACGCAGGGGCAGAACATATTTGTAAGTTAGATATTGAACATGACAATATATTGTGGTTATTTTTTTAAAAAGCCTTTTAGCAGATCACCTTTAGAAAGCACTGTATTTTACCTGGATTCTAGAAATCAGAGGGTATTGCATTTCTTGGACTTGGGAGTTTGATGTGTCATCTCAAAAAAAACATATATGCTCCAGTGTCACCAACAGACTTGAGATATTTGGCAGATTTGGGTAGAAAAAATGTACTTTACTTGAACTGAGCAGGCCTTGCATTATTTGACTTGCAAAAAGCAGCCACACATCATATTTGTAACCAACAGTCTGCGACACAGGGGATGGCTGCAGCAGACTTGTAGCTGCTCTCAAGGTTACAAAGGGTCCATGTGAAACTAATGCCATTAAAACTAAAAAGAAAAGCCAGTGTGTTCAAACAGTATTTAGTAGGTCTCCAAAACTTGCTTTTTACAATAATACCCATTGCTCTTTATGAGACTACCAGCTCTACGTTAGGTTCCTGTGATGCATTGTGCTGTCAGTAACCTACCCATTTCATGATATGCACATTATTCAGCCAGGATACTGTCTACTGTAGACCCTAAATATTAGCTTTATACCGTAAATAAATGCAAAAAAGGTATAAATACACATACAAACAAACAAAACTTACTTGCAGACTCCTGAGAACACTCTAAAAACCTATATATTCACACTTTATAAACAACACATATATAAGCACATATGATAGCACATTTCTAGTCTTTAAATGCACTCTTGAAAAATATATACATACAAATACAAACACAACTATATAAATAACCTGCATAGCCTACACTTTTTAAACAGCCTATATTGAAGCCAGTGTTTCAAACGCAGGATTTACTGACAGTTATATGCACTTTAATGACAGAAGTCAATTTGAGAATATAGACTCTGAAAACAGTCTTACTAAATAAAAGGCCTCAATGAACAATCTTTAATAGAAATTCTGTCTGTTAACTTATATGTTCTATTAATAAGGCCGAATTGTATTCCATTTGAGTTCAAGTCTATCAGACACTAGGATAGATTGAACACCTATACCAAAGCATCATTATGTCATGAAAGTCACTGATGACAATGCATCAACCCACAACAACGCTCTCAAAAAACCTTTTAATAATCTCCATCGATTTTCAAGCCCCAATGAGCCTTAGTAAAACCTGATACTGGGAAATGAAAGAAAAAGCTAGTTGATAACCAACGACATTAGGCTCTAGTATGTCTGTAAGACTGATACATGCTGCTTGCTGGGTACAGCAGCACTTCCATTCTTTTTGAAGGGTATTAGTTCAGAGGGGACAATGGCAGCCTGCCCCTTCCTGTAATGCTGCACTTGGCCTGTAGTATTGCCACTGGCAAATCTGACACATGTTGGCAGAAGAGTCAATTGAATACAAACACCAATTTTGTACACATCCTTACTGTGATAGCTGTATGTTAATTACTTTGTTATATAATGAAGTGTAACAAAAGTTTTTAGGATCTCCTTTCATTAATTTTTTCAAAATCTTTCATAAGGAATCTGATCCAAGCCTCGTTCAGTTTCAGTAAGTTTAAACAGTTTTGGATCAGCTCCGAGGTGACAACTTATTCCCATGTTTAGAACAAGGCAGCTTCCTTTCAATCTATATTCTTTGAGAATGTAATTCTGATTGAAAACCAAAATGCTGCAACTACATCATGAATATCAACAGCACTGATGGTACAAGTACAAGATTGCAGCTTCACTGCTAAACAAAGAACAATCTGAAGCTGGAAAAATTATCTTACTTAACCATTCATATAACAGGAACAAATCAAGAATTCAGCTTAACAACAGCACTATTCTTGATTTGTTTGCATCAGTTTCAAAACATTTGTTGCATTATGAAAACTCTTCAGCTCTTCTTTAAAACAGTCTTTGATAAAACTGTAATGACTGGAACTGTTTCCACATTTTATTCCTATGTAAAAGCGCAACTGAAAAATTTCAAGTACTATGTCACTGAATAGGAAATTCAGCTTTTGAAATTTTTTAACTTAAATAAAAATATGGGCATATAGTGTCCCTATGAAGATTATTTTATTTTGTGCTTTTCTAACAGGAACTAAGGGATTCAATAAACTCTAACTTAACTAAGCATAGGTTTACCAGACAATTTTCCCACTTCCATTCAAGTAACTGATTCTCTTTAACATTGTGGTGATCTGAGTGTTTGCACAAAGCAGTAAATCCAGTAAAACACAGATGCATTTCTTTCTTCTAGCTTACTTGAAACATAATTACAGAAACAAAACAATGAGAAAACATACACAGCTTCAAGCAAACCCTTGACTTCTTTCCAGCCTATACACTTTGCTTTAAAGATCATTCCTAATGAGCTGTGCTTCCTGTCTTTTTCATTTCAGTTTGCAAGGATCACTTTTATTTTCTCTCCGGTTGGTCCAGATGTCTATTACCAGATCTTGATTATTATGTTTACATTTAGCCCTTTGGAGCTTCCTGACTCCTGTTGTGTATTCTGTAAAATGGAGCGTGTTGAGTAGCTAAGATTTTTTGGGTTCAAATTCTTTGAGCAACGCAAAGGTCTCAAAGGCTGTGCTTGAGTTTGTGATGAAGGTACAGATATAGAAAGAAGGAGCAATATTGCAGAAGTCCGAAGTGGTGGGTAGGCTGCCAAGGTGCCAGGAAAAGCAGTAAATGGCACTGAAAGAAGAGGGATTGAAGAAAAAGGCAGAGAAGGGCAGACAGCACAGCATGAGACAGTAAATAAAGCAAGCTGACCTGGGAAGAGGATGAAAGGCAGATAGTAATTTTTAGAATTGTTGGATGAGCACCTATATTTTTGGCAGAACAAACTAAAACTGTATGTTTGGAAGCAGTCAGAGATGGTTACAGAGAAGACCGATTTAAACATAATTCATTGTAAAATAAAACCAAGTTTCAACACAGTAACTTTTATTAACAATAAATGCTATCCCTATTAAGAAAGAATTGTCACCACCAAAATCTTAAAATATTTTTTTACCCTAAATGATAGAAGTTTCCTGATAGGATGCAGTGAACCCAGTTCCCAGTCATCGCATGATACAGTTTGACAAACGTGACGTTCAACGTTAGACAGCCATACGCAACATCTACAATAAAACACAACTTGGGAGTCAAAGCATAAACATGTAAAATTGCAGCCTTTGCGACTGGATTGAAAACAAACCACTTTCTCTAGGGTAGGTGGAAGGAAAAAAAAAAAAAAAAGACACTAGTAAAACCTTAGTAAAACCTTACACAAGAATAATTTCTGAAGAAGAGTCCTCTAACTACAAAGTTGTTTCAAAACTTCAGGTCACTGTCAGTAAATGTCAGTGTTCACTTCAGCACCAGCAGCCTGATTTTTCAAAAGGAAGGAAACGTATCTTTGCCATCCAACTTGCCTTCCAAAGTAGCATCATGGGGAATGAATGCTTTGACCTGAGATGAATCAGAGTTCTAATACAAGTTATTATTTACATGTGACCTTAAACAAGTTATTTATCTTCCATACTTTAATTTCCTCAGTTATGAAAACAGAGTGACAAATGAACTCTTTGGCATAAGGAAGTCACTACACAACTACAGATCAGGCACAACCCAATTTGGAGAAAACTTTCTTTAATTAGCATACCTAGTAAGGTATAGCAGTATTTTGCTAACATCCTGCTTTCGACTCTGTACACAAATGGCATTCAAATCCTCATTTATTTTTTTTCCTCCTTTCTGTCTGTATTAAAAGTCTGACAGTCTCCCTGCTTCTCTCATGAAAAAACATCTAGATTGTGCTTTGCTGGTACCTGTCTCACAAGCTACTACAAATTCCCCTTTTCCACTCTATTTTCTTTGTTGTCTAGCCACAGTAAAACATGGTATTTTAAACCTTCATCCTGTCCCTGAAGACTTCTGATGACCAGCCCTTCTCCAGATTCTAAAGTGTTTACTCTTCTCATGCTAACTCCCCAACATCCTCGTGATCAAGGCTCCACAACCGCGCAAGCTGACTTTATACCTGCCCTTGCTTTCCCAGCCACCCCCTTCGTAGTCTTTCACTCCTTTCCTCATCATACAATTCTCAGTTCGTGTCATTTTTTTTCATTACATTCATCTACAGCCACCCATCTGTGTGTGTCAGACAACATCAATCACCTCTTTCAAACCCCACCCTAAATTTCCCAATCTCTGGCCTGCCTCCTGCAACTTCAGACTATCTAAATACATCTGTACCTGCTGCCCTACTAGATTCAGTATCTCTTCTGAAAGACAGGAAATATGTCCAAGAAAAACTAAATTTCACCTTCTGCTTTCAACAAGCTCTTCAACACTAAACCTTTTCCTGATTTTCAGTCATCTCTTCTTTCACAATGGGGAACAGCCTTTTGCAAATCAACCGCCATTATCAAAATCTGCATTTTAATTAACAGGAGAACATCATTTAGTATGGCCAGGAATGTGCATTCATAAATACGTGAACATTTTATGTACAGTTTTAAATGTGCAACTTCTAATTTCAAAAGTTTTACTGAAAACACTTTTATATTTAGTAAAGCACCATTCCCAAATAACATACTTATATAGGCAGTACTAAAATACAGGTATTTCTGTACTATAATTCTAAAGGTGTGTGGAAAATAGTAATTTTTGACAGCAGATGAACAGTGTAAGTAAAAAGTACATGCTTTTCACATGGAAATGAACAGCGCTCACCACTCTGCAAAGCTGAGCTCTTGGTCTGTTACAGTAATACAATAATATGATAAGAGTCACAAACCTTAATTTTCTGTTACAGAAATTTGTTACCTGGCAGAACACTGGTACTTATCAAAATCAAATGTTTTTTTCAATTAAATAACCTTCAGACTTGTGAAAATTTGTATTATGGTAATGTAGTCGTTACTAGTGATAATGTATTTTCCAGGTATCTTACTGAGCTCAATGAGAATTAATAATTTGGGTATAATAAAAAGCAAAAGGATACAAGCTTCAGTATATCCACCAAAAAGAAACACTCTTGTGAAGATAAACAACGATTGTCTGTGTTACTCATCAAGCCTCAATTATTATAGCTTTTTGAAAGCTACAACTTGAGATGTACACACTGAATTTTGGTCTCAAGATCCAAAAAGGTCATTTACCACACCTCAGTGATACCACAAAATATTGAGTGTTTCTAAAAGCAAAGCATCCACACCACACAGGAATTCCTCAGTCTCTACACAGTAAATTGTATCGATTCCAGCAAACAAAGCAGAGGACTATTCAGGTGGTGCAGTTGCCAATATCGGTGTTCACCTCAAGAATTGCTACCAAAAAAGTAGAACAGCATTCATGTTACTTATTCTTCATGTCTTATTCAGACCTTGTAAATGGAAACCAGCTATTTCACGTATTAAAACTTCTGACGATGATGTGAGGTAGGAATACAGTAAAACAACTGTTACACATGAGTAAAAGGTAGATAGAAGGGAAGCATTATATCACATTTTAGTGACTGCTTTATGAGAAGATAAAAAAAATTTTGAGAATAAAGCCTGTGTTAAGTATTTAAATAAAAATGATGAAGCATCATACTTAGATTATTATCGTCTTTGACCTTTACAAATTAAAGTTTTTGGTTTGTGTTGGTATTGGGGTTTTGGTTTGTTCTTTAAGAAAAACACAACAGCCTATCTTTTTCTATGAATTTTCAATCACCAATGAAGACAGGAAAGTTTTCACTTGTTCTCTAGCTAGTTACTTTTAGGTTCTCATTCACCACCACAATACTGAGCAACGTTAGCTGTATGCACAGCAAAAACACTAGTCTTTTTCAACAGATGTTAAAGATACGGTTGAAATTTGCATTAGGTTTTGGTAAAACCTTACTGTTTCAACACTGAATGTCACAAAATAGAAGTTCATGTTTTGAGTTTAGGCTATCCCACTGATCATCCACTGTACAGGTGGTCTTCTATATGGCAATTCTCAATACATTTTAAAAAAAAGGCATGAGATCAGAACTTTAATATTGCTAACTCTGTTTCTAGCTTACAATTCAAGAATAATCTAAATAGAATAGTTGTGACAAACAACAAACCTAAGGAACAATTTTATCTTTTTCCATTTTGCTATTCGTACTAGAATTTTAACTAGAACACAGGTGAACAAGCCACGGCAGTGATATTAAGCCAGTATTGATGGAGCAGAAAATAACCCTAAGTATCACTCTTGATTCTTATTCTGAGAACAACTTGTTCCGGGGCGGGGCTGGGGGGAGGAGAGGGGGGGGAAAGAAGGGTAACACAGGAAATCTGAACATCTGAAAGAGACACCCACCAAGGAACTAGCACCAGAAATATCTACCAAGGAACTCCAAAGGGGGCTTCAGGAGACGGGAGTCACCTCTTGCTTTTGTCTGAACAATGAGAATCAGCAGTTCTAGTTTGCCATGTTGATACAACATAAAACTCCTTAGTCTTCTCTTTATTGTTTAAAAAAAAAAAAAAAAAAAGAAAAAAAACCACAACTACTAAACATTTTGAAAGTTTTAACAATGATTTTTTTTCAGAATAAAAATATTTTAAAAACAACAAACTGAAGAGTTGAATGATCGGTTCTCATCAAGAAGACACTGACATGAAGCAGACTACAGAAAATGAGATTTATAGTAGTCTGATAATAGAAGGGAAGTTAGTATTCGTATTATTTTCAAGTAGCTGGCTTTCTTATAAAGTCATCAAAGAAAAATTAAATCTTTCATCATATACAGAGACTAAAATGTTTAACAATGTTATATATTACAAGAACATGAAAAGTAAACAAATAATTAGACTAGATATGAATTTAAAATAGTGAAAAGCTTCTGAAAACCTTGGGTTTGCAAATCCAAGGGCTGCCATAATTAGCGTAGAACAAGTCTAACAGGTTATCTGTAGAGAAACAAAAATAATGATGCAATTCAGTTCAGCTGATACCTCTGTAACACCTGAATCCCACTCAGCAGCGTACAGTACCATACCCACCAAAGTGGATACAGACACTTACCTAAGAAGCCTTTAAGTTAATACTTGGATCTGTACTGGTCTATCATGGATCTTGGCAGGAGAAGAAGAAAATAAGACTCCCTTGGGAGGGACCCCTGATTGCCCTCCACTGCACTTGGCTCCTCCTCTGCTGAAGTATTTATTACATTTTTTCTATGCTCCATAGAAGCTGTAAGCCCTGGTTTTGATCCTTTTTTAGATGAAGAAATATTTGGCATTGGCATTTCAGGCTCACTCTGCTAGCCAATAAGTTCAAAGTTAGTTCTACCTCCACAGAAATACAGATGTGAAAAGGTTCTAATGCTGTCTAGAGAGCAGCGAGGACTTGGGGGGGGGGACACAAGGCCTTCGTGCTGAAAGAAGTCTCTGAAGAGACAATGGACACGTATGAGCCAGCTGGCTCCCTTGGCCATCATCACAAAAAACGGACATCCCTCTAAGAAAATGAGAATAGCTCTCACAACATTAAGAACCACTAGCTGTTTTACATCTCTCAAATCACCAGGAAGACTATGAATTTCTGGAATAACATAAGGCTAGAATACTTTTTAAAACTCATTTTCTAATTAAGTTTTCGGTTAGCATTTGTCTTGAAACTCTTCTGCAGCATCAGCTCTCAGCACATAAGGCCTCCTAACCAGATTTGCACAATTCCTTGGCTAAACAGAGAATTTTGAAGTTTCTCACGTGGCCTATCCAATACTGAGATTTGGCTTTCCAGCTGAAGGCTGAGCAACAGTGTTTCCAAGAAGCATTTCAAAATATCATGTATTAATAATTATGTAACAGTATAATTTTCCCCACAGGTAACTCCTTCCGTGAATGTAACTCAGTAGGTAAGCACACAGACAACATCCAGCCAAAGATACAGGGCACAAAAGCATACTTAAATACAGACATTTTTATCTTTGTTTCATCATCATGTTTTATCACTTACTGGTAACAACCAGTAACTCACTCACTAAGGTAATCAACCATTACCTACAATGCAACGGCTAAACACCTTGTCATAGCTAATGCAACATTGTATCTGTTCACAATCATGAAAATATTTGCTTTTTCTGAAACACTTTAATTTTACCTCAAAATATTACCTTTTCATGAATTTCTTGTGTAGACTGCGCATCACAAAATGCCACTGTGGCTACATCCTTCAGAATAGGCATTTCTACTGTACAATCCCTGCCATCCAGCAATGCTACCAAAGGGCGCGGATGCATGGGCCCATTCATGATCGGAGGTCGAATGCCTATGAAGAAACAGAGAAGACTTGTTATTCGAGTAATGCAAATCTAATAATAATAATAAAATAGGTTATAGCTAGACCGTCTGTTCTAATGGCAGAAAAAGATTTGAAGGACTGAAGCTAGTGAAACAGGAACGAGCTCACAGTCAGCAATCAACCTAACACAGAAGGCCTAAGTAAGAAAATGCCACAGACGTTCAGCTCAGGAGGCTGAACAACGGAGGATGGATAAAACCACTAAGGGAACACTGTATTTGGTTTCCAAAGGGACATCCTCACTGCACTATTACAAAGTGTCTGTTAGTCTTATTCAAAGTTAAGTTTTGATTGGATCCCACCCAGAGTGAGAACTATCTTGTCCAGGCTTGTAAGAGCAGAGCTCATGGAATATCATAAGCAACTCAGTGAGGATTGGAGTATTCAATTTACATATACGATGATGATCTGCTGAGATGAAAATTTAACTGAAAAAAAAGCCCACAACACCAGAATTTTTAATTTCTGAAGATCCATTGTCCAAGTGTACAGGCTAATTGCTGATCTAAGTAGGTCGTCATACGCTTGGAAAGTTTTACAAAACAGTTCTGTATTTTAACCTATACATCACACTTAAACCACCACTGAAAACTCTTACAAAATATGAACAAAATGCCCCTCCCTAAATCAACATCACACTTGGAACATTATAAAGTGACAAAGAAATACACATTAAATATTTAGGGAAAGGAAAATCAGTTCAAAGTGCAGGCTTCATCTAGATCCTCTTTAAAGAATCTTAAGTATCCTTATAACAAGATAGTTAGAGAGCATCTTTTTAACATTGTAGATTCTATAAATATACTAAAGTATTTAAGGGAATAATATGAAACCATTACATTTACACAAAAGTAGTTAAGTGTGGGTGGAGAAAAAGGGACTTCCTGAAGAGATAAGGAAAAGCAAAACTAAGAATACAGTACATGATTTTTTTTTCCTCTTCTCTTTTAAAATAAAACTTTAAATGCTGCAAAGTGAATCAGTCTATGTATTCCTTGTATGCAAGTTTCAGTATACTTTTGTTGCAGCACAAATTCAAAAACATTTCTTATTGCTTGATAAATACAAATTAGTCCAACACCAATGCAAAACATTGAGGTTCCTCAACTACTTTCTACAAGAAACCCCTGCATCTTATGTCCCAGCTTGCATCAAAAAGCAAGCCCTGAAAGATTGCAATCTGCATTTTAAGTGGATGGAAAAATACTAAGAATCCCAGCTGTGCAAGATACCTGGTGAAGAAAAACGGCTCCTAGGGAAAGAGGGAATTTCACAAGTCAATAGTAGCAGTGTATTAAATCCACGTGGGGACCAAGCTCTGGTCTGAGGCTGAAGGAGTGCAGCTAAGCAGACTGTTACCCTCAGACTCAGCTGTCCAGCCTGCACCTGTAAATTTCATGTCCACCTGTAATCAAGTCAGGAGGACACAGCAGCCCTAATACAATCTGGTAATTAAATTCTTTACCTATTCAACCAGGTTTTGTACTGAGATGATTTAACAAGAGTGACTGGAACTTTTCCTACATGCACACAGTTTCAGCTAGACCCTTAGCTACAAAACTTCTAGAAAAGGCAGCTGGTTTTTATTTAAATGTAAACTGTACAATGCTTTGAATTGCTTTTTCAGCAGCTAACAGCAAAAGGATCTTTCAGACTGAAGGCAGGATGACAACAGATCCTCACCAATCCTCCTGTATTTGGTCACTACAGTACACTTGGTTCTTTTTGTATCCTTGTTCCAGCATCTCCCAAAAATGGGACTCTAACTGCAGTACTGTCACCATAGCAGACAGGAAGTCAGACGTGAAAACTACTCACCAGCATAAAGTACAACACCCACTAAAACTATTCTCTGTTGTAAATCCACCAACTCCTAAACTCTACTGCAATAGACATGCTTAGAAATAACACACAGGTTCTTTCAGTAAACTAGTGTTTAATATCCAGCCACCAAAATGAAATGTATGCCTTCCTAATATAACTTTTAAAAATTGTGTATCTTCCTAACTTACTACTCCTACCTGTTAAAACCAGAAATAGCCACATAACCTTCATACAGTCCTTCTGAGTAAATAAACCCCACACTAATAACGTGGTACAGGACACAAACATTGCAATGTAAATGCTACACAGTTATCCAGACAGTAATTACTATGCCTTAATGGGAACTTAATTATAAAACCCCACATTAAGTTTACTTAGAAGCACCCTAAAATGAAGCATGTTATAGAATTGTCCGTGTTTCTTTCAAAACAGTATAGGTAATACCATTAATAAAATGCAATTACGTTTTGAAACAAATACAGATATGACATTGCAAATCCTATTCACATTGAATAGAACAACTGTGCTCATTTTACAACTGAAATGTTACGGGTTTTATCTTAATTGCCATTGCAGCAAAGCCATAATTTGCAAGACAAGTTTAAATCCTAGCTAAAATAAGACTGCAAAAAGAAAACCGAACATTGATGCTAAAGCTGATGAAGATGAATGAGGAAAAATATGGCACAAATGATTCCCTTAGAGTTACAACTAAAGCACCTCTGTCAACAGAACACATACAGACAGAAGCCAAAAAACACCCAAACCTGTCACTTTTCAGAATCACTTTTCTGACTAGGGCTATCTCAGAAAATCATGAGGTACAGTGTCACAAAACACACCCCTTTACAACAGTGATCTCTCTGAAATACATAAAGGTGTGGTCTGGTTTTCTCCTGGTGTCAGTATTTCTATTGATTTCAAGCTAGTTACTTGTATCAAAAGTTGGGGCTGTGGCATGCCAGGACGGGCTCCAAAGCACAGAACAGAAAACCAGAGAAACAACTAGAAGGATAAAACCTCCCCAAGAGGCTCTGAGACTTTAAGAGCCCACAGAACTCAAATACATCCAGTGACCTTGACCACAAAAACCCTACAAAACTTTGCCTGCCAAAATCCTTTATGAACTTCAGCATAGACTTCCTGTTACACAATCTTTCTGCCTAAATACCGTATCACTGAATCGCAGACAATAACTCAACACTTAAGTAAACTTACAGTAACTTAATCACAGAGGCAGTCACTATTTAAAGTTTACATTTGGAAAGACACAGTTTCACTATGAATCAGAATCCCTTGAACAAAAAACTACTTCTTCTACCGTTTAGATACGTTCTGCCTGTTTCTTATCTGGAAATGTCATACTGCACCGTGTGTTTGGCTTTCCAGCAGACCCTTGGAGCAGCAGAATAACACAACGTGTATTTAAGAGCAGTATTCTCCATGCCTGCATGAACAGTAAATCATGCAACTTGGTGCCAAAGAGAAATAACTGTAAGTTGGTCAAAAGTGACGTTCAACGCCACAAAAGTGAAACCAAATTAAAAACATAATTTCACTTAGCTGGCTTATGTAAGTATATGGTATAGCATTTCACATAACAGATAACAAAAATTATACCATCCACCCCCACATTCTAGAACCTTTGTTACAGGAAAAAAAATATCTCAGTTTATCCTAACTTGAGACTTTCAGGAACCCCTACCAACCTGACATTTCTTAATCTGAGCTTGATTTCCAGGGTCATGAATTCGATTTCTCAATGCTTTACAATCTTCAGTATTCTGAGGCAAAATAGCAGCCTGTCATTCCATCCTCATTTCCATGTCTTTAATTTTTCTTGCAGTCTCCTGTAATCTTGAACCAAAGCTTTTAAACTTCTTATCCACTGCAACCTCTGTAGCCTGGATGGTGTTCAAATTTTTACTAAAAATTAAACACAAACAATACATTAAAACAACGTTAAGGGTCTGACTTGCGCTCACAGAAGCCAGGAAACTCAAAGTTAAAGCTTCTCACTGCATCTGTACCCTTCCCCCACACCTGCTGCGCTGCCACCGGCCATTACCACACCGGGGAAACCAGCAGGCTGTTAAGACACACCGGACAGCAGGTGTATTGTAAACAGACCTACCTGGAACAGTCGGCACCACTCAGGCAGCAAACGTTTTGCCGAGGTGAGCAGGGAGCTGAGGATAGTCTGTGAATCTCCCACACCACCCCTGCTGGAGAGCCAAGCGCTCCAGTGAGTACCGGAGATGGAGTGAGAAGCCTTAACTCTGGTCTTGCTGGTTTTGTTGGTTATAAGTCAGGCCCTTAAGGTTATCTAAATGTATTTAAGAAAAAAACCCAATGTTTCCCCCGACAGCCCTAATCCAGCTATTAGTTTGGGTTTTTTTTTTTCCTCCCAGTACGGAAATAATCTGGTGGTGAAGCTCTTGTCCCAGTAACAGCTACCGTGTCAGTGACTTGTCAGAGTTTCTCTAAAACAATAGCAGGTATAAGTATGCACAGACAGAGCCATTGTCCCTACATAGCTGCTGTTCACCAAGTGGCTAACGGAAGAGTGTCTTCTCAGAGACACATTTTGGACTAGCTGCTCTTAGAAAAACTAGTCTCAAAACCTTGTTCTAGTTTAGCTTTTACAGAAAAACATATTGGAGATGTAAAAAGCAGCTTTTAGCTGCAGAACCCAACAGGAGGCCAGCCCCACGCACGAGCATTTCAAGCAACCGTGGCAATCTCACCAACCAGAGGCTTAATGAACTTAACACCCAGCTTCATTACCAAAACTGGAGAGGACGGCTTGTGAATGATTACCTCCATACCTCTGGCAGCATCAATTATCAGACCAACCCCAGCACGAGATGTATTTTTCTTAAAGAAAAAAAAGCAATCTACATAAGCAGGTAGTTTCCTCCCTGCTCCCAAATCCTACCTACACATCCTGTTTCTCCTGAAACCAAGGTGGACCCTTGTGTACCACACTCCAAGGTGGAGAGCTGACACCAATACCATTTGATGCACTCACAACTGGAGGATAGGAAAGCTCTCCCTGACACACTCTATGCTATTAGAACTTATTTTAAACCTTTCTTAAAACAACCTTTTATTACAAACCGACAGAAACTGAAGTGATCACATTGCACAAGTAAGAGATCTCAAAGCAGACTGTCACTGTCAGTCTGCTGGCATTAGAAAACATACCGAAACAAACAACGTAAGCTATTAACGATGATTGACAATGTCATTTTCACATTTTTTCACCACTGATTAACATATCATTAGGATCAGGAATGTCTTAAATACAGCATACATGTTGAAAGTAAAGGACATTGTCAGGTTTGTAGGCCCAAAATTTGACCTACCTTTCATTTTCTTAAATCTGTTTGCAAAGTCCATGTAATTCTTTAAATGTGTTTTTCTTTTTTCAAAACAAATGCTTCAATTCTTTTTTCTGAAAAATACATCAATGCCAAAAAGCACAACACTTATCAGTAACCCTACAACAGCAAACCAATGTGCACATGAAATGGAGGACAGCAGCCTGGCAAAGGAGTTTTCATTTTCACGTTTCTGAGAAGTCTTACAAGTGCAAAGATTTAATATGAAGGAAAACTCCTTTGACAACATCCTTTTAAAAGAATCTGTCCTACAAAAATTCCTTTATGCCCTATAAAACATCCAAGTGACTTAATTTTTCCTAAAAAATGCGAACTACTGAAAGATCTAGCCCATATTTATGAAAACAATACATGAAAATAAGAGGCAGGACATTCAGCTAATTTATAATCTTGCACATCTAACGTGAGACTAATCCTCTGCACCAATTACCTTTATTTTATATCCTGCTTAGGCTGGAAATTTTGTCAGAGCTCCCATTTATTTGGGATAAATTACGTAGTTTTTTTAAAAATAAATGCTAATATTAATTCAAACAAAGAATGAGTTATCAAAACAAACAAAAAAATTCCACTCATAACACAGAAGCTGTTATGAATTAGATTTGCCAATATGCACTACTAAAATTCCTAGATACAACATACTTTAAAAAGATATTTTAAGGTTCCTGACACACCATGCATTTTTAAATTTCAGAGTGTTTTTTACAGGCTCATTGCACCATGACCTCAAGCGGCATCTAGATTCAAGGTAGAGCAAAGCTCTAAAATTTATTTCTACTTGACTGCTTTTAGAGCACAGTGCAGGTACACACATCGGTTAAATGGATGCAGTATTTTGCTATTCAGCATACTTACATGCTGAATATGCAACACAAAAGTCTCCTGATTCCACCAGAATCAGAGCCAACACCTTGTGTCACCACCTTCAGTAGGAACAGGATGCAATTTCTGATGATTTGGAACATGGGATTGGAGGAAGGAGGTAGAGGGGAGAGGGTTTTTTTTGTTTGTTTTTTAAAAGAACACCAAAGGGTATGTACAAAAAGGTGACAGCTACCTCTGGAAGCCTGAATTACTTAGTAGATGAAATTTAATTTCATTATTTTCTTTCCTCATTTAAGGTTTCTAACTACGCTTCTGAAGATTTTAGGAACCTGATGCAAGTCTTACTTCAATGAATAGGAACAATCCCAAGTTGATTTTCAAAGGAGTAAGATCTGGACTTCATGATATACATACAAGAGAAAGCTAAGCATAGCTTCACTTAAAGCAGCCTCTGTTGAAGTCTACAGGGCTGAGAGGTTAACCCTAAGCACACTGAAACTTTACTGGAAGAGCATCACAGATGAATACTACTGCACTCTATGCTTTTTATTTACCCAAACTCAGTAAAAACAAGTCATCTTCCTCCTTTTCTTTTTAATTTGCAAGAGACCAAGAAAAATATAAGTGGTTTCCGGCACTGTGTTGACCCAACCATGTGCAGAGCAGTCACACCCACTTACATCCTCCTGCTAATTGCAAAGGATGAAATACACCCAGCCGCTCTCCAGGACATTCACAGCTCATTCCCCTACACAAAAAAATATAACCAACACCACTAGTATGTAATTACCACCCTGGTCCATAGACTTCCCCATGGTACTTCCATGATTCTGCACTCTTTCTCCATCCTCACATAGCAAGCAAACTTGCCACTCTCAGATACAAGCCTGGTTACTGCAAGGAAATGGGTTTGTGATTTTAAAAACTGATCGTTAACCAGCCTTTTTAAAACATCTAGTAATTCTGTCTAACATCTGTCAGTATGTATATAAAATCCTAAATGCTTGTCAGGGTTAAAAAAAAAAAAAGAAAAAGAAAAATGAAGGTCCCACAAGGCTCGTGTTGAAACCCTACAATAAGAAATTAAGTTCTGTTAAGGGCAAACAAAATCATCTTCTATTACTACACAGGTACTTCAAGCATCCACACGAAAACTAGAAGTATCTCCTGTCAAAAAATTACTTAAATTACATATTTAGAACATGCTGTAACGATATGCTTAATCTTAACTAATACTTTTCAAAATAAGACTGAAAATAATATGAATCACACATTTAATGTCAAACTAGCAAGCAGTAATAGCATAATGCGTTACTGTAAAATGTTTTAATTGTCTATCATGATTTAAAAAGCAAACCAAATGACAATATTCAGTAACAACTATATCAAGTGCTATAATGAGAAAGTGTGAGTATCAGCAATAAAGCCTACGCAAAAAACAACACTGCAGAATTGCTGTTTGCAAGTAATAGATACACAAAAGTAAACTCCAGAGAAAGGCAAAAGATTTTAAAAGACTGAGCTTTCCTCGGATATGCAGCATTTCAGTCCCTGCCCGCAGCAAATACTTCACTATTTCAAGTATTTTTAGCTTTATTAAGTAATAAATAAAGGAGGGAAGAGGGGACAAAAACCCCAACAAATAAATCGGTGATGGTGGAGCTGCCCTAGCTGAGTACACTCCCATTAATTTCAGCTTCAGGGAAATTCTGGCTAAGGCTGCCAACTTCGTTACTTATCCCATGAGTTTTACAGTGACTGTGAAATACCGCTGCCCACGCAGGCTGTGGGAAAAGCCACGAACTCCTTGCTAGCTTACAGGAATCACTGCAGTGAGGCTCAGGACAGCACCTACATATTAAGAATCAAAGAACTTGAGAACTGGGACACTCAAGCAGTCGCGTTTGCCCATAACTAACTATGGACACCCATTTCCCAGTTACTGATGGGACAGCATCCCTAAAATACAGAACTTGGTGCATGATTCAAGTCTGCTTCAAAGATGTCCTCACAAGGCACCATATGGCGGGTACATATCAGGGTATACATCCACTGTCATCTTCTCCCAGGACAGCAATCATGAGTAGACTGATAATAGCAACTGGGAGAGAACCCACCTTCATACACACACAAACTCTACCCTCTAAAATACAATTAAGCTTATATTTCAGCCCATAAACTTTATAGGCTGGTGGGTGTGACTTTAAAAAAAAAAAAAAAAAAAAAAGAAAAGCCAGAAAACTGCTAACAGGAACTGGAAAAACAATCTGCTTCAACAATTGTAATACAGCAGAATGATTAACTCCCTGAGCCATTCCAGTAACAATATAGATCATGCCAAGACTTACTAAAACACTTTCCACGGAAGAAGCAGTCCTGGAGATTTGAGGACAATACTTAGAATACAAAACACAAGTGTAGAATGGGTTGGCAAAAGAGGGCTACGCTGCCCTATAAAGTGAAGCACATCAGTGGCCCTTATCCTCGCTCTTTTACCAATGTATTTAATATAAAGAAGAATGCAAGCTTTGCTTTTTGTTTTTAAAATCATGTTATCAGAACTGGCATCTTGGCTGTGATTTTGATAAAAGCTAAACAGCCACATAGCATTAATTTAAAATGTAATAGACTCAATGAATGCCTCCTGATTCGCCTGTAAAATAGTCATGCATTTCAACTGTGAAAGAAAAAAAAAAGAAGAAATAAGTAATTTTCCCTTCTCTCCTCCAAAAATGTTTCTCCTACAGCAAGTGTTTTTATTATTATTATTACAGCAGGTTTAGGGTTTTTTGGTTTTGTTTCAAACTACTTCCTGAACTGTAAGTACGCTTTGGGAAGAAAATACCACTCTTTAGCATTGTCAATACAACCATTTTCAGAGCATTAATTTCCCATTAGGTTTTAAAAATACTGCCATGGATTTATTACAGAATATAATTTCTGAACGTGGTCTGCCCTAATGACTACTCCCTGTGCTTCTTTTCTCACATTTTAGATGCTGTACAGGATGCTGTCTCCGAGAAAGAAACAGAGTAACCCAAGTGAAGTCAACATCAAAGGCTTCCTTTATTCTGACCCCAAACACCAAAAGCAATTTCTCTAACAGCACACCTGTACTTTGACCAAGAACGTTAAACCATTACCTGAGGCACTCCTTATTTTCCTTATCAAAATCTGAAGATAAGCAAGTGTGGGGCTTTGGATAACCAAATTTGTTTCACAAGGTTTAAATTTTCTGAGGTCAGCAGAAGGAACTTGAATGACTCTAAAAATAACAGTATGGAAGTATTTTAGATATTGAGCACTGACCTCTCCATCTTCTTTGTAACTTCTTAACTTTTTCTTTTTTTAGTTTGGGAGAGCATCTAATGTGATTCACCACCCTCTCAGCTGAACATCACAGTGCTATACATGTCAGCAATCCTTAGAGTGGAAAAAAAATAATGGTATTATGATTCTTGTTTAGGGATGGGAAGAAGGGAGGAGAGCTAGAAACTTCCTCTAATATGTAGAGCTGAAACACTTCAAAAAACCCCGAACATATAAATATATACACCAGACTTAAGACCAGTGTACCTAAAAAGGGACAATTCAACACAGTGTTTAAGATTTCTAGTAAATGAGGATAATAAATTTCATCTTGAGTTACACTCTATTATGTTCTTGTGAAAACCAAAGCAACTCTGACAAACACTGAATCAGTGCAGAGGGCTCCTTAAAGCTCTTTTTTCTCTCCCCCTTCTTGGTTCCTCCCACAGCCACTGACCTCTGCTGTCGTCTGTCAATACCAAGAAAATGGTAGATGACGATTGCAATCTAAAGAACAGTTTTGTTGTAAAAAGTGAGAACGCCCAGAGAATACTGAAATCAAAGGCCTGCACCTTTAATCTAAGGTCCTTTGCAGCCAAACCAAATTTGGATAAATAGGATTTTCTGAAAAGATGATTATTTTGAAGGTAAACAACCAGGATATATAAAAATGACAAACTCCCTGAGAATAAGCCAGTATCAACAGTCAAAGTGCCAAATAAAATAGGCAGTTTAAGGCAAAAGCTGGGTTTATATTATCATGTTACATTTAATCATAATATAATAAAAGCCTATGATGCAAGAGAGCTGTTCTACTGAGCTTTTCTTCAAGTAGAGTTTTGAGTTTCAATTACAAAGGCTCTGGTCCCAACATCACAGTTAAAGCTGTACTGAAACACACAGTTACAAATTGGGAGTTATTCCCATGACTTGATGAGAGAAGCAAAATATTTCTTCCCACACAAACCACATACTAAAGAGGTTTAGAGAAGGTTTTTGAACGCTTTAAGTTGTTTCCACTGGACTGGTGAAAAGTCAGAAGTGTTTAAAAATTACCCATATTTGCATTTTTTTTACTAGGCTTTCTAATGTTTCTTTTAGTCCCTGTAACTAAGTCTTTTTCAACTTGAAAAGGATCCATTCACATGTATAAAAATGCTTTGTCTGCAGATAAAGTCTTCAAATCAGAAATTTTTCAGGGCATAAATCACGTTCTATCTCTATAAACCATATAAAACACTTATTGGTGCTGAAAACATCAGTTTTAAGAGCACATTATAAAAGGAATTATTGACTCCATTATTAAAAGTTACAAAATCTTATTAAGGCAAAAGGATAGCCTTCGTTCTTCACACAGGCAAGATTTCTTAACAGGCTATCTCTCCCACCGTACATTCTCAGTTTGATTGAGCACTGTATTTTGGAAAATGAATTCACTATCACATTCCCCAGTAAATGAAGTTAGGATGTCAGCTTGTAGTTTTATTCTAGCCTTTTCCATGTATGATTTATCTTAAAAAAATAAACTTGTTACAGCTCCTGTGTCCCCCAATCTGCAGGCAGAGACATTTACAAAACCTGCCCACGGCACATATGTGCGTCACACAAATGTCATCTCCCCCTCTCGCAGTGACAGCCTCAGACTTCTGCAGCCTTACAGTTTGTCAAAAACGGACAGCTACAAAAAAATGGACCCCAGCAACTTCCTTTCAAAACAAAATATAGATTGACAACAGATTTGAGAAGCAATTCAAATGGAAATCAGAGCAACGTATTAGATGCAATAAAGAATTTCCAAAATAAGAAACCTTACTCTGTGGTCTTTCTACGTTTTCTGAAACTAGGAACAGGAGGGCTGTCAGTAGCAGGATAAACAGCAGTGTGCTGACGGGCTTGCAGCAGCATTAGGTTTCTAAAAAGCAGACAGTCACAGGAAATGCTCAAGTGACTTGGAATTTTATCATCCAGAGATAATCAAAGGATCACCAACTTCACGCAAGTAAGCTCAAACCATATCTGGAAATTTATTCTGTTGTCCAGAAAATGGACACCACATAGAGAAAGATACTGGAAAACAAGTTTAACTGCTTTCTGCTGGCTGTAGTTCCTGAAAAAGTGGGAGGGAATGACATCTTAGGGCTTGCCCAGTGCAAGGCAACAGCTATCGGATAACTCCCAGAAACCAAGAAAGCATCATGACTGTTTTCCAGAATGTCACGGGACAATACAAAGCTAATCCTTGCTCTCAGGATCAAGAGACAACAACAGAGTAACAGGTCTTCATAATACTTATTTTCCCTACTCTCTGGATGTGAAGCAAACTAAATTAGTGCAGGCAAATCACTGCAAAAGTAACAAAAAACACAAGTTACAATTTCTGCTCCCTAACTTCAGTTACTACCGTTCTCTTCTCGTATAATTATTAGGTACTTTGGTTATTTCAGAGGATATTGTAGCTCTTACAATATCTTCTTCCGATCAATCTTGTCATTCTTTCTGCCCCTCCTAGGTCATCTCAGTTACCAAAGGACGAGAAGAAACAAACGCTGAGAATAGCAGACAAAATCTGGAAAACAACTTGTGGATGTAGAATTTTCACTCTAAAGTAGCCCAGATGTGGACGATTTATTAGGTCTGCACTGTAAACCAGATAAAGTAAGGTACAATCCAAGAGTGAATAGTCTGGTGCTAGTCAAAGACCTAAATGCTTTAAGAGACAACTCCACCTCTCTGTTCTCATACTTTTGGAAAAATAATGATTATTTCTTACAAATACATTGTGAAATGTGACCCATGGGGGCTTTTCTGCACCGCTAATCAAAGTCAGGAATACCAATAGCATCTAGGCTTCCCACCAGTATTTTCATCAGAAATCTGCTTTTGAATGCTAGTGACTATAAAATTACCTTACAGCAAGTTGCAACATACCAACGACTTCACAACATATCATTAAGACATTTTTAAATATATTATTACTTTGCAGACAGCTAACTTTGTTGTTTTCTAACTTCATACAATGCCTACTGCAAAGGCACAGCAGCCAAGTTCCTTGGAAAAATGGAGTTACTAGAGTTGCACAGTTAATGGTAAGTTTGTCTTTTTTTTTTTCCTTTAGGGATACTTTGACACCTGTTTCAACAGATTTCCTTTCATACTTGTTCGATAGGTCCTACCCAGAATGCTTAGATAAAATACTCAATATAAGCCGGACTATATATTCCTTAAAGCATGTTGACTACTTCATATAAAGACAGTTAAACTTTTATGTCAAAAAAATTTAAATGACAATATGATTAGTACATTAATCCTCTGGGAGGTCTGGCAAGCACCCACAGCAGAATATGGGAAAGCTTCCCAACCGAAGGGAAGCCTTTGATTTCAATGAGCGCTCTACTCAACTTGTGGACAAATGAATTCAAGACAGACACTCTTTTCCAAGACTGGGGGGGGGGCGGAGAAGGGATCATGCAACAGCAAGTGCACCTCACTTACTTGCTTTGTCCTAAATTGTGGGGCCACCTTATCACAAAACAAAACAACACAACTGGCAAGCGTCGCATGGACTTATGTTTAGAATCAGTCAGAACTAATGAGTTGAGTGCAGCAGGACACCAACCACAGACAACAATCTGGTTAAAGAATTAAAAGTATGTAGAAAGAGGCTATGCTGATTACTGAAAATTTAGTTCCAGAGAGAACATGAAAGAAGAGGTCAATCTAAGCCAGAAAAGTTACAATTCATTACGGGGATTAAGTCAATTGATAGTGTTCCTCCCCCCCTGCCTCCTCAATGTGGTTCTTGCTGCTGCCCTTCCTGGACCAGGAGTGCCACCAGGCAGTTGTAAATAAATAAATAAATAACGAAAGAAAGTAGTTTACAAAAGCCACAAAGTGCATCTTGTCTCCAGTTACTTTACAAGTACACTGAGACGATAAAAGGTGGGATCCATTTATTTTTCACTCTTCTCTGTTAACAGACCCATTTGTTTATGATAGAATAGAGGGACAGGGGGAGGAGGGGAGAAATGGTTTTAGTCGGTGCCTATGATGAGATACTGTCACACAGGAAGCAGCACAGCCTAACTTCTTTTCATAGCTGCATCATGGTTAGTAAAACTCCAATCTGTAAATTGCTGAAAGACAAAAAGACCTCATCTTCTGTACTGAACTCTCTTTCTCAACCCCCAGAAAACCACTGGAATTAACTATAAAGCAGCTCTGAACAACTTCAGTAGAAGGGTCTGGTACGAAGCAAACTTTTTCCATGAAGTTATAGTACAATACTAAATGTGAAAACATGGAGTTTACACCTATAGGGTTTTGTTTGGTTGGCTCTCTGATATTATTTCTTTTAAATTGTCCAGAGGGAATGAGCCATATGGTTACTGAGCAAAATACCATGAAATTCATAAAACAGGCTTAGTGGCATGAACAACATATTCCTAACTTACAGATCTGTAGCTCTTTTACTGATGTTTGTCAAATCCTGCATAGACTTATGCTTTTTGAATTGAACTGTGTACACTTGAACTTGGAGAATAAAGAAAAAGCATTGCAGCAATACACTCAAATACACCAGATGAACTGTTTATTATACATGGAGAACAGAGTTATGAGCAGTATCAACTGAATTTGTCTGCTTTGCATGCTCCCTATGAAATGCTTAGTGAAACAAAGTGTTTGAAGTCTGAAACAGGACAAAAAAGCATACATCTAAGTAAATTAATCCAAATCTTATTTTTATTCTGCATATCCAATCTGTAGAAAGCTCTTCAGACAACAGTCTGTAGCTATTAGGAATTAGAATGATATTAAATCTCATCCTAAAGAACTTGAAAGCAACTACACTGAAAGCAGACTGCACCTGACCTGCTTATAGCAAGTCTGAAATTAGATATTTAGTTATCTATACTTAAAATAGTATGCATTCAGATACAGTTTCAATTTCTATAAATGTGAACAAATACCAACAGCCTAACTGTTCTTCATAGCGAGGACGTGTGAGAGTGCTATTTGTTTTTCTCCAAGCAGCAGTCACTAGAGCATACCATCATGTCACCATGAATATGGGCTGCAGTAATTACCAAAAAAGTCTACAAGTTCACTTTTGTCAGTATTGAGGCATCTCGGAAATTGAGGCAACTCCACTAAATAAAGTCACAAAATATCAATGAAAGTATTCCTCCACTTCCACAGAATCAAAGAATGGTTAGAGCAGAACGGGACCTTAAAGGTCATGGAGTTCCAACCCCCCTACCATGGGCAGGGACACCTCCCACTAGAGCAGGTTCCTCAGAGCCCCGTCCAGCCTGGCCTTGAACACTTCCAGGGATGGGGCATCCACAACTTCTCTGAGCAACCTGTTCCAGTGTCTCACCAACCTCACAGTAAAGGATTTCTTTCTGGTATCTAATCTAAACCTCCCCTCTTTCAGTTTAAAACCATTACCCCTTGTCCTAGCACTACACTCCCTGATAAAAAGAGTCCTTCCCCTAACTCTCTGTTGGCCTCCTTTAGGTAAAGGAAGGCCACTACAGGGTCTCCCTAGAGCCTTCTGTTCTCCAGGTTGAGCATCCCCAACTCTCTCAGCCTGTCCTCATAGGAAAGGTGCTCTCATCAGAACTCAAAGCAAACCTTTCACCTTCAGGTGAAATTCAGCAAACCCCTACAAGAAAACATAGTACTCTACAAAAAAATAAATAAATAGATAAACAAATAAGAAGGGCAACAATAATAAATACATCAATAAAAGAAATTCATTGGTGCAGTGGCACAACTAAGGATTATAATAAAGCGTTACATGCTTTCTGGGCTTAAACTAAGATTTAATGCTAGTCTTTGTTTCACTGATTCCATTGAGTTACATGTATAAAAATTTTCATACAAAGTACATTTTCTTAATACAGTGTACCTGATACAGCAGAATATTTTTTCTCTTTAAAAAGAGTACATTTTCCCCTCTAAAACAGAAGGAAAGATAATTTTCATTGCATCAGAAAGCATGCAAGTATTAATGATGAAGAACATAAATGGTTTCCATTCTCACATTCAAAAACAAGTACCTGCAAATTAACGCTAAAAGCAATTGGCCTAAAAAGGAACCATGTTTCCATGCCAACTGATCACAGAAATACATGTAATTCAGCAAAAAAGGAACAAACTACAAAACAAGAAAATAAAAAGAAAGCAGAAGTGCTGGAAATCAAGATCCTGCTCATACCCAACTATTTTAAAAGAATAGCAAAGAACACAACAAAGGATGCAATTTAAGATGTGAATGGTATACAGCTAATGGCACTTCATCATTACAATGCTTCTAAAAGCTGTCATTCTCAAGTCAACAAGAAAAACAGGACACAGAACACCTCTATTAAGGAGGGAACGCTCATACAATAGTAGCAATTCTTATGGAGGTTTCACAGTTGGTCGACAGGAAAGTGCAAGCTACTATTCAGTGCACATCTTTCATGAGGATTTTTTTTTTGTCTTTATTGAAGAAGGTCTTGCTTTGTTCCTTACTCACACCGAGTTGTACTGGTGTTCTACAGTCAGTCAGCAGAGCTGCTTGCAGGGTAAGGCAGTCCTATTCAGATGTTAGTTGCAAAATCAAGCGCACTGGGAATGAGCAGATACGTACATGCACACAAGCAGCTCACATAACGATGTGCACATACATATCTGACGTCACTAACATTCTGTAGTGTATGAGTGACTTCAACCTCACAATTGATAAAAAGATGCTACCGCTTTCTGTACTACAGCAAAAAGTGAATTAGAAGTTCACACACTGAGAACAAGGGCATAGATGGTCTTCACACATGTATGCATTTGTACGTGGGAAAGGACTTATTTTAAGCAAGGAAGTTGAAGAAATATTGAATAGAAAAGAATGCTACACTTCTAAATATACACGGTTCCAAGACACTGACATTTACATGCAATAAAACCAGCAGTTTGAGTATTCATTCTTTAAAAACCTAGAGAAATAAATAACCTCCAACTAAAAGGTCCATAAAATCTGTGTTCTAAATGAATACAAACTGAAGACAGGACAATAAATTTCTGTTTCTTAATATATATTTATTTTATCAAGCAAGCAACAGTGCTTTTCTTCCTACTTTTTCTTGAATATATATTAAAAGTCATTAGATTACAAGAGATTAAAAGTTATTGTCACCAAACTCAAAGTTGGAAATCCCAGCACTAATGCATTTTACTGCATTTGAATTTTACTGTTTCACTGCATTTTCCATGAACGGAAAATTACAAGTGCTTGTACCCATCCTACAGACTTCATATTTATGAGAACATACAGATTACGTGACAATGGGCCTACACAATGCATGGAAAAGTGCAAACTTTACATAAAATGATTCTTAGATTAATTTACTTGCTTCAGTCCCTGTAGGGACCTCAGTGAATGAAAAGGAATAATTATATGGCCACGTTCCAGCTTATCCAGATAGCATGAAAGATTTAGGGTTTCACCAGACCTTCTTCCTCTGTCAACTCAGAATTCACCAAGAATTGAATTTTCAGATGTTGCAGCTTCTTACTGCCCTTTTAAACAACCATTGATTACAAAGAACATGCATTTTCTAGGACAAGCTTTGCCATCTGAAGGTCAAAAATAAAACATCCTCATCAAAAATAGCTTAGTTGAAAAGCTCTTTTGTCACCAAGATGATTTTTAAATACGAACAGTGCTTTTATCACAGCCCAAGAAAACTGTAAACTTTCAACATCTCTGAAATTCTTTGTTTCTGACTACCTTTCCCCAGCCTGTACCTAAACCTGTACCAGTTACCACAGGTGACTGACCCAGCATTACTACAGCTTTTGTAGAAGCTGAAAAATGAGAATCCATCTGGGCAAAAAGGCCACAATTTCTGCAGAGCTCATCACATATGAAAATATTGCTTCAAGGCAGTAAATAGTAAATTCCTGCAAAGGTTCCTCAAAGAAAACCAAAAGAAAAATCTACGCATATGCTTAGGACACACTGAATATTTCTAATCACTAAAACTCTATATGCAAAAGTTATGGACTTCACCATGACCTTTGCAGTACACAAACTGTTCAGCAACTCTGAAAGTATATGAATTCTGACAGGGAAAAATCTATTTTAATCAATTCCTATCTTTAGGATTATAAAAATTACCCCTACTCAAAACAGGAGCAGCAACTGAAAGCTGTTGGTCAGCCCTAGAGCAGAAAGTACCTGCACACACAGCTCCACACTTCTGACAATTTATTCCTGCTATGTTTTGGAAAGACCACAGGTGGCAAAAGCAAGTAAGATGAAAAGTCAATTCAGCTTCTCAGACCTTCACCTCCTTTCATTTCTTGTCAAAGACACTCTACTGTTCTGCAAACACCTTTCTATTTTTTGGAAACTTCTGAAAGTTAGTTTTGTACTAGCTACGTCAGTTCACTACCGTGTATGAAATAATCTGTAGAGTGCATTGACTTTTCATACAGCACTGCCTCGGGCAAGATCCTAAATGGTAACAGAGCAGAAGACTCCATGATATTTAAAAATAAACAGGAGAACAATAATGACATAAAAATATAAAATTAAAAAAAAAAAATCATTGTCAAGTGAGCAACAACTGTGAGGGCAAACAGCAACAATTTCATGTTCAGCAACACTTCTCCCATAGCCTTGGCCAACATAGTCTGTTTATATAAATGAAAGAAAGAATGCTGCCCTGAACTTGCCCATTATCCCACAGAAAAGGTATTGTGGGAATGTTAACTTTCACCTGGCCGACTTCCAGATGTCGGCAGGAAAAAACACCCTTTTTAAAATTTCAGCCAACTGAAGAATACTCCACATTTTCTACATATTTCAATTATTCCAAGTTATGCATAAACTCACATAGGCCTTGAACGGAATCCATGTAAAACAGACACAATAAGATGACCGACCACTCCGCAGAAGAATGAATCAAGGGGTCTCATGTCCAAACCAAGGAGTCAGTATCGCAGTTCACTAACCACAACAGCTTTTGAGAAAGCCAGCGCATTTCTAGAACAGCAGAAGTGTTTGCTGCGTCCGTAAGAGCACTTACTGGACAATACGAGTAGGAACTAAAAAAAGCACCATCCCCATTTCAGCAATGCAGCCCCATGCAGAGCTGGTACCACGTAATGAAGATGCTGTGCGAAGCCTGCATTCTGTCACACCGTTAACAAGAGAAACGCATCTCGCTACGTATCCAGTATTTGAATGGGCCCCACGACGGAAACTGAAGAGAGCCAGGCACAGCAACTGTGTGGACTGGAGAAGACCCCAAAGCAAAACGAACAAAAAAAAAAAAAAAAAAAACCATCAACCCTCTCTGTTTTAAACAGAAGGCATTTTCCTTGCTCTTTTCCATCTGGCACTTCAAGTAGCTGTCTTTACTTAACAGTCGTCTTGAAGTTTTTAATAGTCATACGACGTGCAAACTCAAACTGAAAGAAATTATCCCTTCCTTCTTCTCTTCTAAAGTTCAACTGTTAAGTAAAAATAGCTCGCAATCATGTCTCCACTCCAAGCTTTCGTAGCTCAGCAGGAGCAAGAGTACTCAGTGCTGGCATAACATCCTCATATTTCAACGTACAACGCATGGAGGTGCAGCCTCATCACTTACCAGTGTATCAGTATTTTGTTGGTTTGTTTGCACGCATGTCCTGTCAAGCTAACTGGTGAAATACAGCTTCCTAAATTAAATATACAGGAAGGGGGATTTTTGCTGTTTAAAGAGGAAATCTTTAACATTTTTAATTTGGAAAAAGCCCTTCAATCACAGCAGAATGTTTTGTACAGCGTTCTTTCAGTCAAGCCACAGGTCGTCTTTTTATTAAGTGGATTTACCTTTATTTAGTTCACAACTGAAAGCACACTGCCTCCCAAACCATTCCCCTGCAGTAAAACAAGATCTACTAAGCACCTACTCAGAGCACCATTAACAGAATCCTGCTCCAATTTGGTGCCATTTCCCACAGGTCCCAAAGTACTTTCCCAGATAACCTCACCATCACTCACCACCTGCACTGAACACGTGGTGGGACTGGATACAGGAGAATTGAGTGAATTATCCCAGATCATTCCTGAGGCTACTTGCAAGTATGAGACCACCAAGATCATCTGGGCCATTCCATTGCTACTTAGGACATTTGCTAGCATGGCAGTCTCTGCTACACTCTCCCAATTCTCCTGTCAATAACTAGACCAAATTTACCCTGAAAGTCAACTACCCTGCACTTCACTTACCTAAGATTTTTAGAAATGAGAAACTTTTCTTATACATCAAGAGGACTTCCAGCCCTCTGAAGGCAATTCAGTTCTCATGCAGGACAGTAATTTCCCAACATACCTGTTTCAAAGTTCCTTTCATAGAGATACAAACCCCACACAAAGAAGCTGCATTTGCAGTCACGTATGCTTTTAAACTAGAACACCAACGTCCATCAAAAAGCCACTGAGAAGTACTACACTTTTACTTGATTTTGCCCATTCCTAAATACCTTAATGCAAATGTGTAAGCCTAGTTTACACCGAAATGAGAGTTCAAACAGGCTTGCACTAGCTTAACTGACTTTATTTAAAATCATACTTAATTAAATCTAAGGAGTTTCCCAGGTATCACACAGCTTATTCATGGACTGCTTCTTTTACCATGCACTTTTGTGATCAAAGAAATCTTAGATATAACAGATGAGGTTATGTAGTATTTGTAAAAATAATTCACTGCTTGATGTTCTTTTTGGAATTAGTCTTCTGAAATGAAAACTAATTTTTACTAATTCTCTTTGAAAATCTAAGAGAGAATTTGATTATTTTTGAGATGCCTTTTTTCCTGCACAAAAAAAAAAAACCAACAACCCTCCTGCCACTAAACCTTTAGGGTATTTCAAGAGCTGTGAGAATCGTGTAAACCACACTTGGAAAAGTTCATCATTTCTGTAAGTATCCCCAGGACAGTCAAAAAACCCAAACTTTCCAACTTTCTTTTCAATATTCCCCCACACACCCCGCGCTTTTAACTCTTTCTGGGTATAAGAAAATATTTTTGATGTAGTTCGTAACAGATTTTTTTTTTTAAAAAAAAAGAACGGCACAAAGCTCAGGGGGGAAAAAAAAAAATCACTAACAATTTAACAGGCTTAAAAACAAGTCCAGAGGGAAGATGCTAGCAAAGTTATGAAAACAAATGCAAAATTGCAATATTTACAGTACTTCAGGTTCTAAATCACTAACTCCCTGCAAGATACTGTTTTGTACGTTCTTTATTCACAGGACTATGAAAATACGATTCATGATTCTGGAGAGTCCCCATAACCTTAGTTCTTTCAACTAAGTGACAGAACTTGTTCCTCAACTGCAGGTCCCGAGTCAAACCAATCTTTAGACAAAATTTTAAAAAAGGGTTATCCTGTAGTAACTTGGGATTAGTTTGTAGGATGCAGCCAGGATCCGATAGATTCGTAAGCCCACTCCAATTCCCCTTGATATCAACTGGAAGCTGAGTAACTCAACATCCTGCGGGATTAAAATCTGCTAGGAAAGGAAAAATTGTGCCTGCAGCTTACCGTTCTCCAAATTCCTACTTAAAATCCTTGTTTATTGCTTGCTCGAAGGAAATAGTTCTCACTGCCGAATACATAATGCTAGATTTAAATTTTAGATGGCTGAAGGGTGGTCATGAGCTAAATACCAAGTGTATTTGTATGCCTCCGTATTTACAGTAAGTAGGAAAGTCATCTGGATTCAAGGATTCAAAACATGAGACCTTTTGAACAAAGACAGGGTAAGAGAAAGCCTTGAACAGAGAACTGCCAAATACAAACAACATACACAACCAAACCCGAAAGGCAACGTATTATGAAACGCTTTCAAAACCATACAATACTATGGGAATTAAGTAAACTTAAAACTCCCCTGCAATACTCTCGTCATAGCTAATTTGTGATTTCCTGTACGCTCAGTACGAACAGCACAATGGAGCCTCTATTGTGAGCCTCCTCCCACAAGCTTTTAAAAAATGCAAGACATTCTTTTTATCTAGACTGGCGTGGCTAAAATACATCCAGCTCTACACAGATAAAAGGTTATTTTCTTAGATGTTGCTTTTGCTTGTAAAAATAAAAAATAAAAATTTGTTGGAGTTCAACGTACTCAAAGGAGTAGTGCTTTGGTGGCTAAATTGCTGACCACGACTCTCGAGCACAGCAGATGTAGGAAGCCACTTTAGCTTTAGAAAAACAAGAAAAGACTCCACATTAAGAACTATCTACTAATTCCACACAATTCAAATAGGTTTTGACAGTCTTGCAGGAGCTGAAAAATCAAGGAAAATTTAGTGGAACCAAGGAATAAAGTAGCTGCAAATCTCGATTGAGAAGGAAGGTAGTAAGTCCTTTAGGTGCAAGTAACTGGTTCATAGAGGTACTCAGAATTGATATTGCATTTTTCTGTCGTAAAGGATCCTGAAAGCTAATGCAAATACATCAAAATGAACAAGACTTTCCACACCAAAAGCTGGTAACAGAAATGAAAGACAGTAATCCTGGCACAAGGCAGTGTAGGAAAGGAGCACAACTAGCAGAGGTGGACTTTTAGCATGCAGGAGAGAATTTGGCAAGGACACAAAATAAAACCTAAAATGCTGCAGTGGTTGTGGTACCTTAATAACGTCTTAGTCAAGAAATAGTACATTAAAATAGAGATGCAGCTAGCCAGTTCCAGACAGCATGGGAACATACACATACACTGCTGAATTACTGAAGATCACTTCTCAGTAATGCTGATTATATGAATGAGAAAATCAGCAACATGAGAAAGGCTGTGATACACATTAATACTATTCAGTGAAGCAGCAGACACGCATTAAGATGGTTGGTAGACCACAAATGTGAAAACGCTCATTATCTGGTTGAAAATAAACAGTTTAACATATCTGGTACAACACATTAAAGAGAAAAAATATTTAAATATCAGTTTAAGAGTTTGGAGACAGGCTTGTGGTTATCTCTGCCAAACACTTTTGTCCTGCATGACTCTGCAAAGACTGAAGCTACATACTCAGCAAGAGACAAACTGGCTGCAACCATCTAATGAAATTTGACTCATCTGGGAATTTTGATGAAGTGCTCCACACCACAGTTTCTGCTAAACCATACATTTTCTTTATAGGATTGAGAGTGCCGTGCTGCAAATATTCAAGAAGCCACAGTAATTTTGGATACTTTGGTTTAAAACAAGAGGGCTAATTCTGAAAATCCATATTCAGGTAAAAATACCACAGAAGCCAAGAGAAATTCTGCAATTAAACATACTGGGATGTGCATCATTGGCAAAGACATTAGTGTCTGTCAGCCCCCAGAAGCACCTCTCCCTGATGATACCTATGACTAACAGCTGCCTGGGGCTGCACTCCCTTCCTGCAAATCCTCCTGCGGATCAGCCCAATGTGACTGGAGAGCACGTATCTTAGTATAGCTCCTTTCTGGCTCATTCTCCCGACTTCTGACTCACCCAGGGGCTACGATGACATTCTGCAGAGTAAAGAAATGTACGTGTAGTAGAAGATGATGAAAATACCCTGCAGTGCTGCTTCTCTTCTGGCTTTCTTCTAGGCTCTGGCTCCCCAGTGCACTGAGTGAGGAGGATGCAAGACAGCACACTGACTACTCCTCTGCTTGGCCAGGTACAGGCCTCTATGGCACACGGTGTATGCTCCAGCCATAGGAAAGAAATACAGTTTGACAGGAATGCAGCAGGGACAGCCTTGGAGACTTGGATTTGCCATTGCTGCTGTCATCAGAAGGCAGCCATGGGCTAATTCCTATTCATAATGTTTGAAGGGTGGGAGAGCGGGACAATCCCCCACATGGCAGCACAACAGCAGTCAGCCTGGCTTCCAAAGCTTCAACATGAGCAAAATAGAAAGCAGGACCACTCTCTTTTGCTGCCACTGGAATTCACGTACTGTACCTGCGGCTGTACTTTGTGGATGAGGGCCTACAATCCTTTTGCACAAGGCCAGACACATGTAGGTAAATGTGCACACCACGGGGCTGCCCGTTGTGGTTTCCCAACTACAGACATTTCTCGCTTCTGAAGGTCACGTGTCAACCGAGCACAGAAGGTGGTAAAAGGAACACTTGCTTTAAAAGGCAGCAAAACAGCTACACTCTTGTCATGTTCTGCATGGTAGCGTGAGAATTAATTGCAAAGCTTCCAGCATACCCCGCCGAGACAAACCTCTCACCACTCTTATCACAGGGTGTGTCCATGTATGACAGCAGAAGATGGAATCTATCAAAAAAAAAAAAAATTGGGGCTGTACAGGAAGACCGTTAGCACACATCCAGCAATAAGAAATTTGGACTGCATACAGGAATTTGGAATTGTGACTCCTCAAGTCAAGTAAGAAATGTTTCCCGGTTTCCTTCCTTTTTTTTTTTCCTTGAGAGCTGGCATCAGAGCTCCCCTAAAAAGACCGAGAGGAGAGAAGGGGTAACGTGGTGAGCTCTGGCATACGTACAGAGCCAGAAAGCATGAACAACTTTTGCTGCAAAATTAAGTAACTTTGCCAGTGCTGACAAAACTCACTGAAAGTGACTTGGGCACAGACAAGAGACATCTACTGACCTGTAAACAGAACTATTACAATATGCCTTAAAATACCTAACGTAAAGCAAAATTATATAATCATATTATCTCATGTTTTAATACTGGAGCTTCAAAGCCTTCACATATAATGGAAATAAAGAGCTTTCTATTAATATAATCTCAACCTTACTATTCCTCTGAAAAATTGTCCCCAGCCCTGACATCAGCTTTTTCTGCTTTCTGTAGAGCATCCCTTCTGGCTGACTACCCTGGCAGGTACACAGCAAGAAAGTTCCTCCAAGAACCCCTTAAAAAAGGCAGGTGTAATAGAAGATGAAAATGCGGAGATGAGCAACAGTCATCCAAACTAAATACCAACATGAAACATGCTGTAGCAACACCAACATTTAGTTCAAAGGGGAAAAAAAAAAAAATCAAACAATGTCAATTTTCAATTATGTTGATTAGATATAAACCAGATAATTAGTAAATGGAATAATAATACAGGGAACATGATATGTTCGAGATGAAATGACAAAAATATTTCATAGAAGAGACAAGTTAATTTCTAATCACCTTCCTCAAAAATTAAATTTTTGCTCTACTATAACAAATATACACACGCTGTTTTGCAAATCAAAACATAACTAACCTAATTCATCTAATAGAGAGAGATTTTTCAGGAGAGGTTTCTTTTGAGTGATTCCTTTTTATTTAGAATTTAATTTTACCTTGTGAGCTTTTTTTTTTTTTATTTTAAATATTATTATTTCATTACTGGTTGGTTGGGTTTTTTTGATTTTCTTTTTAAGGCACTGCCTATTGCAACCCCCACAGAGGTAAAGACTTCAGTTTGTGCAGCCGTGCCTCTGCCAGCTCTGTCCTGGGCTCTGGTGCCAGTGGCGGGCAGAGGCCAACGGTGCAGCTGAGGCACACTCTGCTCCATGACACTCCCTGTCCCAAACCTGGCCACATATAGCAGCTAGGAGGTAGCAAAGATTAGACAAGCCTGGGGAATGTCTCATATTCCTCGAAGGAATTGGACAGGTCTCTGGTAGGATTCCAAACAATTTTAAGTTTTTAGTTCAGCTTTTTAGCCAAAGTTGAACACCAAAGGACAGGGCCCCACAAGTGCTTAAAAATTTCTAATCCAGGGACTCGCAGCATCCTTTTTCACATCATAAACAATTTGAGATTCTTACTCTGCTTCCTCCTCCCTGCAATACCCCTGCATAAGGTCATACATCAGTTTCTGACAGACAACGCTTTGATGCCGTTCCTGAAACACTTCCTAGCTCACTAATTGTTTGGGGAGATGGGCTGAGAATTACTGTGCATTGGAAAAGATCCTGTGGTAATCACAGCTGGGAGATGCTACAACACCCACCACAACTGGAAACACTGCTGCTTTTCTCCAGTCTTCCTGGAGGAACACTGATGAGGGAGCAAAGGGTTAACATTTCAGCAGGAAATGTTCATTTTAGATTTCTCTGTAATGAATGTTTGCTATCTTTTCCTGATCAATACATAGATTCAAATGAATCATCATCTTTGCTCTCAAGGCAGTAGAGGAGACAGAGACCCAAAAACACAGCTGGGAACTTCTGTCTTACCGAACTGTAAATCCCTTACTACGCCACCTGGGAGTAAGAAAGCATGTGCGGCAGAGGAACTAAGGCTAAAGGGCCATGTACTACAACTTTTATCCTCACCTTAAATTTTAGGACACGTATTAAAAGTGTAACTCCAACTCTACTCTCTCACTAAATAAATAATTATGGGGCCAGAAGGTTAGGGAGCCTCAGATGAGGCTGCTATGTTGCTATACTGCCAACTGCTATGGGATTTGAAAGCTTGACACATGCTGGAGAGTATCACCTCATCAATGTTCCCAGCTGGCTTGGGAGGTGAAAACCTAAATATTACTCTTTAAGGCAGGTCTGTAACACACAAGTAATCAGCCCCTCCAGATAAGTTTCATGAAACGTAGTTGTTAAAAACCCATGACAGGTAAGGAAAGAAAGTGGCAACATATGATTATGGTCCAAAATATTTGCCTGGCTTTGTGTTATATTTCACATAAGCAAGTTAACGTTAAGTAAAAACGCTTCTCAGCGTTTTTACTTAAAAGACATTTAAATCTGGTCTCTTCCATGCACTTATCATGGTTCAAACTTTTTACTTGTAAAATGCGTTTGGGTTTTTTTTTTCTTTCTTTCTTTTCATGCTTATGGTATCCACGTGAGCAGGTACTTTGGGATAATGGCAGTTTTCCCCCCAAAAGGGACTACGCAGAGGCTAGTCACTGATGAGCAGTAGATGTTCTTACTTGATAAGGAGGGATTGACTGTGCTACTGTATCTGTACGATAACATTAAACAGTAGCCAGCCCAATACTAATCTCTCAGAACACTTCTTGGTTAAGTACTGCAACCGCTTTGTTTACATTGTAAATAAAACAACAACTTTCAGAAACAGAGAGATTAGAAAATTGAAGCATCGGGTATTTTTAACAAAGGATAGATGCTATTGATCTTTATGTTACAGAAGGACGAGTCAAGAGCTAACCCAACTGACAAACATAGGCATTTGTAATTTGTTTTGTCACGCTGTTAGGAACTCCACATTATGATAAAGCTTCGTAGCACATGCAATATTAAGACCATGAGCTTTTTACACATAGTATACACTGGGTGCTCAAAAGCTGCATGCTCCAGCTACACCTTAACTACACATGACAACACCAAACTGAAAATTTCACAAAGGTGCCTGTAGTAGTTTCATTTCAAAAGAGTAGTTTCATTGACTAAATTCTTCTACTGAGCAGAAATATAGCGATTCTCAGGATTATTACTATTTATCAATTCACTAATGAAATAACACAAGACTTCCCAGAGAAACGCTGCATCTACATGATTTTGGGGAGGGTCGGGGGGTGGGGAGGTGGAGGAGGTTTGGAAGGTGGTGTTTACAGAAGGCCAGAGAACACACACCGCTGACTGCACCAGTTTATGCCTGGCATCAAAAAAATAAAAAATAATAAAAAACAACAATGCAGGGAAACTCCATTTAAAACCCAAGTATTATTTTTACATTAACAATGGCAAAAATGATGGAACAGTTTAACTCTCAGTTTTCCTCATCTGCTTATGAATTGCAGCCACCCCATGAACTCCTAGTTCTTGTTCAGGCTGGAAAACTGTGGCAGATTGGGGGGAGGGGGGGGGGGCGTTAGTTTTATTTGTTTTGAAATATACCAGTTAACTGCAAGCGGACAAAATATTTTGTCACCAGCTTAACTCTCGGGATGGCTGACGTAATAATAAACCGAAGAGGATGTTATTTGTCAAACATTAAGGATTTCCAACATTGAAATCTCACTGCCTTTGGGGGTCAATAAAGAGCAATGTTATAAAATATACTGAAGTTAACCGTTTGGGCTGCTAATTTTACATGCCTGCTTCACCGATGCACAGCTAAAAATAGATAAAACAGATAAGAACACAGAACAAAGAGACGTACTGGACAATTATCTTTCTACTAGCATGGTCTACTTTATAGTAAGCTTTTTTAACCCTTTTCATGTATAAAAGATAGATTTTTAAAGTGATACTCGATGGGATTTCAATCAACAACTGAAATTCTTTAAATATAGATTTTATTTTCCTTAGTATTTTCTTGTTCCCTCCCAAGTGAGATACAATAAGGAGATTTAAAATATGTGAACAAGGGCATCAGGCTACTTGCCAGGGGGCTCAAACGCTAAATAAGAATATTTACATCTTCTAAGACCCAGGAGAAGGAATCAATGTAATGCACTTGAAACACATATGTATATTGCAAATATGACAGTTAATTTTAATTCACTGGTTAAAAAAAGTACATATTCACTTGAGTTTATTAGGCCTCATTATTTTCAATGAGGCTAAAGGGATGATTATCTTTAGCTGCTCCATCATGGCCTAAAAGCAAACATTCCTCCTGATAAGGACAACAATTATTAAAATATAAGGCAATGTTAAATTGCTTAATTCAAGTTACAACAGCAGAAATTTTGAAAACCACCGTTGATAACAGTGCATTCTGCCATTATTCTGTTCACATCAGTACTATGAGTACAATTTTGACTTTTGAATTTAATGTTTTAGAGGAAAACAAAGCAGTATAGCAGACTGACTCATACATACATGGTAAACAGGCTTATTCTCTGCTTTATGGCCATCTTTTATTATCATTTGCTTACAAAATTATAATGTTTATAAACAGAATCGACATTCTGTCTCCTTATGTCTGGGGGAAAGCAAAAAAAAAAAAAAAAATCACCTTTAGATTAACATGATAATTTATGCCAAGCAATTCCGGAGGCATATCTGTAACATCACCCCATGCATATTATTCATGTTACCTTAAAAACCAGCAGAAATCCATAAATGCATTTGCTAGCACATGTTTAAAAAAAAAAAAAA
>VXBJ01007335.1:1309517-1321131 GCA_013400055.1 Nycticryphes semicollaris
CAATCTAGCCGCATTTGCATTATTTTGTTTCGTTTAAACTTTAACAAAGTTAATGCTGGCGGCATTCGACGCCCTTCCTGGCACCCCAAAGCACTGGCGCTTCTGGTGGGTGTGAGTTTGGGGTTTTTTTTGCGATTCGGCGGAGGTTTCTTCCCTGATTAACAGAGGCAAAATTCTTTCCCTAAATTAACAGGCAAGGAAAAAAAACAAACAAACAAAAGAAAAACAAACAAAAAGCCCCAGCAACTAAAAAAAAAAAAACCACCCAGAACACTCTTAGTTTTGCCCCTAGCGAGTGCAAGCGCGGTTTAGCGCCTCCCGCCTCCCGGACCCGCTCCCGCAGCCCCCGTACCCCGCTCCAGGCCCAACGCGGGGACGGGTTTCGAGGAAAAGCAGCAAAACTAACCAAACACCGATGTTCTTCCCCATCCGGGATGTCCCCTCATCTTCCCATTGAGTCCAATGGGCGGAGCGATCGGCGCCGGACCCCCTTCCATCCTCACTCTCTGTCCCAAAACGTAAAAGAACCTCTTTATTAATAACGGTCTGTCTCTTCTTTCTCGCTGAACATCCCCTCCCCGGACCACCGCCACAGCTCTCGGGTGTCCCCGTTCCCGCCCTTGTCACTCTCTCGGGAGGACAAACAGCAACTCAGCGCGCTTTGCCTCTGCGCCGCCCAAAGTGGAACCGCGACTCAGATCTGGGTCAAAGTCAGGTGTTACCGCCAGCGCCCACACCCCAGCGACCCCCCTTAAGCCCCCCCGCGCCCGCACTCCGAGAGCCCGCCATCCGCCTCCCCGCCGAAGCCGCCCTGACGGCGGCGGCGGACGAAAACCAAAGTCGGAGCGGCGCCCCCGCGGCCGGCGGGGTCAGCTGACGGCGGCCCGGCCCCGCCCCGCCCCGCCCGGCGGAGGGAGCGGTGGGGGTGGCGGGGCCCGCAACGCCGCCATGGCTCTGGCTTTTTTCTCCCCTTTCAGCCCTGGGCAGGCAGTGGAAGCTCCGGAAACAGCCGTCTGAGGAACTTCTGCACCTTCTCGGTACAGCCGCCTCATCTGTGGCTGGAAAGCGGAGCCGCGGCCGGGGGCAGTCAGGGAGTGTTCGCTCGTTCCCCCCCCTTCCCCGCACAGACGAGCCCGGGGAGTGCAAACCCCACCTTTTTTGCTTTTTTCCACCCAGCAATAAAACGCTCAGTTTCTGTCAGCGGTCACGCCGCAAACGGCCCCACAGCAACACCTCAGAGGTGGCGGGGGGCCCACGCCCCCTCAAGAAGGGCCGAGAAAGAGGGGGGAACATCGGGGACGACAGGTCAACCTCTGATATAATTAAGATGCTGGCACTTGAGAGCTCAGCGGTAAAACAGGGCCCAATCCTGCTCAGACAGGGAAACGGCAAAGCTCTTCCCGACTGCGAGGCGAGGGCAAGCAGCCGCCAAGCCGGGCTAAGATGCAGCTGCCCCAGAAGAGTTTGGGGTGCCCTGGCTGGGGAGGAGCAAACTTGGTCTACACCTGCCCCTGCGACCACCACTGCCTTCCTCCAAAACAGGCTCCTGTGGCTGAGTTTCAGTACCTCCTCTCGGATGATTTTTTAATTGTCTCTGGGTTGGTTTTTTTTTGTTGTTGGGTGGTTGTTTTATTTCAGGATGATCTGAGAGTTAATTCTGCTGATGGCACCGCTGAACTCAGGACTGACTCGGGGTGATTTTTAAAAACTTGAGCACAGAAAGGGAGGGAGGTAGACACAAAGACTTCGGAACTTTCTTTGGATTCTGCAGGGTTGGCCTGTAATACTTACAATACCCGTGGTGATGGGTATATTAGAGGTAGCTAATACAAATAGATACAGGGAGTCCTGGGCAGTGTTCATTAGTAATTCTCTTTGATAAGTGACATTCTTCATACTACGGGCAGATCATCTCTTTTGTGCTTCTAGATGCACAGGCTGTAGCTTTTCCGGTGGATTTGGGGAGGGATTTTTGTTTTTGTCTGGGAGGGGAATATACAAACCCAAAGGTTATAAAGGGCAGTTTCAGCCTCCAAGTTGTGTTGGATTTCAGGAATCCATACAGGGCACAAGTAAAGGATTTTAGCTTACAGTCAGTCTTCAGCTCCCTGTTTTTTCCCATCATTCTCCCCATAGTGTCCATTTCATGGGGTTATCCAGCAGGATTGGGAGGTAACTAGCAGGACAAGCTTATGCAGCCTCTGACTTTCTTCACTTTCTTCCTGTATTCACAGGAAAGCCTTTTGTGGCTCAGTAGAAACATCTCAGAGATCATCAAACAACAGTTTCTCTGGATTCTCACTGTGCATCACTAGGGTAGCATCTAGCCAAGCGCCTCATGTGGGGTTCATATAAATAAACAAATTTGGTTTTAATCACTTTAAAGTGGTTAACCACTGTACTGCCATTTATAGATGTCAGCAAATAGAAAAATATATACATATCAAAGCTGTAAAAAGAAAACAATGATTTTTTTCACTATTTAAGTTGCCATGTGGCAAAGTATCAGCAGAAACGAGCATTAGGGGTAGAGCAAGCTTAAACCGCAAATGCAGTATCTGTGAATACCAAAATGGATATGGAAGTATCTCTGAGAAAAGATAATAGTGGAAAGTGAAAATTCAGAAATGAAATTAAAGTTCAGTTGCCTTTTTTTTTTTTTTTTTAACAAGGAAACATAAACAGATACAGGCAATGAGACCATCTCCTTGGGGAGGTTACATGACTGGGCAAATGTTTAGTTCTAAACTGGAACTGCTGCTTCGAGGAGGGAGGGGAGTGTGGTACAAAATATTATGACAAGGGGAGTGCTCTAAGTGAGGATAAGTTGGCATGATGAACAGATGGAGTATTCAATAACAGGAGGTTATTAATACTGCAGTTTGGTATTCTCTACACTACTTCATGAAGGGATTCATATGCTTGCTCTTTTTCCTTTCTGATTGTGTGCAGACCTAACAAATATGCCTACTGCAGGTAATGCCGGACTTATTTGGCTGCCTGCGCAGGCGTGTGTGCACACACATCACAAATTTGTGTTTCCTGGGAAAGCATCAAGGGCTGGAGCCTCAGCCTATTGTAACTGGACCAACTGTGTTCCTTTCAATGCTGTTTTGCACCTGCTGAAGGAGAGAGGTTATCTGACCCTGTCTCCCCACTCGAAAGGTCTCTCCACTCTGCTCTTTGGCAGCTGCCACAAGGCACCTGCTCTAGAGGATAAGCTATGAAGAATCTCAGGATGGAAAAGAAAATGACATAACCCAAGAGCGATTGAAGTCTTCCTTCAGTACACAACACAGTGCTCTTGCTGTTTAAGAAAATCAAGCTTCCCTTCACCCAGAGTTCAGTCCCCCTTTCCTACATTGCTTTCGGCAGCCTAGTTTTAGAGGGGACATGAGAAAATACAGGAGCAGACCAGCTGACTTCAGTCAAACCTTCCGCTGCCCCCCATGCCTATGACTTCCTACGTTCTCCAGCTTACCCCTGGGTCACCAAATGTGACGTCAGCTTCACATTTTTTGGTCTATGGCTTGTACAGCTACAATGTTAAGTCAATCTCCCACAAAACGTAACAATCCCCATCCTCTCAACACATTTTGGCACTGCTGTCACTGTGACCATTTTTTTTTTTAATAGTAACGTTACACAGCTGAGTGTCTCCTGTGTTTTGCACTAAGAATTATGGCATTTTTCAAAGCCCCCAAACTGTTTCTTGGCTTCTAAAGTGTCAGCTGGAGGAGCACATGTGCTGAAGAGTAAATACATTGTTTTAAGTGTATCTGTTAGCACCCATATGTATAATTTAAGTACAAGTTTTATTCCCCTTAGAATGTCTAATCATAAGGGCATGACCTTGAGCTTTCACAAATGAGATACATTAGGGTAGGATATCTTTAGCAGATGTGACTCTGAAGATACTGAAAGAGGAAGTTTCACTGTTGTATCTTACAAGCAACGAGCCAAGATACATGTTGAACGCTCACTAAAGTGAGTAACGTTTGACAACATTCTTACATCTAGAGGCTGAGATTGTGTACTTAAAATTTTTATTTTTATTTTTAGTTTGTCACAGCTGCGCATGCTGGCTTTTTCATGCATGTTTTTGCTTCCTTACCAAACATGCGTCATTCATTGTAACAGTTTTTAAAGCTGTCATTTTAAAAGCTTTGTGCATTTTTAATCAAAATATAAGATTATATTTCTCGGGAATTTCTTAACTTTTGTGAATACTAAATCTTGCAGATGCTATTAGGAGATCCTAAAAGGGATTTATGTCAGAAGAAAAGAATGGTTGGATATGGCAAGCCCTACATTTAAACTTTATCCTAAAAATAGGTCTTCAAAATGTGTAATCAAAGTGAGTCGATACAATTTATTTAGCATCTGCAAAGAAGACTTTTGTTTGGATTTAAATCTATCCTTAATTCTTTCACTTAGATCCTGAAAAACGTCTGTTTATGAAACACATAGGGCTCTGTCTACTTTCATTTTGCAGTTGCATATTTTAATTAGAGCTGCTTCTTTTATGTGTAACTTCCTCTGTATGAAACTTCCTACTCTAGGAAGTTAATGCTTTCTGGTTGATGTGCAAGAGAAAGGGCATTTTGGAGAAACATTTTCAGCAGGTTCTGAGGGGAAAATGGAAAAAAGAATAACTGACAAAAGGGAAACACTTTAAGAAATTATGGTCATCACAAGCATGAAATAAAATAGAGGACCTTCATCTACTGTTAAAAAGAAGGTTTGCTGCAGGATCAAAGTTGTAGATTAAAGTTCCACTTAATGAACAAGAAGTTCAGCTGTGTCAAACATTCAAAGTCATTTTTGAAATGCCAAATGTGCATTGCTCCTTTCTCAGAATGGAATGGCTATACTAGCTCTATGCTGGAAATAACAGCCGTACAAAAGTGAAAAAGCTTGCAGTGTGCTGAATGAATGGAAGAATAAATTCCCTTCAAACCAGTGAACACAAAAAAAGCCTTCTCCCCTCTGATGTTATCTGTATTAAGTGACTAAGGGATTTTCTTCTTGATCTCACTCTCTTCATACAAGTGCTAAAAACACAAGAACCAGGGTGGAATTAAATCCTCTGCATTTTCTGGTTATCGTGAAATGAGAGGTATCATTTTCCATCTAGTCAGGAGGAGCTAACAGACCATTTCCAGGAAGGTCTCTGTTCTGGCTGAAGAGAAAAAGAAGATAGAGACGAACAACAGAAGAAGCCTATCGAGAACCATTAGTGGATGTCAGCCATTGTCCATCTGTTCACAGTGGAATAAATCCAGACCTGAAGAAACAACTGCAACCTGCCCCATATGGCTCACTCCCTTCTGCGCTGGCAGGGCTTCTTTGGGGATTTGACATTGGACGAGGTAAAGGAGAAGCAGCACAATCTGTGTTCCCAGGAAGGAACAGCCAATTAACATGAAAGAACAAAAAGTGGGTTAGTAACCCAGGGGAGGGCTTTCTCCTTCTCACCTGTCTGAAATCATGGAGCTCATTCAGACTGTGTACATTGCAGAGATCCTGTGCTCAGGCTCTACTACTAATGAGGTCCTTGTAAGTTTAACTTCAGTTACTTACAAATTATGTGGGCAATGGACAGCCCCTCAATCGGTGAGTGAGACCACTGATCCAGCCGTCTCACAAGATGCTAAGGAAGGCATTTGGAATGCATTACACTAACATTTCCATTAAAAATTATAATGCAATATAATTTCAACATAATGAACCAGCATAACAACATTCTGCATTTACTTTTATAGAACTGGATTGTAGCAAGTTACTACTGAGTAGTAATTTACTTCTCAAGTTTTAAATCAGTCTGGGCCTGGTTATGAAGCAAAGTAGTATTTTTCAGATGATTAAGGGCAGTAGGCTCAGACTCACACAGAACAGTTATGTCATTGTCTCTTTAAAATTATAATGAAAATTAGATATTCTTTGTGATGATGCATTCTGTATGCAAAGAAACAGACATACATACTAAAGCAAACTGCAGGGATCAAAAACCTGCAAGTCCGTGATAGATTCAATAACCTGTTTGGTAGTAGTAATTTTACAGGCAATAAGGAGAATAATTAACCATCCAATGGCCTGAGCAGAACTAGTGAATGTCCTGAGTGAACGTGCTATTGTGGGTAAGTCTTCAGTCTTAGGACAATCTGCTGAGGAACTCAATGGATGCAGAAAATCAAATTCAAAAGTAACGTGCCTAGAGGTACCTTCACCTACATGGTTTCAAGGGCAGGCCACTGCCTGCCCCACTTCCAGAAGAAAGGGGAGAGATGCTTAGGCTGGAGGCTCAATCTCTGCTCTAGCTTTGAAGCCAGAAGTAGTTCAGATTTGCCAGTGTTACTCCAAATGTAAGGATTATCTGCTCAGAAGTAGGATTAATTATTTTGGGCCTGGCACCATACTAGAGCAGCAACAGGAGCATCTCTGGGAGATGCTTGCATGTTTGTACCAATTTGGACTGGCAGTAAGTTAATGGTCTCCACACTGTTAAGTAATTTACACTCTATTATCCTCTTCCTCTAAGGGAACCTTTAGTTCCCTTACAACACACTTGGCATCTTATTTTTGTCAGTTGCACAACAAGCCAGGGGGGAAAAAAAAAAAAAAAAAGCTCTAGTTGTACTGGAAGTTCCCAAACAATTATACTCAAACTTAGAAACTTCATTCATTCACTAGGTGGCACAGAGAACATCATACTTACTTGTTTGAAGCACCTACCAAAAAATTGAAGACCCCCTAAGCTGAAGACAGTATGAAATCAAAGTAACATCTCACTAGGCGTTTATCTAGAGACTTTTCTCTCAAATTAACCATGAGGCTTACAAATCCGAACAACCAGCAAGAATGCTAAAAGATTCAAAAAAGACACAATGTTTGTTCTGTTAAAATGTCTGTTTGCTCTCAAGGACCTTGAGCACAACCACGCACTGGGGTTACACACATTTATGACATTGAAACGAACTCTCTTGCTTTGTCAAATTTACGTGGGTTGATTACAAGTTATCAGTCTTAAATTCCATCCTCTTCCAAACTAAGCACTGCTTTGTGCCCTGCTGAAATACTGCACTACCAGCACCCTGCTATCACCTACCACCGAGAGAATGGTTCATTAGTGAGCAAGAAGTGACCTCTAGTGAATCATCACACCAGCTCCTGAGCCGCCCGCGCAGCATCTCCCTGGCAGCGCCTTGCTTTTCCCTGCCTGATCACGTCCAAATACAATTCAGATCTGGTAACGTAGCGCTGCACCATACAAGTAGTCAGCACCTGCACACCATCGGTCAAGCACTTCAGATAGGCTCAGTAACTGCGTTTTGCACAGCGGCTCCAACAAACAACAGGAAACACATGTGCATCGAAAACCCGAATGCATTCGCATGAACATCAGGAAATCTATCTACAGATAACTATGAAAATAATATAATGGACTATAAAAACAAACATCAGCTCTAACTACGTCTTTTTAAACTTGTTTTAATTTCATTTTATTAGCAGCCTATTTTGTAAACAAAATAAGAAAAACATCCTATTAAGTATGTAAAAAAACAAACCCTCAATGAACAGGCCTTTGTACACTAAGAAAACAGGAAAATTACAGTGGAGAAAAACAGTAGCAAAGAGACAGGCAGTGAAAATCAATTCCATAGTTACAACATATGGAACAATATGCAGGCTAGGAAATCTCTAACAGTGAAAGGTCCATGACTTTAGAACAGTAAAAAGAAACTAGCAAGGTTTCATGAGTAAAACACGAACCCCATTGACCACAGAAACACATTTCAGATGTTGCCTGCCTCCATATATCTAGCAACATACTAATATTTTATACCCCTCTTAATATGTTTGTATTTTTCTAACAAACATTTGATAGGCAGTTATTGGGAGGTACGCCTTTTTTTTTTTCTTTTACTAAACCCAAATACTCTTGCGCAACTTTTTTTACTTCCCGTTCTCAAGATCTAAATCTCAACAGCTGAAAAGCAAACTGCAAGAAATCCTTATCCCAGTGCAAGACTCTTAAGATACATTCAAAATCCTAAAGGACACCAGGTTACATGCCAACTTAGACAGCAAGATGGTAACTTTCTGTATATTGAAAAAGTTCCCTTTGTATTGCTGTATAACGTAGAGACAGAAGCAGACTGTTACCCTAGCATAAATACTGCCTGGTCGTACCACTTACACAGCACACAACTGCACAGCAGACAAAAGTCGATTCAAACAGGTGATAATTGGTATCAACAGATTTATTGCTACTTGAGTTTACATTGATTGCCAAATACCCTGACTTACTGAGTAAGGCAGCGCTGTGCATTATGACAGGATGGCATTATTTAGAGATTATTGGATAAACTTTCCAAAAGCCTTATCATATTACATGAAGGAAACGCTACGGAGATAACACATCTCGCTAAAATATTTGCTAAACCGTTGCCTTTGGAGTGGCTCAGCTCCACTAGACAGGAAAACACCATCTGACAAGAGATGTTGTGTTGAATTTGTATCGCAGCGCAGCACAACTGCGGTCCTGCAAGTGCCTTTTGGGATCTCCATCATCTCACCACGACCGTTACTCTGGACAGCAGACTCCTCGCTGCAATTTTAAAGACAGCTACTGCTGTGCCAGGCAGGGGCTGGCAAGGCGGCTGGGCTGACACATCTGCGGTGCTTGTGACTCATGATGACATTGTGGAAAGCCCACAAAAAGTTCGTCATAAGCTATAAATAAAAGAACTTTCTATGATAGTTTTAAAAGGTAAAATTCCTAGAATAGAGTACTGAATAGAAGAGGATTTGGAACATTATGTCAGCTCCAGAAACATGTTTCAGTTAATGCACCCTGTTGTTTATCTTAATCTTTTCATGGTGGGGTTGGGTTTTTTTCCTCTATTTCATCGAGACATTTATTTGGTTTCTTAACATGCGCTGTCTTTTTTATGAAGCAGGCTACTATCTAATACTGCTTCTGAGCAATGAACTATTATTTTTCTCACAAATTCATGTGTGATTTGAACTACCAGGTCACAAGAAATACAAAAAGCAATTTAAAATCTGCAACACTGATGCAATCAACAATTTTAAGGTTTTCATTTTTATCACATAGCTTTAGGGAACACCTTAGGGTAAACAAAAGCTTTCTATTTTGTTCTTGCTTCAAATTCTTATGTTTTATTTGGGTCCTATTAACTCCTATGGCCAGCAGAAGAGCTATTGATGTTAGATTTCTCTTTTATTAATTTGTGTTACTTTATATATCTGAAAGAATGATCACAGTACAGGCTTGTACATTGCTATGGGAAGAGCAGAGTTCAGCAGACATACACTAAAAGGCAAATAATACCACGCAAACAGATTGGGTTCTTAATTAACATTATTTGCTACATCTTACAAACAATAAAGTTACCTTAGGAAAAACATACTTTAAATTAACTAGTGGAGGCTAAAGACAACTGAGCTGTAATAATAAGTAAATGTATAAAGATAGTGTATAAATAATTAATTAGCTTTTCTTGAAAGACCTGGAAACAAATGAGACTACTTTGTGTATCGTTGTACTGAGCTGATCTCTAACTACAGTGGCTTCTGAGACCCATGACCCAGAAAGGTTAAAGTTTGTGTCTTTCCCAGAGGCTGCACCTACATGATTAACATCACAGAGAAACCCACATCAGAAAGAAACATCACTAGAAAGGAATGAACAATAATTCACATAGATAATAAATAGTCTAAGGAAAAGAAAGCAACACTCTACCTTGGTTCAATAAGAGTATTTTGAATGTTTTTCCTTTAATCCATCACAACTGTAACTTCTACTAAACACCAAGTACTGAGAGGGGAGGGATGATTTTCTCTTTCTCAAGGTTTTACAATCACAACCATAGTTAAGTGTTCTTAGTCTATTCCTGAATCTTTCCTGACAATATATTTCATATTGTGCTAAAATCTATGGGTGTTTTGAGATGGAGACAGATGTCTGTGAGGCCATAGGCTGAGGTCACCAAACTCATCTCATTTGTGACCTAAGCCTGGTCTCTTGGCTCTCTTAAAAACAAACCAAAAAAAACCAAAAACCAGTGGGGCAGAGGGGAGTGGGGAGAGAGAGAAAGGACACCAAAAATTGTTTGCTAATTAACCTAGAGAATTGTTCTAGTTAATTTTTCATCTAATAGTACACACAACTTTTAGTAAGACACAGAGCCAACACGAAGCACGATGAGAAGATACATATTTGGTCACCTATCACCCCAGCTCCTCGGTGTAATTATTGTTTCTGGCATTATGAGCAGGCAACTGTCTCGTACTTCCTGAAAATCTCACCAACCAACTTTTTGAGAACTCATGTTTAAATCTCTTTTCAGAGGCAGTTTTACTGCAATAAGTGGGTGAAATTGCTTAAATTTGTACATATTTTATATAAATCTTTGTTTATCAATGAATGGTTCAATTTCTCAGTTCTTGAAACATCCAAAGAAAAACATGCCATGCTGATGCTGACATCATTTCTGCTGCTAAAGGGAAGACAAAATTGGGTCTCTCAAAAGCTGCAGGCAAAATACTACAATGGATAACAAATATTCCTGGTGTATACATGAGTGGAACGGCTGTCTCCATTGGGTGCTGACTGTACATTGTGGGGCACAGAATGGATTGGGAGNATACAGCTTATTTGCAATCACTGCTACCTGCTCCCTGACCCCAGAGATGTCTCCTTGCTTAAAACAACTGTCAAACCTCCAAAACACTACGAAACCCTCGCAATGGAAATACAGATATATATACTCATTGTACAGGGGGTCTCTTAAAAAAAAAGCAAAGATACATCAATAGTATTTTTTTTAATCTTTCTCCCTTTGATGGCTGCAGGGCAGCCTAAATTTTTACATATAATCCACTGTTGCGATCACTACTGTTTCCGTTGTGCTCTTAAAAAAAGAGAAAAGGAGAAAAAGGTTTTGTACAGGAGCATTAATAGTTCCACTTGCCCTGTGGCAAATGGGGAAAATATGTCAATGTGAATTATTGTACTGTCTCCATGGATCAAGATTTCTCTTAGTGCTTTCAAAATTCCACTAACAGAAACAATTGCTAAGAGCATTTGCTACTTAGCCTGCTATGCTGGAATCAAATAAGACCCTAGGATCAACTAATGCTAAAATATTATCTTTTATATTGATTTTTCCCCCATACATTATCTAGGGAAAGAAACAGCTAAACAATTTTAGCCAAAAAAAATGGCATATCACTCTCACAAGGACATTCAAAGAATTTAAATAATCAAGATAATTGCAAAATAGAATTTTGAGCAGCTTAGACTACCACAAATGAAAGAATATCACAGTATAATTTTACCTCATTCTGACCCAAACAAGTTGTGCTACATATTCCACTTACTACACATAGAGTTACAGTGGGGAATGTAATATCTCTTCTCTACAGAAGGCATTAGAAAAAATAATTCTAATTTTGTGCAGTTGTGCATGCACATTCATATCTGAAGTGACCCAAATACCAATAAAGAGATTCCAAGTCAATTTTCTCTACTGGAAGGCTATTTTAAGGGTATTAAATGCTTTTATATATATATATATATATATAT
>VXBJ01007335.1:1322301-1400367 GCA_013400055.1 Nycticryphes semicollaris
TACTTATATATTATTATTTCATACATATTACCTATAAATTTTTTTATATGTATATATAAATATACATTATTGATTATTTCTACCAAATAGCAAATTATTTTCACTAGAAAATAATAATCTTGGTTCTTATATGTGATGGTTTGGGCCGGACTGCCCACTGAAATGAATGACTGTGTCCTCCTCAGACGTTAGCCATTGAAGAAAGAGAGTATTCATCACCAGGATTTGTAAAATATCTAACAACTTCATCTAAAGCAGCCATGAAGATGCAGTAGGATAGAGCTTTGACATGTGTCTGAGTTAGCACTACCAATGTTCTGGTTTAAAAAGTTAGCGCTACCCGAAACTGATCAAAATCAAACACATATTAAAAGGTTTATGAATCAGCTGGGAGCACATTTGTCACTGAAAAACTCTCTCAAAAGAGATGTTTCTAATGGGTACCTGTCATCATCTTCACCAATGATGTGGACATAAATAGAAAATCTTTGCCAAAATGGCTGTGAACATCACAGAAACAATAGTAACTGTCTGTAAAAAATAGTAGCAAGAGTGCAATTACACCGTCAGCTTGGATCACAAATACATGAAGATCACAGAAACAAGACGTGCTTTTATAAAACCAAGATGGCAAGCTTTGCCATTAGAAAAGACTAGTGTCACACTGCCAGGACAGGGAACCAAGGCCAAAAAAGTGATGTCCAACTCTGCATGAGCTCCAAGAATCATGCCTCAACATTTTCCTTGACGGAATAGTTAAATTCAAGTATGGAGGACTCTTTTTTTTGCCATTATGGATAGGATTAATGATGCTATAAATAGTTATATAGTTGTAATAGTTATAAATAGTTAACTATTGCTGCCAGCACTGGCATCTATGATGTGTACCTTTGAAAAAGTGCAAAAAGAAAAAAATCAATGCTGGAGAAAAATGCCTTGAAGAACACAATGTATTCTGATTGCCAACAAAAAACCTGAGACATAACATGATTACACTGTATAAATACCTTTGTAGGGAGAAATACCAGACACTAAGAGACTGCCTAATCTTTGAGGAAGACATAATAAGAAAGAGCAGCTTGAAGCTGATTGCTGTAGATTTACATTCAAAAATCTGTATTTTCTAGTTGTTGGAGTTCTTTTAAAAAATATTTATGCTATCAAGGGTTATGGTGGTATCTTCATCTCTTGAATACTTCAAATGCCTTTATGAAAGATAAACATCAGTACAATAAAAAAAATGGGGCTGAAATTTATCAGGACTGTATGTGATACAAAGGGGTTCAAGGTAACCTAGAAATTCCCTCCTGATCCTACACTCTTGGGTGTTACAGGTCATTGCTTCGCTCCCTATAGGAATGAACAGAACAGATGATCTCAGTCTTTCACTGAGCATCACCTATTGATATAAATCTCTCCCTGCTCGTGACGTCCATTAATAGGAAGCAATTACTAATGAGAAGTTGTGATGACGAGGAACATCTTATCATAAACCACCTAAAAGCTCATGGTTATCCCACCAAGAGCACTATAGACAGAGTAGGTAGATTTCAACTAGACTTCAGTGAGAAGACCCGCGCAGCATGTGAAACGCTGAACTGAATGACTTTTAGTACTAAATTAATAACAAGTTGTTTTTACTGTCATTAAGTAACTCAAAGACTTGGGGGTTCATGCACTTGTCTATCCAAGTGCACTGAGATAAGGGATGTCTGGAGATGTACCAATGATCACTGCCAGCTGCTGGAAGCATGGTCTGCTAAGGGGATTGGACTAGATGGTCTTTCAAGATCCCTTCCAACTCCTGATAGTCTGTGATTCTGTAGCACCTTCATCAGACTGTATTGGGTACATTGTTGGCAGAAGCATTTTCAGTTAGAGGTGATGAGATGGCAACGCGTACTTCTTAAGTACCAATGCTACTGCCACTTTGCTCAAGTTTAGCTCAGTTAGTGCTTCCTTAAGCACCTTCTCTATCAGGCACTGCAAGACTATTCTTGTATCTGACAAGTAGAACTGGATGTTGTCCATCAGTTTTTGGTATTTAAGCTGCTGACATCTTAACTGATGACACAGCATCGTCTTTTCCATTCAGCTTGCAAAGAAGTTGCGCAAGATGCAGCCTAGAGGAATTCTGCTGGCAAGTGCTTTTGTAAGGGAACTGAGGCGTCTCCTAACTGGGAGAAATTAGAAGGGTTGAGGCACTAGCCCAGATTCGGGAGAAGTACAATCAGTTCCTTGTTCTGCCACCAGCCTCCCATCACCCTTGTCACCCTAAACCACTTCCCTCCTATGTATTCACGTTCCTCATCTTTAAAATATGTATAGTATTCGCCTGTTATCACTCGTGTTTGCTGTGACAGAAAATCCATAAAATATTTAGACATCTATATATAAAAGTATCTGTAGGAAGTCAACTATCTAACCTGCATCCTGCCTCAGCTCTGCCTCATGCACCAATAGGTCTCCCAATGTTCAATTAACTGAAATCCCTACTACTAACAACAAAATACAGTCTAATTTTGCAGACCTGTAAAATTACCTGTGCTTTACTAAAACTGCTGTGTTTTAGAAATATCCCTAGAGCAGCCTCACAGAGAATCATGTGCATATATTAACACACTTTTTGCTGTTTTTACTAGTGCTGAACATTTTATTGTTACATGAAGAGTATAGTTGAGGAGAGAGGAGTGGTCCTTTGGAAGGGTAGATAGACCTTGCAGGTTCAGATTAGGGAAAAACTTACTTTCATTCTAACACAAAAATGCTGTATGTGCTATAAAAAGTCAGTTGGGAAGCTAAACTATAAAAAAGACAATAGAATTCTTTTGGACAAACCCTTGAAAGATCACCAGTGTGGGGACATGGGGTATGAAAACTAGAAATTAAGATCAATAAAAACTGTATTCATCTGTTAATGAAACATTTCCACCACCAAAGAAGTTGTTGTTGGTAGAATCAGAGAATATTGTCAGCCCCGGTCTGGTTTATACATTTCTTCTTTTAATGATAGGTGTACCTGTGTTGTAAAGAATTACACACAGCAGGTGTAAGACAATATTGCTTTCTTACGAGATAGCTATCTCAGCTCCTTGCTTTTAGCAATCTGTGTAACTGTACTCCAATCACAACTGTATCATTAATAATAGATGTCAGTGCCTCCATCTGCCTCTATGCTCTTCTCATCCTTAACTTTAGCTTTACTCAGCAAAGACGTGCATGTGTTTAACTTAACACACGCTGCAGGAGGTGCCTCTACTCGGGCCCACACACACACACACAGATCCTCTGAATCCTGCTCAAACCAAAATCTGCCACAAAGGTGACTCCTCATCACTCCCTCCCCCAGTGCTATCATGAATTGCATAAAACACTTCTTGGAGGAAAAAAAACAAACAAACCAAAACCATGTTTTTCTAGGACCTGAGAAGCACAACATACACTAATCACTTCTGCCATAATTATGGCACATGAAGTAAGCATGAACTACATATTGGTCTGCAGTTTCTACAATCAATTTGTCTTGAAAACAGCATTTTTCCATTTTCCAATTTATTGGGAAAACCAAGAACTAATAATTTTTTTTCTTTATAGACCAAGCCTTGATGTTATTGAAATCAATGCAACTTTCTCATTTACATACACAAGACCCCACCATGCTAAGGCTGAAGTTTCAAGTTAAATTTCTAACTATTTACTATGCAAAATAACAATTAATGCAAGCTAATTTCTGCTTACCAGAGCTCTAAAATAATTACATATGGGAAACAAAGATCACTGTTATTCAGACATTAGGTTTCAGGTAGTTAAACTGAAAGACTAGAAGGATTCAATTAAACATTTAATAACTGCAGAGGACAGTACAGCTCAATGTGCCAAAATAAACTTCAGCTCACAGCTGCATTAAAAATTTGAAAGATTTTCAGTAAAATAAATCCATATTTTATTAACATGCTTGCTACAGCTGAAGGAATAACATATGCCATCATAAAATAAATGTTTAAATCAGTACCATACACTGTCTTGGATATTACCTGCCTTAAAATCAACTATTACTGTAACTCATCCTGATTTTTAGAAAAATAGAGGTAATAAGAACATTCTTTTACCACAAATGGTCTCTAGGCTAAGCTCTCTCTCAGATTACAAATTAGCTATTGGCAAGATGGTAGAAAAACCAAACACCAGCTATAAACAGGTATTTGTGGGATGAGAAGTTGACACCTGCTGTGCTGACATCGGATGGGACAAGTCTCAGAGAGCAGAAGGGGGTGACTTTTGCGATGGAGCAATCCATTCTGGGAAAGCCCTTTGAGCTCCTGAACTTGTTGTTCCTGCAGCCGACCTGCCACTGGGATTTACCTTCCTCCCTTGACCAGGTGAGGGTAGTGAAGTTGTGTGCATTTGTCCCACCATTTTGCAAGGGCTAAGCGGAACCTGACACCTTAAGTAGCGTACTTTTACTGATGAGCAGTTAATATTAGCTAGGAAATTCACTGTGTGTTGAAAGAGCTTCCAAGAGAAGGGTGCTGATAAGTTTACTATGGGGAATAAAATCTTTATTGACTTTGTCCTCCGCTCCTGAGTCTCCTTTAGGAGAGTCAATGTTAAACTCTTCTCAGTACAGACCTGTTGCACAACTGAATGAGTAAGACTCAGAAATACATACAAGTTTTGAAATCTGAAGATACTGGTTACAGTCAAAAGCTGCACTTCAACTCTAATATCACTAGGTGCCTTCATGAGCAGGATCTTCTAACACCACAAACCCCTGCAATCCGCCACTAGCTGCCGCCTCCAGATACAGTAGACCTCACTAAACGCAACCTCTGAGCCCTACTGTCCAAACACAGCTTTACCCTTCTATTTGCCCACAAGACCACAACCTCCCAACTTGAATAACACTGTGGAAAGGAGCACCCACAACCTTGTCAACAGCAAAGGAAATAATGTCCTCTCCTCTCATCCCTGAATCCAGCCAGGTTTTCACCTGTAGTGAATCTGCACAGAGAGGGAGGATTTATCCATGCTAAATCCATGCTGACTGTTCCCAGTCACCCACTTCTGCTTCATGTCCCCAGGGACATGTTGCCAGTCCTCACGCTATCAATAAAGCGGTAGAAACTTTTTCTTGCCCTTGGCATTCAAGTCTCAACTTGAGCTTTGATTTTCCTAACACCATCCCTGCATGCCAGGGCGGGATTTCTAAATTCCTCTTCTGTAGCCTCTCCCTGTTTCCACCCATATGGTGCCCTTGGATTTCCCAGTTTACTGGAAGCTGTGTAAGGACTCCAAAGATCCAATTTATACCCATCGTTTCATTCAGCAATTTAATGTAATGATTTGCTTCCACGTTTCATTCAAAAAGAAGGTCTTTTTCTTTTTAAACAAAGCCTAACTTAAGAAGCATTGACATCTATAATGGGACTTGGATGGCAGCAAGTGAGTAGCATTTAAAAGCCTACTGGGAGCAAAATTACAGCTCTTAAGAAGAGTGTGGCTTCTAAAATTTAATTTAACTGTTGCCTAGGCCTCTTCTTAAATTCTTGTCTGTGCTAAACAATACAAGCAACAAGGTGACTATTCAGGAAGAAATATCCATTTTTATTTTTTTAGGTGCAATTGAAAAAAAAAACACCGACCCAGATTAAGCGATATTTCCTACAGCATTCTCTTCCGGCAGCCACAGAAATATCATCCTTTGGTACATTTTTGTAAACGTGATTATAGGTCCATTTATATATATGACATTTTAGTTGTAATTGTACAAGCACAGCTAAGTAATTGTACTTGAAAATTCGATGATGGAAACAATTTTTTTCTCTCTTGCATTTATCACTACTGAAAAAAGAATGCAGTAGGAGTTTTTAATAAATAATAACCTAATTTCTGGATGTTCTAAGTACAAACCTGGTGATTGAAATATAGTTCAGTCTGCTAAATGTTCCTATGAAAGAGAGGTAATTTAAAACTCCATCAAGTATAACTGATGACAAACTGACTTTTCTTTTAGTCAGGAGTTGGCTTGGGTTAAATAAAATTCTAATTTTTTTTATTTTTTTTTTTACTTAATGGCAAATAAACTGCCCTAGAGATGAAAAAAAAAGTGGCCAGATTATCAAATATTTGTTCATAAACAGTGCATAATGAGATAAAAAAAAAATAATCACAGAATCATAGAATAGTTTGAAGGCACCTTTAAAAGATCATCTAGCCCTACCTCCCCTGCAATGGGCAAGGACAACTTCAACTAGATCAGGCTGCTCAGAGGTCCATCCAACCTGACCTTGAATGTTTCCAGGGATGGGCAACTACCAACTCTCTGGGTAACCTGTTCCAGTGTTTCAGCACCATCACTGTAAAAAAATTTCTTCCTTTTATCTTGTCTAAATCTACCTTCTTTTAGTTGCAAGCCATTACTCCTTGTCCTGTTGCAACAGGCTGTATTAAAAAGTCTCTCCTCATCTTTCTTATAAGCCCTCTTTAAGTGCTGAAAGGCTGCAATGAGGTGGCCCCGAAGCCTTCCCTTCTCCAGGCAGAACAAGTCTCTCAACCTGCAGAACGTAACATTTCTACATCTTTCTTCTGACACAAGATCTGTTGAATTGTGAGGTTGTTACCGAGTCAACTTCATCTCAATCAATCTCCTGTAGAACCAAACTGAAAAACAAATCTGAAAATTCTCCCAACAGTTTGTCAAAACATACACAGATTTACACTTTCTACTTAATCTGCAATACGATAACTTTAGTTTTTAAAGTGTTAATTTATATAACAATCTAATGAGTTACCATCATAGATACCACAGCAATTCTGGAAAACCTCCACAGATTTCCCTATCCACAACACAATAATGAAGAAAACATCAGAGTCACTGAAACGCCCCCCAAGTTTTGAAGGTATCCCAAGGATAACAAAATCCAGACTTTGTTCAGAAAAGGAGCCAGTTCTAGAGTTCAGGATCATGTCATCCTGCTAACTCTTTTCCCATTTGTCCCTTGGCAGCTGCAGATATCATTGGGAATTGCTCACACCAATCTGCTGCAAACTTCTACTTCTATATTTCAAACTGAACATAATCCAGAGAACTCAACATCAAACATTTCTGTCCTCTCACCTCCTGCTTTTTAAATGTAGCCTTAAGTTCATAACATTGCTTTCAAGAAAAAGAAGCAGCGAAGGCTTTCATCATAGAAAAATGTTCCTAGATGCCTTGCATGCAAAACCGCATGGCTATTGGGGTTTCATGACCCTAAACTCATTACTGGTGCATCTCATCCCGTCACTTAGTTCCAAGACTGATGTAGGGTCATGCAGGGCACCACTCAGACAAGCAAGAGGTCTCCATCAACCCAGTTGTGAATATGTAATTTACAAAGGGATATTTCTATGCTCCCCCCACCACAGAAACCACACAGCGAGGAAAGCCCATGTGCATTGCACCCAGAGCTCCTCTTGCACCAACAATTCCCAGATAGGCAAGGAGAAGCTGAAGGTCCTGGAGACCTACTATGTTTTGGGTTTGGACAACCATATTTAAGCTTCATGTAACTGAAGTTCATTCATCTTCTGGAAAATAGTAAGTAACATTTCCATTCTCCTATTTACAATATGTACTTGACAAGAGGGTTTTTGTCATTTCTGCCTTCACTTTAACAGCACAAATATTTTGACACTGAAGGTTGCAAAGTAGATGAACAGATTTCATGTCAACATAGACAGGTATGAAAACAATATACCCTTACATCATCAGATTTACTCAAATTTTCTGTCTGGTTTTGAACAAGGAGATTTCTTCCTGTGAATGGCCACTTCATGGTTAAATTAAAGGGAAGCTCTGTCATTTAATAAAAAAAATCTCCAGCTCTTTGCTGAGTAACTGGCATATTTGGAGGTTAAAAGGGATTTAAAGAGGGAGTGATCCACCTAGGAGGTATAAACAGGTGCGTAACAATAATTTATATAGTGACATTCTTTTTGCAGAGGCACAGAACATAGCATTCCCAAAAAACAGACCAAAAGCCTCTATTGCATTAAATGTTGTGGAAAGCAAAGGAAAGGACCCCTAAAAGCTTTGTAAGTTAAGTATGACAAAATAAAAACTACTCCTCATGCTTCAGACATTAAATAACCATAGGACAGTAAGGCCAAATGGTACCTATGAGATCCTTGTGCAGGGAAGCAGCTTCTCCTACTGAAAGTGAAATATTGGACTAGATGACACACTACATGTCCAGTATCTAACTCCATACAGCAGATGAAGTGAAACCAGCTACAAAAAAATATATATATGCATAAAATTATGTGTGTGACATCAAAAAAAACAAGCTCAGTGATTGGGTACCAAAACAGAAATTATAGAAACACCCATCGGCTGTCTCAAGAATGTTTAAATAGGTGTTTTTCATTCTTGTATGAGACAGAAGCATTACATTTTAATTGCTAGCCTTTATAGCCATGTAACAAAACACTTCTAATAACTGAAAGCACAAATGCGATGATTAAAATAAAGTCAATCTTACTAAATTGTCCTCTACTCAAATGCAGGAAAGTAATTATTTTCCTAAATTATTTACTAAAGACATGCACAAGTCAATGTGCCCAAGTGATCACTACTTCTATCTTTGTTTCCTTTCTTAAGCAAGGGAAAAATCAAGATGCTCATCTGATAACACATACAAAAGGAAGCAAATAGTGTTTGCAAAACAAATACTACATTTCTTCCTTCTGGAATCTTACTGGGTATTAGTATTGTGTCATTTGGAAAAACACAATTCAACAGACCTTTCAACACATTTCCTGCAGCTTCTGGAGATACACAGCTTTGGTGGAGCACTGCCTGTTCTGATGCAATATAAAATGTAGGTGAAAAATAAGAATGCAATTGATCCGTCAAACAATACAATGAAATATTTAATACATATATAAAACATTCAAACCCCAAATCTCTTCTGACCAGGACATCAGTTTTCCTTAGACTGGGGAACACAACAGGCACGCAAAGTGCTAGAATGTTATTTCCATCTACAACATCCAAACACGATGACAGACAAAGTAGTACAGAGTAGTACATTCAAATGGCAGAGCTCAGCTGGAAGCGGGGCGGGTGGGGGGTGGTTAAGTATTGACCTAGATACATAGAACTACGTACTCTTTCTTAGAAATAATAATTACAGAATCCATCATTCCACACCCAACCTAAAGGTACCAAATGCGTGTTTCACCCAATTACGTCTTTCATGCTACTCCTACTATCTCAGTTTTCACTTCTTCTAACAGCCTGCATGATCAATCAATCCTGCAATGCAAAAATTCAATAAATGATAATAAAAAGTATTTCAAGAAAAAAGCACCAACAGCAGAGAGGAAATTTAGTCTATTAAACAAAAAAAGATGAGTGAGGGATGAAAAAATTTAAAAAATTAGAAACAGCATCAACAGAATGTGAATAAATTAAGCATTTGAAAACACTTAATGAAAATTAGAAAATAAACATTGAAGATACATTTGATTAAATTATGTTTTTTAAAAATTTATATTTTGTATGTTATATACAAAATAAAATGCAATCACTGAAGTTTGTACATATTCCAAACATTTCACTACTTTGACACAAAGTATCTTTAGGCAAAAAAACACCCAAATCCAATAATAAAAAGATAATCAATAGTTTCCTTGCCAGATGTAAAAGTTCTAAAGGTACAACATGTTTTTGTCATGAATTTTCATTTTTCTAGTGTCTGTAATAGCAAGGTACAAGAAGAAGAACTTGCCATACACCTCCTGGCTGCCTGGGCTGCACTCCCAAAACACATCAACATCTGAAGGACAAACAAATGCAACCCTGAAGGGCTGCCGCAGCGGGACTACCAAACTCAACTGGACCTGAGTTAGTTCTTATGAGAAGAGCAGAACCAAAAAATGAGCAAATGGATGTCGAGTTTTAATTTGACTGCTAGAGTTTAATGTAAGATCCATAAAACTCTTCCGTCAAGACTTTGGTACTGATGAAGTGAAGAATGCTGTAACCGCAATATACAAATTTGGAAAAGAAAAAAAAATAGAAACACCCATCTTAAGATGTTGAGGGAAGGAAAAGGAAGAGAAGGAAAATAATTGTTCTGCTGCAATAGGAATGCTGCCATGAAAGTTTGGGGGCTAAAGGATCACCTTAATTACCATTGCTTAAGAGTTCAAAATCAGATTAGATGGAGCTTTGTCAAAAGATTGGATGGATCTAGTCAAAGATGTCCCTGCCCACGGCAAAAGGGTTGGACTAGATGATCTTTGAAGGTCCCTTCCGACTGAAACCATTCTGTGACTGCTATAACAGCCACAAGAATGGCTTCTGATCAATTGCAAATGAAAGATGACTCTGCCGAGACACCATAACGAAGAATGACACAGAAAATAAGCAAAGACCATCACACCTCTATCGACCTATTCTGGATGCTTTTTGGAAACCGCACAGTGTGTCCCCAGCACTGGTGGAAACATCAGTCTCCCTCCAAAAGCAGTTTCTCTTGACCTCGGTGCCAGGTTTCCACACTGCCAACAGTCAGCATGACTCTGAAGGCAATCTTTAAAATAAAATCTTGGCAAGAAGACAATAATTTCAACTGGTCATTTATATGAAAAAGTATTTCTTCAGGTGCTTCATCAGCCCTTTGACACAGATAGGGCTATTATACTTTTGCACTGTATCACAGGCAGGTTTGGAGAGAAAGTGGGGCTTGTTTTTCTAGAGGTACTTTTTTCGCCCTTTACTATTTTTTTTAATGACAGAGCATCTGGAATCGCCCTTCCTTCTTTTGCAACAAAAACCCAACCAGAATTAAACAGACTGCAAATTGACACTTTTGATAGTCTGATGCATGTTAAATGGAATAAACAAAATCAATTTTATTTTTTTTTATTGAGTCGGCAACTGCAAGAAACTAGCTGGCCTCTGGAATGAAACCCAATATGTACTTCTAAATAACTAGTTTTCACAGGGTTTTGTTTCACTTATTTAATTCCCACTATCTCCTTACCATCTGTCTGTAACAAGAAGGTTTTCTTCTGACCAACTGAGTAGTTAACATAATGCAGCAGACAGGCTGGCTTATTTGAGGTGGGTGATGATGAACAACTTGGACGTCCTGACAAATGAGATAAATGTCTTGGCACACATAGCTTATTTGATTACAGGGAAAATTGGAGTAAAAATTAAAATATTGCTGCTATTCTGCATTTCTCCTCTTTTATTTTAGGTTTGCTGGTAAGAACAACTTCCCCTAAAAGCAGATGTTATTCTATTTTACTATTTAATATGAAAAATGTCAAGTTTATATGGTGAGACTGCTATAGGCATGCACAAATACTTTACTGTATTTGCAAACACATTTAATTGTTAACATTAATTTTTAATCCTGGTGTTAGGCCATTATGTTTAAAGTGATATAATATTACTAGATGGTTAAACCCAAACTAGTTTTATATCCTTCTTACATGGTTTTTTTTTCTAGTTTTACATCAGTTTTACATGATGTCTTTACATCAACAGTTTCAAGATTTACAACTGTACAACCATAAATAAAGTTTTGCTCTCTGTCAATATTGTCTTTAAATAATAAGGGGAAACTTTGTGTATTTAATAATGAAATATATCTTAGAAGTCACGTTACTGAGTTCCACTTTCAATCCAGTATTAAGGTACAACTAAAACCTGCTTTTCATCGAGAGTATAAAATGTCAAACACCTCTAAAACCAGTTTGCCTTTTTGTTAAATATTTTGATCAGTGCTAAAGCAAGTGAGTACTATATTTAGTAATGGTAGAACTCCATGGCTTCCAGAATTTCTTGCAGTTAATGCCTGCAAGTCTTAACCACTACCTTACTCACAAAGAAAAAAGTACTTGCAAACTACGGCCTTTGCAGTTGAAGGCACAGCAAAGGTGAGTAGGCTACAAATGAGATGAATAATTTTTTTAGTTTCATAAATAGATTACATTTTACATGCACACAATGATGGTATGATTCCATTTTTGAGCCGAAGCTCATCCAATAAAAATGTGCACATGTTGGGTTTTGGATGGTGTATATATATGTACAAATTCTATATTTAAGATAAATTAAGCTTCAGCATAGAGTGGAAGGCACTTACACTGAAATGGAAGCCAAAATTAACTTGGAAACCTGCATTTATTGCTGGAAAATCAACCAACTGAGAAATAGTGTATCTTAAAAATTTTTCAAACAACCTATTATTATCCCTATTCTAGTAACATCTAAACGTGCCAGATGAAATCATAGACTCATGGTGTGAACTCAGAATGAGCAAATGTCTCTCATTAAAGATGAAGCAGATAAGACAAAAGGAAAAAAACCAAAGGCACAGCCAGTTAAGTGACTTGGTTGACGTCAACAAATCTATCACTGGCCAAACCAATAATATGAAGCCAGTCAGTTTCCTACACCGACATGGTCAGAAACTTGACCCCTCAAATTAGTATTTACAAATAAACGTATCCAGGCATCCCACTTACTTGTGCACAGAACTCCCTCTCCTTCTTCACCCCAAACCTTGAGGAGATGTGCAAAAACCAAGGGCCAAAACACTGGACTTGGGTTTTTGAAAACCAACAATAAGACTATTTTTTCATGTTTTTCTTCATACCTTTCCCAACTCACCTAAAAATAAAAATTACTTTCCTAAAAGACGAACAGCAATAACATTTCTTTTGCATTTCTTGTCCTTAACCCTTTAATCACCCATGGTACCACTCATGTAATAACCAACAGAGGTCATTACAATGACATTGTCAACTACGGTAGGGTTAGAGAGAGAGGTAGCAATGAGAGATTTTAAAGTTCGGGTTCAGATAATTTTAGAGTTAACTTTCTTCCAGGTGGGGAGTCAGTACAAGGTAGCCCACTTATAAAACACAACAATTCCTTTGAGCTCAGTGATACGCAAAGCTCAGATCCCCAAGGATGCTGGGTTCTAACAGAGCAGACCTGGATCTCTGCAAGGCATTTCACTGCATAGGGCTCAAAAGAGAAAACAATGCCAGTTATGGCACTGCTATTCCCAATACCAGCTTGAGAAGGGGAGGATTTGGAAGAGCACTGGCACGAGAAGGTGGTTGAGATGGCTTCCAAAGGGTATCGGTACAAGCACACATCGGAAACATGACTGCATAGCTGAAAACCATGCCAGGAATTCAGCCTCCTTCTTCCAACCTGGTAAACTGAAACACTGCACACTAGGGTTCTCCCCTCAGTTATCTTCCTAGACTTGTGCGTATTTGGAGAGGAGAAAAAAGTACAATTTTAAGTTGCTAAAACATAATTTACATCAATGGAAAAGAAAAATAAGGGGGAAAAATCACTCCTATTTTATTAAACACAAATTTATCTGCAGCCTTTACAAAGCAAATATAAAGGGATGGCAGCTTATAGAGATGCACATTAAAGATTTAGGAAGTGTCTTTTATGCACAAACTCCATGAAAATCAGACACCGAGCATGTCAGGGCTACTGCCTGCTTAGCAGCATAACAAGAAAGAAAAGTGGAGCTGCACGTTAGAAAGCTTAAACCTCCTGTTTTGTCTTGTGTAATTTATGAAAGTGCACTTCGGCTGATGGGAAAAGATAATGTCTCTGAAGAGCAGTGTTAGGAAGGCCTAAGTAAATCAGTCTTTCGTATAGCTAAAGAAAAAAAAAACAGAATACGTTACGCTTTCAGCTCCCAATGAAGAAAATCTACGGACTTCTGCTGTGATAAAAATATTACCATATACTGTCATTTTTTTCATTGCCTTCAATTAATTTTTCTCTCTGTCACATCCAGATAAATGCTGGCAATCTTTACTCCTCAAGCCTATAAGCTGTTTTTCATTTTTGATATTACAAAGTCTATATAATGTGTGAGAAAGACTATGATTTAAGAGTAGTGTAATACTTCAAACATGTATTAATATATAATAACTTCTCCTATTTAATCCAAGATATTTTTTAAATTAAAAATGCATCAAATAAAAATCTGTGGGACTATTGTCCCAAATTACTCAAACCACACAATAAATACATCAAGAAACTATCTTCTTTGCATGACAGACTCATGAAATTACTCTGTCACATGCCTATATTATCGTACAGTTCAATTTTTCAAGGGATGGTAATATACGCTGAAAATGACCTTACCACATAATTTGGAGATACTGCGGTTCTGTAAGTCTAAACAGAAAGTGTAGCAAAATACTTGTAGCTAAATATATTAAAATTAAGATCATTAAGTATCAAGCAATTAAGTACAGGACTTAAGTAAAGTTATGAGAACATCTAAGGGGAAGATAAATTATTTGTTAAAACCCCAGTGGAATAGCAGAATAGTTTCCAGTTGTGCTTCTTGTCCTATATTTGACCACTTGGTTGCTTGTCTTCATCGGTTCCTGGGAATCCTCCTTTGCTCCAGCTGTCTGACACCTATTCTGATTACAACTAGACAAATTCTTGTCCTAGGTCAGGCCAAACACTCAGCCCAGCATGCTGTCTTTGGCCATGGTCAAACATGAATGCCTCAGAAAAACATCAAGATTGGAGTATCCGTATAGTAATACTTTCCAAAACATGCACTAAGTTGATGCTCGGTGACCTCCGAAGCAGAGCTGATGGCTGGGAGTCTATCAATAGTCACCACGTTTCCATTCTACTTGCCCAGCTCATGTCAGAATCATCTGGAGCTCCATGTCGCCACTGAGATTCATCTTCCTTTACCTCAAGCCTCCCACCACAGATCTTCAGTCACAATTTCCACTCCACTCTGAGGTAAAAGAAGGGGGAGAAAGCTGGGTTCTCCTGGTACCCATGGATACTTCAAAAGCATGAGGAGAAAACAGAACACCAATTAACTTCGTTTACAACCCAAAAAGTCACCCAGATTCTTCAAACAGTGTACTTTTAAAGTGTTCTATTTACGTAAGGAGAAATTATCTTGGACTAGTAAGAAGTGGTTAGTGCTGGGAATATGCATAGTTAGGCCAGAAATGAAAAGTTCAAACAGTATCTGGGAATCAAGAGGACAGACTGGTAGGTGCTTTAATTGCACAGATGGAGCACATACGAGGCCAAGAAATCAAGTTACAACGGATTTTTAAAAGTTGAATTATTCACCTCTTACAAGCATCTCACTAGAGTCTGCATATTTTTTTTTTTCCTTTTAATTACCACACATGTGAACAAGAGGTTAAATAATGGTGAAATTAACTGAGCTTAAAACAATTTTCTGGGGCAGGACTGTATGCAGATAAAAATCATACAGCCTGAAAGGCCAACTTTAACAATTTTCCCCTCTTGGGCTTAAAAGAACCACAGCACAAGACAAAAATCTCTTCACCTGGCAGTAATATGCATTTAAAAACAGATGAAGATAATTCTCTTCCAAAATTTTCTGGCTAGACCACAATAAATATCCAAAGAGAAAGGAGAAGGTCTGCCCAGAGATGTCTGTGTAGATTGCATAGCAGCTTATTTGATTTACAAAGTATTCAAAGAGATTTAACGCTTCACAACAGATAGATGTTAAGTATGGTTGAAAGGTGATTTTTAACCCTGACAGAGGACTTTTTAAATTTTTACTTCCAGACTTGAGCCTGTCCATCACGTAGGGTTTTGCCTCCACGCCCTGCACCCACAGAGCCAGACGGATATTAGACAAAGGTTGGCCACCTCCAAGAAGGATGAATGCTGGCTATAAAAAAGCCTAAATGTCGCAGGTGTTTTTAGAACAAACTATTAACATCAAATGTGTTTAAAAGAAAATGGCTTAGAGGTTGCAGTATTGCGATGTTTTGATTAAGTGGAGAACTCCAGGACTGGCACCTCAGGTTATACATTTCCTATGCAATTTGAAAGGTCTTATCAATCAATGGTATCAGATATTTTAAAACCTGCATATACACAACACTAAAATACATTATTTTGTTAATGTACAGAAAGGACTACATTACTGAGGGTAATGGAAATTAAATGCATGGTCAAAACAGAGCTTATTGCTGCAGTCCACTGCCCTGACGTTCCACCATCTGTAGCCGCTGGGGTATGAGAGGATAGGTCCCCGCCAACTGCTGTTAGTGCCCACGGATCAGATGTCCAAGTGTTTGTTCTGTCCATTTTTCTGTTGTTTTGGCAGGTATAATCTACCTTCATGATTTCCCAAAGCAGCAAGGTCTAGATGTTCACCACTTGCCATGTAACTCATTTATTTAATCTGGTTTATGCTGGTTTCCTATTAGATTCATTAAATTGCCCCCCCCCGGCTTCTAGTATGGAAGGATTTGATGGAACAACAGCTCTGCTCAGCCATGTATTTACTGAGGCTTGTAAAGAGTGTCTGTAAAAATGGCAGATTAAAAGTCAAAGTTCATATTTTAGAAATTAACGCTTTTAAGAGGGGCTGTTGTACACATGGGACTCACAAAGCCATACACCCCAAAATCACTGCAGCTTGCTTACTTTAAGCAAAAAGTATCCATCTCTGGAGAATCACACAGTATTTTTTCCAAGTAAAACTGTGGGCTTGCACTTTACACTGGGATTCAATGACAATTCAAATAATAACACATTTTTTTCTAGCCAAGTGTGGGAAGGATGTGTGTATATATTATTTTTCCCCCAAGTATTTTCTGGTACACTGTTACTTGAAACGGTCTTTATAAGGGACACAGCTTAGATATTTTCATACCCCTTAGCAATGGCTAACTGTGGAAATGTACATAAATTTAACAAGAATACACCACAGTTCGCTATTTTTAAAGCTGGAATGTTTTATACTGGGGTCTTTTACCACATTAAAACACAACGAAAGCTAGGCAGCTAATTATCTGAGAGGTAACAAAACTTTTAAACTACACACAGATGTTGAGCTGCACTAAAAGGACAATTATTTTGCCAAAATCACTGCCAAATTAAAGTTCCTATTTGGAAACTTTCACACACTTGTGTTTGGTGCAGCTGCAGCTGTTTAATTGCACATAAATTTTGTTTTCCCCTTTCTGATTGTTATTCAAATGACATTAAAGAGCAATTACAGCAGAATGACAATAACTAGTCCGTTAAAAGTTCAAATCGCAGCAGATCTGTTTTAATTTAAATTCAATAAAGTACTAGAATAGCAAAATAAATGGATGATCTCTCTGTATGCACCTTTATAGGTTCTTTTTCTCTACATAATCACGTATGTCAATACAGACGCCTACTGTACAGGCAGTGGGTGTAAGTGGCAGCCCTGGCTGCTGTGACTGTAAGCCTTGGGGTCAGTGCTCAAATGCAGATGGGCTGGCTGTGCGGAGAGAAACGGGCACTTGGGGGGAGAGATTTGTTTGATCAGCAACTTCCAGATTCAATGAGATACGCAGTGGCCCTGGTGCCACTTGCATGGTCTACGTAGGCAATCGGGGCAGCCATATCCTTGAGATATATATATATATATTAACTCCCACATGATTTTGGACTCTGGTTTTTGCCAGCATCCTGGTACGGATGCTGAGCCTCACACATCTGATTACCAGGCATTTCATTTAGCTGACTACACAAATCTTCAGACCACAAAATTCTGCAGACTTCATCATTTCGGTATTTATACTGCACCTAAATACTCTCAATGGACTTGATTACCTCTTGTACAAAAACTCCTCTTAAAATTTGGCCTTGGAAACAGATCTGGAGGGTATAAATCAGCATGACTGAACCAGAAGAACGGACACCACTGAAACACGTGCCAGTGTGGCACTGATCACATCCCTGAGGGTTCTCCTTATTAAACTGGGCAGATAAAACAGTGCTGTGTATCATAAACCTAATGGATTTATGAGATTTTCAGCTGTACGCCTACATCAATGTAAGATTTCCAAGACCGAGATGGCAATATCTCAATTTTCACTATACAAACATTTGTTGTATATTGTTCTTTAGCCTTGGTAAGAAGATATGAGGTACTCATTTATCAATGTTTAGTATTTTCAGAACAAAGTTATGTTTTAAACCTGCAATTTCTTATTACATACCACTAATAAAATCAAGATAAATAAGTAGCTACGTTTTTGAATTTAGGAAATAAACTACCCCTTGAAATATAAGATTTTTTTTTAGAGATAATAGTTTCAAATCGCTTATATTAAAGCTGGGAGAAGACTTATAACTATATATTTCTCTACACAGCCATCTGAAGTCAAAATCATTATTTAACATATGAAAACACCAGCATTTAAATGTCTGACAAATACAAAAATTCTCAAATTAATTTAAGCAGTGAAAATGTGATCTATAGCATATTTAGTTATTTAACTAGAAAAAACCCTAATATCTGATTTTAAGTAAAGTGTGTAGAGCAAAAAAAATTACTTTTTTTCCCACTTTTGTTAGAAAACTGTAACCTCCTAAAAAAAAAGCTGACTTTTAAGTCAAACTCACTCACTTCTACTTTCAGTCTTCTGCCTCTTATCACTCTCCTCCCCAAACACAAAAATGACTGCCAATTAAAAAAAAATTAAAAAACATTAAAAAGGGAAGAAAAACTTCATATTAGAATGCAGAGACAAAGAGCAGCATTACCTGTGTAGCACAGTATATTTAAAGTCTGCTACTCATACAATCAAGAGAAAAAAAAGCATGACAAACACCCAAATGTTTGGCTTCTTTGGTCTAGGCAAATTAGCTATTTTTAATAATGTTGTCTGGAAAAAAACAACTCTTGCCTTAGCAATACGGACTCATTCACACCTTACCTGCACCTATAATGTAGAGAGTTACACATCTTCAGAAATGCGAATAGGATTGTAGAAAGTTCAGGGTGGAAGGGACCTTTAAAGGTCATCTAGTCCAACCCTCCTGCAATAAGAAGGGACTTCTTCAACTCGATCAGGTTGCTCAGAGCTCTGTCCAACCAGTATTTCATTAAAATGACTGAATTAATCACATCCATATGGGTTAAAGCTATACATTCAGGTATACCGTATCAAATGCCAGTCTCCATTTTCTTAAATCATTATTATGGGGTTCTTGAGTCTGGAGAAGAGAAGGCTCCTGGGAGACTTTATGGCAGCCTTCAAGCATCTGAAGGGGGCCTACAAGAAAGGGTTGGAACTAGATGATACAAAGTGGGAGGAGGGTGGGGGGGTGGAACTAGATCTTTACAGTCCCTTCCAACCTAAAGCATCCTATGATTCTATGATTATCTCCACTACTTATGTTGAACCCTTAAGGAAAGATTTCCTGTTTCTTCTTGGCTAAATGGGATCAATCCCTCAGCAGCAGAGCTATGAGCTCTTGTTGCCTGCAATAGGCTACAGTCCACTTTCCCAGCTCATACTCAGATGAATTATCTTTTTTTTTTTTTTTTTTAAAACAAATTGCTTTAAGACTACTTTTTTCAGACTTGGCATAAGTTAGGCAGTATTCCAGGATCTGAGAAATACTATGAAAACTGCAGATAGCAAATCATTAAAATTTTGAAGACTCAGTAAAAATGGAATCGGAAAATTTATCAGCTGAAAATTAGTCAATCTAGTCCACATTCTGATTCTGGAAGTTTTCCAAGCATCTGATGTTTGAAAAGCAAATTTTCTTCAGTAAGGAAAAATTATATTTCTTTTTGACTTGCATTGTCAGTCCTCCGAATACCATGAAGTCAGAAGATTTATCACTCTTAAAATTTTCATTTGCATACACCATTTAATTATTCAATTATTTAATTATAAATTCTATTCTGTTCTATTCTAAATGTGCACCCATTGAAGGGGCACCTATAAAGTAGTTACATCTTAAGTACAGTCCTTTCCAAGACTTGGCATAACTGCTTGTAGTGATGCTAATACCTAACTAGTTCAAAACTCTCCAGCCCTCATTAACTATGCACTTACACACATTCAGATTTTTTTCCCAACTACTGCAGGTTCTCTCATGATCAGGGCTGCCAACTCTATTTGGTACTGCGTTGTTGACAGATAAATATCAGATACCTTCACTTAGAGGAACCGTCCTTCAAGAGCTACAAACTGTTCCCCACTGGCGAGGCAGACAGCTATATGGAAGCAGGCACTCAGAAAAATCAAGAATTACTGTCTTGTGCTTCATAAAAAAAAAAGCTGTGTCTTATTTGATCTTGGGTTTATCTTGAAGAAATTGGGTACCAAGTGTTCTTTTCTCTGGGCAGCCAATAAAGGATATAACAGCCTTCAAAACCACTTCTTGCCCATTTCTGAAGCTAAAAAAAAAAAATTTGGTTTCTTCTTGTGAGAAGGCATTAAGAGGATATAGAGAAGGGCAGAATGAAAAGAATAGGGAAAAGACAAGGATATCTTGTTTCTCTCAACCCTAGGAATCCTGTCTGTGGCCTTGAGATGATGTCAGAGGAAGAGTCAAAGCAAGGAAAGTGTTCTTCTCCTGCACAAACCTGCCTTTCTGGGTGTTCTCTAAGTAAAGAATTGATCACGATTAAGATCTAAATTGCTTTCTCTTTCAAGATTCCAGAAATGTGAATGATATACCAATCAGCTTTTAAAAGTTCCAGCCCCAAACAAGTCACATCTTTCATGATAAGCACACCCCTTGAAGAACAAAGCAAGCATCAGCTCTTTTTTATATATTATGAAATATTATAACCTAGAAGATCCTTTTGTGAGTACCAATGTAAACAGTGATCTTCCTTTGCTGTTCGCTCCTGTTTCAGAGACTGAAGAGATACACAAATCACTTCCTTTCCCACATAAGTCTGAGATGCCAGTAAAACATCTTATTTTACTAATGAAGTGTGGTCATTAAGAACTGGAATTTGTGAGTGAGCTTTAAAACAGGTATGTGAAGATACAAGTAGAGAAGAGACTGTGCAGTACATAAAAGACTCTGATGTCACAGGAATCTTGAGTTTGTTCACCAAGAGGTCCAAGAGTCCTTGAAAGAGCAATGGTTGTCAGCTATGAATGGGAGGAACACACCTGGTCAGAGATAGGAGGAGGAATTCTGTGCTCAGTACCCACCTCAGTGCCACCAGCTTAAAAAAATCCAAACAAACAAACAAACCCACAACCTACACAACCTGTTTTGAAGCATAATTCCCCGAAATAAGGGTGGAAAAACTTCCTTTACTGGGAAGGAGGAAGAAACACTAAGGTTTTACAACTGTTCCAAGACTTGAAAAAAGAGGACAGCTTTCTCTTTACCAGAATTAATTTTGTACTCCCTTCCCTCATTTTTCCAGGGTTATCACAGAGGTGACTTCTAAAAGGCAATGTGCCCGACATAATGACTTGCTAAATATCTCATATATCCTTTGGCAGCAAAATTACCAGCTAAAGCAGAGTTATCATCTAAATCTAATAAACAGGAAAGCACCACCGAGAAAATAAAGAAAATAATATGAAAACAGAAATTATGAAAAAAAATATACTTTGATGAACGACTAACCATCTCTCTGAAGTTACTTAGAATATTTACATATGAAAAGAGGATTGCACGCATTTTCAGAAGTTCATACGTTATAAGCTCTGATGTTATACCCATCTCCCATAAGAACTAATTGAAGGATGGATGCATTTGCCCTGAGGTATTGGATGGGAGATAAAAGGATAGTCAAAATACAGATGGGGCTATAAAGATTATGGCTACTGAAAATAATGTCAACGTCCAGCAGACGAATACTTCCAATAAGAAGACTCAGTTATACAGAGCAGCTTTCAGTGCCAGGGCATGAAGGCACCACACCCTAGGAAGAGAAAGTTCATTTTATAGAGAGCATTTATTTAAAAAAAAATAAATAAATGTCTTTGGGGAAATGCTGGAAAGCAAACACAATGGCCATTCAAAAACTTTGCCATAAATGAACCATTCTTCAGACGTCTGTTGCTTTTAACTGACAATTTTTTCTGAAATAAAAGCCAGACTAACCAAGACAGGTTCGGATAACTGATGGCTTAGACCTCCAGGATTTCTTCAGCAAATCTCACACCACCACCAAAAAAGCCACAACTGATTCTTTGTGTGCCTTGTGACATAAAAAATATACTTTCTGCTAAAAAGGCTCAGCTAACACTGGCATTTGTTTCCACTCCATTTTATCATGGTTTCTGCCACACTGTTTGGAAGAGAATGATATATAACATTTTTCACAAACTGTCATCCGCTTGCAGATCAGTGGGTTAATGTATCAGCCTTTCACCTTTGGAAACCACAGTGCAACAGCCTGAATTACTCTGGTAATAAATGTAGTATTGTCTTAGTTCAATACAGACTTGTGTTTGAAGAACTGTAACAAAATATTTTTATAACCTTATGGAAAAGATAAGAAGTTGGCAATTCTCTTTTATACCATCGATTTCCTCTGTAATCTCAAGAAAGCTAATTAAACCCAGCCTCTGAAAATCATTAGGTATCTAACAGAAGGGTTTACTAAGTCTGGTTTTGAAAAAACTACTTTCTTTGATAAAATAAGCTATGATATGAAAGAAATACACATTGTTTCCATAAATAGTTTCACAGTAGGTAAAACAGCCTATAAGCCTGTAATAAAAAAACCACTGATTTATCTCAAGTAAGAGCTAAAAAAAAAATAGATTTCTTTTCAAAATAAGGAGAAAAAACATTGTTTAAAAAAAAAAAAACAGATTTTCAGCTTGAAACCAGTTTTCACATTTCAATAATAAAGCTGTGAAAAATAAAGCTTGCTAAAAAAAAAAACCAAAACGCACACTGGGATACCTTACAATTGGCAAAGAGTTAGTTAGCAATCCTCTAACAGTTCTATCTAGTAATCATTTTGCTCGTGGATATATATCACCATGGATTTTAACTTCAGATTCACCCATGACTATCGATACCGTAGAGCACAGTGGTCAATGTAATCTTTATAACCAGTGTGTTTAAGAGATTTAAAATATCATAACATCCATCCTTCCCCAAAAGTGTATGGATTTTTAACAGATGCTTTTAAGACCATCGGAGCTCTAGGCAGGATATATTGTTCTTTAAAATAAAGGCAAAGCCTTCTAAACCCAAGCACACCGCAAACAAGTGCACAGCCAGATAATTTCCTGCTTTCGTACAACTAACGGGCATGTTAATTCTTTTACTGTAATAGGGATTATAAAAAAAAAAACAACCCCTATTCTATTGATTTTAATGGTGCTGTCACCGTAGCAGAATAATACTTTTCCAGTATCGCTTTGCATTACTGCTTCAACCTCTGATGACAGATGAAAAGTACTGAATCTTAGCCAAAAGCTGAATACGCCATTATCTCTTTTTGCACAGCTGCACAGACATATCCTTGTACAGAGTGGTGCTTCCTACCATTTTGTTTAGGGCTTAAAAAAAATAAAAATCCCATATCCTAAAGGCAAAGACAACCTGAAACTTTGCTCAAAGAAGCATGAAAGCACAATTCCTTTGCAAAATGTATGACTACCTTATAATGTCACATTACCATACTTAGAGTTAGTAATGGGTGGCTGAATTCTGAAATGTTTGGGGTTTATTCTCCGTTTGTTCCAGTCAGTTCAGCAAATTCCAGAAACAGGATAAATAAATGCATAAAGGTTTATATGAACTCAGCCTAAGTTATAATGTAATGCAGATACTGTTGGTAATAGACACACATAAGCCTGAAAGGGACCTTTTGGGTCACTGACTCTAGTTTTGACTACTATTGACACTTGGTTCATGTAAGCTCTTTTAAAAAACAGATCACACTCCACTTTAGAGCCAGCTCAGTGTCCAGACCCACTGTGTCAGAGCAATCACTCATGGTCAGAAGCCTCCCAGCATCAAGCCTAAAAGCAGGAATTGTCAGTTTACATCAATTATTTTCCTATGCAAATGCTGGCATTCAGCTTAAGTAACTCCTCATGCCTCCTACTTTTTTAATTTTTTTTATATTCTTGCAGACAGCCAACATATACATGCTCTCAGCCCACGTTTTGCTATGCTGCCAGCCACTCTGTCTGACCTTCTCAGGACACTCATGTCCATGGTTTCCTCCATCATGTTAATAGATTTTCCCTGCCCTGTCCCAGAATGAATTCTTCATTTGTGACTGTGATGACAAGAGCAACACACAGGGTCTCAGATGAGACAAAAGCCTTATTCAGTGACATTACGATCTCCCTTTCTCTAGTAGAAGTTTCTTATTTGGTTCATCATACTTGATGCACAGCCTCTCTCCTGGCTGTATTTCATCAGGGGCTTGCAGTCAGCCTGCAGTCAGCTACCCCAACCACTATTTTCTCTTCCTTTGTCATTTCAAATTGTGGAATAGTATACACTGAGAAGCTCATTGCTAATAAACAAACATAAAATTTTAAAATAGCTGTCTTTCAGTGCGTATGCTTACAGTTAATAGTACAAAATTGATACCATTTGTATTTTACCCATCCTCATCATCTTCCTCCCAGATATTCTGATCATTTACTATACATTGATAGTTCTGTCCTAACTCACATTCTCAGCATATTTCATTCAAACAACCTTCCTGTAAGATCACTAATGAAAATATTAAACGAAATACAAACCAAGACCACTTCACACATCACTAACAAGCCTCCTTCTCCCTTACTTTCCTTTCCATGAAGCTCTATCACGCTCTCCCTTCTTTAAGTAATTCTCTTTGTCTCCAGTTTCACAAACAATTTCCTAAAGTGACGCTTATTAAGTACTTCAGTGAAGCCCAGACTGAAGTATCAGTTACTTATTTTTAGTAGATTTCATCAAAACACTTTCCAAAGGATGTAACTGAGGTGAAACTAATAGGCTGGCAGCCCTTTCAATAAGCTTCCCTTTGTACACAAACTAATTTCAAATTAGTAATTACTGTTTCTCTGTCCTCTCATTGCCATTAGCCACCATCTCCAAAACTATCTTTTTAGGAATGGAAAGAGATAACTTGGTTATAACCAGTTGCATTTAATCTCAACTTCATCCAAAATTAAGGCAGTCCCACTTCTACTTCCCTCACTTTCTTTTATTAGCCTCTAGCTATCATTTACATTTTCTTTTGCGAGATTAAACTGGCTTGATTTTTGGTTACTGTCTCCATCTCTAAGATGCCACTTTTTCTTTTCTTGCTCATGATTTCCCTGCTCAGTCTCCTCTTACATTCCTTGGAGACTGCTCATTGCCAATATCCTTGTACAAGTTGCTGTTCATCTCTGCCAGGCCAGAACACCTCCATTGTGGCTGAGGACATAAAATATAAATAGCGTTTATAATTTTGAACTCCAGATATTCTGCACATCCAAATTCAAGGGACCCATACACCTTAGCCTGGCTAACACCACCAAGTTGCTCTTTCAAATTTTCTTAGCTAAAAGCCTTACTCTCTTTTTTTATTATTAATAGTAGCAGTATTATCCTCAGGACCAGCAACAAGACAGTGTAGATCTGCACCCACGCCCACATGGACATGCAGAGCACATCCATCTCCTGCCACCACGGTCTGGCAGAGTGGTAATCCCGACCCCCATCGGTATGGGGAACCCATAACACCACGAACAAGTTTCAGTCCTCTACTTCTAGCCCCCTGCCCCAATATTTGCCAAACGAGGGAGCATAGGAAAGGATGCTTCACTACCTGCTATGTACATTTTTAACTCAGTCAGCAATTAACACCTCCTTCAGCCATCATTTCTTCACAACAGTTTTATTGCTGATACCAATATGAGGTCTACTGGCAAAGACTACAGCAAATTGAGCATTTAAAGCACTGGCTTCTATTAGCAACACCTTTTCTATCTCAGTGAGAAAGTAACTAAATCAGTCTACTTTACCTGCAAAAGCAGGTGGTTACAGTTACCTCTGTGGTTCCCAATGTACTACTAAATTCCCCACAAATATTGTATAGCGATATCAGAAAGGCCAGAAGAAATTAAAGCATTAATTACCGCCATGTAAGTCAAGGGTACATGATCGCTATTATAAATTGCAAGGAAACAGCCATCTCATCTTACAAGCGAGGAACAAAGAAGGATATTAACTTGAATGTGGGATGTATCTTCTTACACAGCAGTACTTTGCACTGCTGTAGCACAGCTGCTTTTGCAGTGGACCACCACAGCACTTTGCTAAGACAGCAAAAAATATTTTCCACAAAACCTACGTGTAACCCGAGTAACTATTTTCTCTTTTTAGGTAGGGAGGGAGACTGCTGCTTAGGTATCAAGTGGCATACAGAACAAGGGAGACAGCTTCACATAAAATAAAAGCCAAAAAACCCCATAAAGATAAATTAGCAGAAAGGGAGAATATAAGGGAGAAAGCCTGAAAAGTAAGACTTTGACAAGTTTCCCAGCCTCCAGATGATCATTACTAAATTCTAACGCAGCCTGCTAGAATTTTCCTTTGGTATTATTAAGTACCGGTCACAACATGAACAGTCCTCTGGGATATTTAAATTGGTTTGGTGTAAGAGGTCTCATGCAAGCTCATCAAGACCAGGAAACTATTGCTAAGGTTGTATATATAAATAACTGAACAGCGTCACAAAATAAGTATGTCAATACTGAGACTAAAAGGCAGCACTCTTATTTCAACAGTTGTGTCAGTAATTTATTTCTTTGTTTCTTAACAAGAGACTAAGAACTAAATTCATAGCCACAAAAAGAAAGAACAGTGGTTTGTCATGGTTTATCAATGGAAAGTCTTCTGCATATCTGTGTTCAGCCACTTGCCTTCAGCAAATTATAGCACAACATACATGAATCCACAGAGAACTGTGCCCAGGCTAGTAGAAATAAAATACCACCCAGTGTCATTGTCTCTGAAGCAGTTTATGTATATTGGTCTTTTAAAATAAATGGGAACAATAGGCTCAAGTTATAAAAGGAAATCCCAATAAGCCTCCCATTCTTTATTCTTATGTACAAGGGCAAATAGTTTCCATACCCATAGACATATATATACATTTTTTCTGACCAAATAATTTTATTCGACTGAAAATGGTATCAATATTCTAGCTAATAGTCCTTTCTTTACAGAAGAAGGGGTTACAGAGTTGAAAAGCTGTCAAAAAAACCCCATACAGTTACCTTGACTTAGTAGAACAGATTTACAATTTAACCTTCTCCTTAGAACAAAAATTCATTTTTCCTATGAAAAAAAGTCTTCATTTTGTTGCTAATCCTGTTAGCAGCATCCTGCTATGCTTAGCAGCACCCACCTATCCTGATCTTATTCCAGCATGACCAACTCAACAACCTACTCTTAAACTGTAGTGGGTGGGACAGCAAACCAGGGGCAGACCAAATGTACTGTTCCCATACTCAAGAGGTGTAATAATGAAATCCCACTGCAGAGTGTGCGGCTGCAGGTGGCTGTGGGTAGGAAAGCACTCCCCCTCCGCAGCCTTCCCAAAGCAGCTTTACCAAGATGCCACTGCAATAGTTACAGAATCACAGAATGGTAGGAAGGTAGGAAGGGACCTATGGAGATCCAACCCCCCTGCCAAAGCAGGTCCACCCAGAGCAGGTCACACAGGAAATTGTCCAGGCTGGTTTTGAACATCTCCAGAGACGGAGACTCTACCACCTCTCTGGGCAGCCTGTTCCAGGGCTCTGCCACCCTCAAATTAAAGAAATTTCTCCTCGTGTTTAGACGGAACTTCTTATGTACAAGTTTGTGCCCCATTATTTCTTGTCCTCTCACTCGGCACCAGTGAAAAAACTGGCCTCTTCCCCCTGACACCTACCCTTTAAGACATGCACCCACCTATAGATGTTCATCACTTCCCCCCTTGGCCTTCTCTTCTCCAGACTGAAAAGACTCAAGTCTCTCAGCCTTTCCTATAAGAGAGATGTTCCAAGCCCCTAATCATCTTTGTGGCCCTCTGCTGTACCACCTCCAGTAGTTCCATGTCCTTCTTGAAACGGGGAGCCCTACAGCATCCAAAAGCCAGAAGGATTTGGAGTTCAATTTGTAAGCTCATGGTGGCCTCACAGTCGCAAGTCTTCTTGGGGTGTAATAAAAAAAAGACCAAAAAAAAAAAAAAGAAAGATACTGTGCTGAATTCATCAACTGAGACATTTGCAAGAGAAGCTTTGTACTTCAAGTTATCTGAAAGCCAAACTCTCCTGGAATAGAAAACTGAATCGTCCTTTCCCACAGGCACTTCTCCATACAGAAGTAGACTGACAAAAAGTTATGACAGACTACATGAAAAAAGTGAAGTCAACCTGTGTCCTTTTGGGGTAAAATGGTCATTTCATGGAAACCAGCAAGGCACCGTGGAGTGCCTGCACAGGGAGGACTAGGAGCTAGATTGGACAGATGGGAAACCGTGGCATTGTTCAAATACTGAGCAAAAAAAGGGTTGAAGAAAGTTCCCTCCCCCCAACTCAGATAAGTGAATTCAGCGTATTTTTACCCAACTATTTATCATGCTCTTTTGCTCCATCTGCTGGCTCTGCAAGGGCAGGCAACATATTCTACACTTAACTATAACTACAATACCAATAAATAAAAAAGTTAAGAGTGAAAAAACATTTATCAGTGTCTACCTCATGAACTTTTATCCACACATTGTCTTTGCATCTACGGATAAATGTCTAGATGTCTTATCTTTTACTTAAATTAGTTTATTCTAGCTTTTTTGGGTCATTTCCCCCGCTACATACTGTGAGCCTAAAAACCTTTTTTCTCACTTACCCAGCCAAGCAACAAAAAAATCTTATTATGAATACGAAGAGTTTTCAGAGTTCAAATTTCTCAATGGAATAACAAAAAATTAGAAATAGAAGGATTTTTTTACACCTTAAAATCAGAGTAAGTCTGTGTACAAATAGTTTATCCATATACAGACTTACATGGACACTTAATAAACCAAATTCTATTACGGAAAAGGGTCTTTTCAGGGCATTTTATTACTCCCCTAGAAGGAATCATATTCCATAGCAGAATCAAAAAGTGGGACTGGATGGGATATAAAGAGGTCCTTAGTCAATCCACCACCTACAGTAACACCAAAGTTACCCCTTCAAAAAACCTCCAGATGCCACCAGCTTCTAAAGCAACTTATTCCACAGTAATACCATCATTGAAACACATTTGCTGAATAACTTTATAATTTTAAAGCTATAATTTAACACAACGTTCCATACACGAACACTTGCACTGTGTTTAGCTGGCTGATAATACATCATCTTTGGGTTTGCAGCAAACCAGAAGTACCTAATTAGCACATTAATGGAGCAACCTACAGCCCTAGTAAGCAGAGGCCAAGTATGTCATACCCTCCTGCCACCCAGAGCTTATGGCACAGGTTTGAGTAGGTTAAGATGCACAGTGGAAATGTATACGTTCTTTAAATACTATTGACTCTGGCAAAAGGGAAGAAATAAATTAATAGCCATGCTAATAATTTTCTGGTTCTTTAAAGTTAAGCACACATATAGCTTATAAGCTAGCAGGGATTTATACTTTGTATTTAAATATTGTAATTTCATTTTTCAATTATCAAAAGCACATATCAATTTGACTACAAGGGGTGCCTGCTGCAGGTTGAACATTCTCATACTCTTGTATATGACTGGCATAGGGAGCATCTTTCAGTTATGCTCAAATTTTCTTTTTATTATAAGCATAAAGAAAAAATATGAAAAATAAGAAAACCAGAGTTTAAAATTCATTTTGCAATAGGCTCTGAACTCAGACAGTAAAAATCCTGTGATATCAAGTTCAATATTATTCCAAAGTTAGTTCTCCTTGAAATTTGGGGCTAGTGGAATAAATCACTACAGGCTTGCTCTGCTCAGAAATTCCTCCATTAGTATCTTATCCTTCTTGAAAACAAGGTGCTGAGTTACCTAGTTCTTTTGGTTTGACCAGGTGCTGCCATTCAAAACACTTTTATGTTCAAATGCTTAAAAAAGATGAAGCTTCCAATTTGTTATTCAGATCATATTAGTCAATGCTTTTCTCAGTAGTATGGGAACATCTCTCGCATCCTCCGGTAAGAGGAGTTTACAATGAAGAAGTTGCCAAACCAGGTATAAAGAACAGTAATGACAACTTTTTGGAAAGAGAAAACAAAAATTCACTATTTCAAATTAGATTATGAGATAGCTGCACAACTTGAATCTCAAAGTATATGCAGACCTTACGAGGTGCCATGTATCTATCTGCATGGCAGCTAAATAATAACAGGGGAGGTAAACGTAAAGAAATCGGAGTTGTGCCTCTATTGTCAGCTTAGTGTGATTTCTAAAAAGAAAAAAACCCTTGAATTTTATCTTTTCAAAGCTAGTGGAGAGGAAAATATTACCTGACCTCAGTAAATTTTTCTTCCGCGGATTTTTTTTATAACGTACCTAAATTTACACTTTGACAGCTCCCACATCATTCATTTTAGGTCACACAAGAACATTACAAACAGAACAACATTCCAGAGGAGTATATTGAATAACAGTCAAAATTGTTATTTGGCGAGATAACAGAGTGTTGGATGTGGCTGCACAAGAGCAGAATTTGCCTCTTTCTGCTGCCTGTTGTTAAGGAACAAAATAGGCTTCATCCAGACGAGTGTTCTCACAGCACCTCACCATGCAGCTACAGGTGTTCACAACACTAGCTGTAAATTAAATAATGAGTATTTAGAAAAAAAACCTAAATGTATAGGTTTGTTTAACCTTTCCTTCAGAGTTACAGGGTAGCAGGTGGTTCTGTGCTACCTACCAGACCCGCAGCAGTTCTGGACAGGGAGAGGGAGGTGAATGAGGAAAGGATGATCAATGCCAACTTTAAATATATATATGAGCAGTAACAGTTAAATTCCAGTTTTCATTAAGCTGTTTCATGTCTGTGTCCTCTGTCCCTCTGTTTTTCATGTGGTAAAAAAAGCTCACAATACTTCATATGCCTTTAGAATATAATACTATATGTGCACTGCTTGCTAATTATTCAATAATTTTATTTATGCACATCCCTAAAATACTTCTCTAGAGTTTCAGCTGGTGATATTACGGATGTCTGCCTATGAGAAGTGAGACAGCAATTAGCTACAGGCTTAAATGAAAAGTAATGCATATAGGTTCTATATTAATTAGTGACAAGTCATTGCTACAAGTAAAGATTTTTTTCCTCTCCCCTGCAAATATTTATGCACTCATTTAAAACCCAAATGCAACTGTGTAATACAACCAGCTTAAAACAATATGATTGAGCTTGTTCAGAATGCAAAACAATCCAAAATTAATTTTTGCAGTACTGAAATCTAACACACACATTGGGGGAAACAAAGTAAAGCCATAAAGCATGACTCTTTCTCCTGGGCTTCAGTGCTAATTGCTTGTGGACTTTGCAAGGCGTTACAAACGGCAGAAAACCACAGAGTCTTTTCTCAGAGGAAATCACGAAAAAAATATCGTTTCTTCTGACCACAACAATAAATGCTTTTAAACACACAAAGTCGTCAAAAGACTTTCTAAGCAACTCCGAAGAAATCACTTCAGACAGGACTACTACTCTATATGTATATGCAAAGCCCTGCAGGCGTACTAGAGTCGTATTTGTTAATTCTGCGCTAGTCTGCTTTGACTTTACCATGGGGCTTTTGAAACATTAAAAAAATTGGTTGAAAATATGAAGCTTAAAGAAAACTCATATTGCCTTATACTGTAAATATCCTCTATCAGGAGTTGGGGATGTTTCAAGTCCTTGCCTTTTTCTTTGGCAACAATCAATCTGCACTATTTCTCTCCTTCTTTCCTTTAATCCACTCTCAACTGCAGAGCAACTCACTGGAGAAGACTCACCAAAATGACAGAAAAATCACTGTAACTGCCACAACCCAGGACCCTGCACATGTGCACAAAGCTGTTCTTATGAAGATGATAAAAAAAATGGATGTGTTATGTTTAGAACAACCAACCCTGATGGGGTTGATAAAAATTAGCCAGCCAGTACAGCCAGTGAAATTTTTTATCTTCCACTACAAAAGCCCAGTTCTTTCCATGTCTCAAATGTCCGGACTATGGAAAAGAAGTTGTCATTTGCTGAGCCAGAGTAATGCATGAGTCGAGGCTGGTTATACCGCTTATGTGGGCATCATTCCCTCCCTGCCCCAGCTCTGGATCCTTCTTCACCCTCCAGGCACAGCTGCAGCACAGATGTTATTTTTTATTGCAAACAGGGTGTAAAATTCTCTTGTCCCCAGACACAATGCAACAAACCCTTATCTGGATTTGGCCTAACCCACAAAAATACTCATCTTCTCAGATGTTCATAGAGCAGCACTAACCGGCAGTCTTGAAGAACTCATCACCTGTTGACTCTTTGTTTAAGGACAGCTCTACCTTACCTGACCAACCTCACCACATCTAACCCCTCATTCCTGAGAGCAGGCACCCGGCTTCTGAAGACTCAGATAATTTACAGAAGTCATCAATGACACCATAGATTGACTTGTATCAAAGCGCATGAGGTTTTATGTTCTTTTTTCTCTCTTTTCTCCAATCCAAGTACAAACGAGAAATAAAATCCTGGATTATAATGATTTAATTCCTGGTTTTATTAAAAAGCATGCTTTTCCAACAAGGATTATAGGTTTATTTACATATGAACATCTTTGTGTCTTTGAATAAAACATACCCCACAGCCTACCTTTGAAAGTACATAGATGCATCCGTCCATAAACACAGTTCAGTTTTATCCATATATTCAGTATATTTATCCACATGCAATGGATTTGACCAAAGAGCATTACTAGTCACACACATAACTAATGCATGAAGTAACTTAAGTACAATAAACTTCTGGAAGGTTCTTATCAGTAAGTTAGTTTGACAGCTTTTATAGAAGAGAAGAAACAATCCTGGGAAGGCACTAAAGAAGTTTTCTCAAGTCTAGCTACAGAGTTGAAGGCTCTGAATGTCACCTTGGAAAACTGGCAAAAGCTTCTCCTCCAGTATTGGGACATTCGGTGTGGGAACGCAATCACTTTTAAGAAAACAGTGTGGTATCCTCAGGAACAATGACTGTATTTTTCTAAAATGACTACTGCTTGGGCCTGGAAGCAATGATAATCCATCCTGTGAAAAATCAGATACTTTCATGTTCTCACACCAACATGAAAGGTTCCAACATTTTCCAGTTAATATTTAAAGTGTTGGCCCAGAGGTACAATTTGGAGCTATGAATATGCTGTTCCATTCCCAATCCAAAGCACTGTTTAATTGAGTTAATAAGTAGTCTACTGCTGAAATAATTTTAAAGCAAAATATACTTTTCTGTACTTTTCAAGATTTTGAGGTTTCTTAATGAAGACCATTTTAACAAAGTATGTTCATACCCTAATTGTTTTCTCCCTTGATTTCACTGCACCTCAGACGTTCCACCATTCCAATCCAGCTGACAATATACCTGTTGTTCCCAGTACAGCCACTGGTGTGACTAACAAGGGTTTGCTCTTCACATTTCTGTTTAAAATGCCACATTCTGTATATCCTGAAATAGTTTGTTCTGATTTCAGATGAAAAAGTATGTCATTAAGGACATACTGCAAAAAGAAATCATCACAGCATTACATGCACCAATTTTCTCTCAAAAAAACAATTTTCACAGTCTTACCTATGTACAGAGATATGCACTTATAAAAGTTCTGCAACCCAGAAATTCCACAGGAAAATAAACTTCAAAATCTATACTTCACTGGCACCCAATTGGTTTTCCCACAATAATACGTGTATAACAAAATATACTCATACACTATCTATGCAAATGAGAAGCTCGCCTGGGCAATGAAGCTTAAACGACACCTAAACATACAACGATGAAGCATGCAGTGATTTAAACATCATCAGCAGTGGAAGTATGGAGCTAAATTAACAGGCTCCCCGTTGAAAATTGAACTCATTATGAAACCTCGGTTAGAGAACAACTTGACTGCAGCCTACCTGACCATATCTCATACCTTTTGTGTAAGCGTAAGCGGAAAAGATAAATCCTGGTATATGTAGAATAATACCCTGATTATTTATTAGAATGTGCTTCTCCCTATACAAATGTGTTAGATCCATATTAGGTTAATTCCTATTAGGTAAAACTAATTTATTTTGGATAAGGCAAATGGAAAAAAAAAACGAGACCATTTTAAAATTGCCTAAGGTCACTTCATGGGCAAAACAATGTATTTAAACTGCAGAGATGACAACATGCTTAATATGACTACACAGAAATTGCTTCCTTGATGACAATACATTAAAATCCTCATTGAATATTCATAGAATTTTTGACAAGATTGAGTGACACGTAATCCCAGCCCCAGTGAGCACCGACTTGATGGTCTCACTGTGCAAGGATGGATGCCACACCAGCCAGGTCATCTTTGTTCCTCCCAGGGCCAGGAACAGCTGCACAAAACATCCCAGTTTCCAGTTTTAATGTCACGTCAGGCCGACACAAATAGAAGAGAGGGAAATCAAACCTACAAAGCTCCTCTCTATATCAGATGCCAGAGTGAGGAAGAGCCTTTATCACAACTAAACAGTAAGTCAGTGGAAGAGCTGTCATTTCCTTATAGCATGGCAGTGGAAAATTAGAGAAATAGCAAAGAAAAAAAAATTGTTTCGAAAGACTTTCACTTACTAAGTTATGAGCGCTGCATGATAAATAGGTAAGCAGACTTTAAATGATGTGAAATATGTCAATTCAGAATGCATGAGGATGCCATTAACAGACAGTAGCTTAGGCATCGGGAAAATATTAAGATGGATAGATCACTTAGCAAAAATAAGACAAAGAAGGTTTTAATAAAGGCAAGACAAGCCAATGCGATACTAATACCACCGATGATCTGGAGTGCCTATTTTTATTTTTGTTGGCTATGTAACAGTGTGATAAAAACCAGTTACACTGAAACTAACAAGGGTGGAGAATTGAACAACATTCACACCAAAGCCTTGTTAATATATTAGTCAAGTAAGAGATCTGACTGCTAAATCCCATCCCAGCAATGGGATTAATTCTGTATTTCAATCCCATAACAAAATTGTTTCAGAATTTCGTAACTGCAAAAATAATACACAGCATATTCCTTATGCCATCACTCCCACCACAGGCAATGTATATAACGCCATAACCTGATAAGATTTTTAGATGACCTAAGGCCACGGCAGCAAAGCACTTGTTTGCACCGTGACAATTCCCTGCTACCTGTATCCTGCCGGATGGCACATCAGGCCGTGAAGTCATCGATGAAAGAGATGTGACAAACTTGTGAAGCTGTACTACTCCTCGTAAGAGCAACCAGATCTCACAGAGGTTTACAAAAAACATTGAATTATCTATAAATGCCTTGCAGGGTAACTTTCAAGTGACGCACTTCTGTTTGGTTTTTAAACTTGGAAACAAATGAAATTTTAAAATACATGCAGAAATATCAGCCTGGTATGGCAGAGAGTAAGGAAGGCACATGTATAAATTACTGCAAAATAAATTTAAAAACAAAATTCAAGTAGTTAATTTTCTCGTAAGCCCCAGGCTGACAGCATTGCAACAACTCCAGACAGTTACACCTGGCCCATGCAAAATTCTCATTTCTATTGCCATTCTAGATCATGACCATTTGTGCTGTTTTTACAGTATTCACATCAGCTTGTCATCAACACATTTTATCTACAGCCAATATGGAAGGTGTTTGCATTAATCCAAAGATACAATGCCCCTTAAGCCCATCACTTCTACTAAGCACATGGACGTGACACGCAGCAGTTCACAGGCGGCTCTTGAATCTGCCTTCCCAATCCGCCAGCCCCTTTCACTGTCAGTCAGCCTGATGATGTACGTATATGAATGATGTTAGAGGATATTATAATTCCTCCAGCTCGAACACTTGAAAACATAACAAAACAAAGCAAAAACCCAACAAACCATCAACTCTTTCTGCTGGGAAAATTTTTACATTCATAGAAAAAAATTAAAAAATCACTTGTGACACTGGAGGTTTTGTGAGACCAAAGCTCTCCCTTGTTTGAATCGGCAATAACATGAGCAAAAACAATCAGGGCAAACATTTTGGACGTGGAGCTGTAAAGCACAGCTGGCTGCAGCTGCAGCACCAAAGCCTGCCCCACGTACCCCACACAGAGCCAAGGCAGCATGGAGAGAGAGAGAGAGTGCAAAGCCTTAGGGGCTACAACCCCTCTGATAAATCCACTCCTAGTTTTCAATTGTATTGTATTAAATAAGTTTTTAAGTGAAGAAAAAAAAACATCTTAATTTGCCAAACCCTCAGCAAAGGCCAAATACAGCAGCTTTTCTTTTTTTTTTAAACTACTTCCATAACAACTGTTAAGTGCAGAGACCTGATAGTACAGATAATGACAGTAACACGCTCTCTAAACCATGTGCCTTTCGCAGACAAGCTTTTGCTTTCCCTTGCTACACAATCCTGCCCAATGCCTCACAGAGCTGCCAATAAATAATAATGCATTTTAGGGAAACAGCTCCATGATAAAGGTAAGGAGGAGACTGCTGTGCTCCTACAGATCACAGAGCTTGTTTCTCTGTTGCCAACTTCCTTCTAATAATTCACCTCTCACATCCTAATCTCAGTTCCCACAGACAGCATCCTTCTGAGGAGGGGCATATATTACACTCCAGCTGCACTACTGGGGGTCGCAGTGGATGTGAGCGAAGTTTTGCCAGCAGCCTCTATTCCTTATATACTCTGGAAGCAGAAATAAGTTCATCGGCTTCAGAAAATACCGTATTTTGAACTGCAAGAGGAAGTATGACAAAAACATCACCCTGGACAACTGCTGCCCAGGACCAAGACAGGGGCAGGCACACCTGTGTGGAGCCCCAGCACAAAAAGTCATTTAAAATCCCCCTGATGTCCCCCATTGCTTTCAGTGGGGAGCATCCATTTACAGGGGAACACAGTCAACCTTAGTTTGGGGTTTAACTTCCATTGACTTCAGAATTTAAATTCCTCCCCAGTGAAGAGAAAAAGAGCCATTTTAATGCAGTTTTGATTTACAACACAAGAGAGGTGTCCAGGTGCTGGAGCAAGTGCAGAGGAGGCAACAAAGTTGGTGAGGGGCCTGGAGAATAAATGTTATGAAGAGCAATTGAAGGAGCTGGGGCTGTTCAGTTTGAGGAAGAGGAGACTGAGGGGAAACCTCATTGCTCTCTACAACTACTTGAAAGGGCATTGTAGAGAGGTTGGTGCTGGTCTCTTCTCACAGGTGATTAGCGATAGAACAAGAGGGAATGGCCTCAAGCTGCAACAGGGTAGGTTTAGGCTCAACATTAGGAAAGAATGTTTCACAGAAAGGGTGGTCAGACACTGGAATAGGCTGCCCAGGGAGGTGGTTGAGTCCCCATTCCTGAACGTATTTAAGAGTTGTTTAGATGTGGTTTTGGGAGATATGGTGTAGGAGAGGAATTTGTGGCATTTGTAGAGTAGGGCTGATGGTTGGACTTGATGATCCCAAGGGTGTCTTCTAACCTGAATGATTCTATGATTCTGTTTGGTAGATGCAAGAACATCCCATTTCCTCAAGCCACTACTACGTAAGGTATCACATAACATCAACTTTGAGATGTCCATGAACAGCAAGTACAAGCTTTGCTAGAAGGAAAAGCTATGCATTAAACAGGATACAATTTTTCAACTGCTTTGAAGAAATCTATTTTTTTCAATATTTGCAAACTGGCCTCTTGGAAACAACTATGGTACCTAATACTGGGTCGTTTTCACTGTCCTTCACCCTGCTGGGAGCAGAAGAGGTGCACTTAATGTATTGCCCTGTGCTCCTATTCCAGAAGACGCTCTCAAGACTGAGTAACTTCTTCTGCAGTATGGGCTGGAGCTCCCACCACCATCATCCATTCAACCCCTCCCACAGTGCATAACCCAGGCATCCTGACACAGGTGATCTGTGGAGCATGAAGACACGCAGCTTCATCTGAAGCAAACACTTTGGAAAATTTGAGTAAAATCAGTCCAAGCACTTTTTAAAGTTATTTTCATTCACCCCAGATAAAATGCAACATTGCAATTGAAACTGCTTACAGAATTAAAAAGTGGCATAACTGAAAATAGAACAACAACCAACCAAAAAAAACCAACCATTCCATTTGGTTTGTTTCACCGAACTTCCTAAAAAAAAAAAAAGGACAACTGAGGATATCTTTAGACAATTGACCTGATTACACTTAACAGTTCAAAACAGCTTTTGCATGGTCTTTCACAATGCTTTGAAAAAAAAACCACCTGCAACATAAGCAGACAGGGAAGCCTCTGCAGGCCCCTCCTCAGTTAAATTATACTGTTTGTGTCACACTTCTTATAAACTTTTTTTTTAAACTTTCATTTCCCTTTTTTCTTCACTGAAGTCTATGGCAGCACATACCGATGGGCTCTGATGCGTAGTAATAATTACTGATTTTCTTATCATCACGTCCAATGCACATTTGTATACTCAGAATCACCTTTACAGAAAAAGACAGGATAAACTTGAAAAAAAATTTAAAAGTTTCTCAATTGCATGCTTCCAAAATGACACACATGAAATGCAAACCCTGCAAACTCCTAGACCAAGATTAACTCTATCTCATTTCACATATGCAATATTTTTAGTAAGATATTTAGCAGTATTTTTTGCGTTCACTGAATGTTAACACACTACATTTACTTCCAAATAAACACAAACTAGTCATGCTAATGTTTTACTTAATGTAGCAATAGATGCCACAAGTTTTAATCTGTTTCATTTCTCAACCTTAATTTAGCACCGACATTCAGGTTTAGCATTTAATGCATATACTGTTTTATGCACTAGCCAAATTTGTTCTTTACACAATGTGAAAGCATATTCCCAAGAATCACCCAAAGCCAACGTTAGCATCTGTGCAAAACTTTACTCTCCTTTAGAATGTAATTTGGAAAATTTCCTCAGAAAATATTCTTTTCCCAACCCCTGAATACTCCCCCTGACTCTATCCCTTACCAAAAAGCCCCCAAAACAGCTCAGCATCATTGGCATGGACTGACTGTTGATTCAGTTGGAAGTTGCTTCTCTGGAGAAAGCATCTTCATCGGTATTAGCTGCAGGGCTTCCTCAGTAAAACGTTTCTGGTGTATGCAGTAACACTTTTGATACATAACAAGAAGTTAAAAAAAGTTGAAAATTTATGTATCATCACAAAAAAAAAAAAAAAAAATCAAATGTGTCACTATTAGATGCTAAAAGGTACCAAAAAACATTGAGTCATAAAGCTGAGGTTTTCAAGATAACATCTAATGCCTGGCTAGTGCTTACGGAGCCATTTATTACTGGTTGTAATTGCAACAGCAAAGCCATATCTCTAACAAGACCAGCGTGACTGCAGTCATACCAGCTACAATGGCTGGACAAGTTTTCAGGGTGCACGTGATGCTTGAGGGTCTTTCCTGAAACGGCACATTTGGAAGAACAGTTTGACAAGGGGAAATCCAAACTATATATTAGGGACTTCAATTCTAACAGGAATGTGAAAAAGAACCTCATTTTATATTGTTAAAAGCACCTTTTAGCAGCGATGGTGACAAGGCGGCCGTCTCATCGTGCTGCCAGGCGACATGAGGCACAGCCAAAAGGGCTCCCAAATTACCCCCTCCCTAGGTAAGCTGATCTTCTGGCACACCGTCAAGATGTCAAGAAGCTTTTTCTATCAAAAACTGCAGGAATAAAATCACAGAAACTCAAAACACTCTTCCAACCCTCGCTCCGAAAGCACATAAAACCCCATTCATCACCACTCGCTTCAAAAGCAGTGATGCTGAACTACGCAAAGTCTACAGCTATATTTAAAAAAGCCAAAGTAATTTGATTCAGTAGCTGCATGAGAGCTTTATGCTATTTATCCAGCTGTAGGGCAACAGGGAAAGTGGTGTGTTTTGGTTTTTTTTTTAAAAAAATACATGATTTTTTTGTAATGGCATTGATTCTTTGATAGAATAACATGATGCAGGAGTTGATAAAATCATTGCACATCTCTGAATTTGCCACCCCATCCTTTATCCTGAGCTTTCTCTTTGATTCCGGCCATCAAACTCATCCAGAAAATAAACCATAAGTCTCAACAGATAACTTGCTCAACAGTTACCTGTGGCACATAAGCAACATAACCTCAGCAAGGAAGAAAGGCTGATATTAGCCTCACAGTCCAGCAATTGTATTATGACCAACAAATTATTGGACAGCAAATATTGATTTGCCTGTTACGTATTTAGTTGGAGCCTAAAGAAAGTATTAGAGAGCACAGTTTATTGGGAAGGCAGGCTGTTTTTTGTTTTGTAGTTTGCTTGGATTTAAACATGTCTTAAATATTTGGTAACCCACAATTCAAAACTTTTAAACTTCCACTATATAAAGCAGTGAAATTTCTGGAGCAGAAAATATAAACAAAGATAGGATTAAAAATTTGAAACCCTAGAAGAAAGAGTAGCATAAAATCTATCAAGTACGATTTTCAACTGCAATGTGTGATTTATAAGTGCTCAATTAGCTTCCCCTCTCTGTCAAAGCTTACGGGTCCACCTCAAATATCTTTCATGATCTACAGTTGGGAGCATTATAAGAGCAGCTCCCCAAAACACGCCAGAACATCTTCACTGCAACATTTGATGTCTGGCTGAAACCTTATACTTTCAGAACGTCTCACTCCTTTTGGAAAGGCACACAACTTGCACAGACCCACAAAGACCAGTTATGGATACTGGGAGGGATTAATTTACAAGACATACAGGTGGTGCCCAAACAACCCAACCCAATTCTCAGATTTATGCATTGAGTCTTTCGCTTCTGAGGCTTCTCCTCAACTGTGCCTGCAGGAAAGAAAACTTCTGCAGACATCAGATTTTTATGCTGGTAAGATTCAACTCCAGGTTGTTCCTACACAGCTGGAATTTGCAAATGCACATGTGTTTCCTGAATGGTATACACTTATATTTTCAGTATCTCCTTTTGCAAAATCCCATTACACTGAAGTTCGCACTTTAATTGGGGAAAACCAATGTCTTAGCACAGATTATACTAACAAAAAATGTAGCAACCAAGAAAGACAAATGACTATTTTTTGCCCCAGTTTCCTGGAGCAGAAGTAAGAAGCAATACATCTCCAAAAGAAAAAGTTTGATATTAAGCCACAAGTAGGGACCAGGAGTAATTACAATCTGCTGACCTGCGTGCATGAAACACAGAAAGATAAACCCAGCCTTTCAGTCTACACTGGCTTTGTAAGTCACAGATGGAGAGATTGTAAGCACTTTCACCCATTCCACAGAATCCCGCCAAATTTTTCAACCGTCAGTTAAACGAATTGTTCAGCATCTCTCTCTCAGTGTTCTCTGAGACATCACGATCTCTGCAAGAATCTGCATCCTTTACTTAAAACTACTTTACAAGCAGCAGGAAAAAAAAAGAAATAAACTGAATGAATTGAAATTCATCACCAATTAAGTGTAATTTAATTCATGGTTCTTTTAACTTTCTCATGAGAATTATGAGCTGCAGGAGGAATGCATACCTGACTGACAGAGCTTGATTTACTGCTGCTGGTCCCGCAGGAAATCACACATAGCTATATATAGCTATCAGGAACCTCTTGGCCCCAAAAATAGATTTTGAGAATAACATGTGCGTAAGAACTGAGCACGGGTTTCTAAAAAGTTAAAGCATGCTGATTTTTAGGAATGAGTTAGCACCAAAGTTAGTATCCAGGATGGTTAAACAGGGGCTCTCAGAACGGCTCTACCTCATGTTCCAGAGCTGGGAAATGAAACACTTACAGACATGAAAAAGCCAGCAGCAGCTAATAAACCAGATGACATTCTGATTAACCAGATTTTAGAGATTACAGGTGCCAAAAATGTTAATTACAGGTATATAAAATGCTTTTTCCTGATTTCCACTTCTGTGAGCAACCTAGTAGGCCAGTCAAGGTCCTTGCCTAACTGGGGAACACCAGCAAAAGCAGGTATGACCTGCAGCCCTAAAAATGGAGATAGCACCCAAAACCAAAGAGCAAACTCTGGCGACCTGTGGTTGAGCTGAACGCAGAGCATCGCAGCGGCTCTTGCATTTTCACTTGCTGCCCATAGCACCGCTGCGTCGGTCATACCTACATTCCCTCTCTGCACTGAGAACAGCCGATAACCACCAAACGCTGCCGACGGCTGGAAGATCACACATGCCAGAAAACAAGAATAATTATTTGTCCCACACCAGCTGGCAAATATATAATTAATTCTTTTGGCACAACTGTTTATTCCTTGGCCCCGCCTGGTTGCTGGTTTCTGGTGTAAGATGTGCAACAGCTTTTACCACCGTCACTCTCCGCCTTGCACCCACCTGTGCACCGCACCATCCAAGTGCTGAGAAATCTGTCACCATCTTGAGTGAAAATTTAACTTTTAGTTTGCATTCTGTAATACAAATAGAATAAATATTTTAAAAAGCTATTATTTAATAAAAAAAAATAAAAATCAAAATAAGCAACTTGAGTGATTTGCTCCTAGCCAGCAAAGGAAAATGGTAAGGTGCAGACCCAAGCTCTCTTGAGGACTTAGCTATAATAATATATAATAATGCCCAAGTTACCTATAACCCACGGAATGGCAAGCAGTTGTGGCAAAACAGGAATGTCCAAGTACTTGTGAGAGACAACTGGTGAATAAGATGCCAGCGCCCCACAAGAAAGGAGAATCTCAAAAGAGAAAGCTTTTCCCAGCCAAACTCAGTGGCAGAGCCTTGGCAGGAGCGGGCTGGTCTCGTGGCAGAACAAGGTGCGAGGAAAGCTGCAGAAAATCTGCTTTGCATGATTCTTTCTGCATCCTTCTGAAGCATCTTAATTCTGCTCACAGGGGCTGCAATGACTGAAGAGGTTGGTATATATAAAAATAGATGGCTCTCCGTGGGTTTAAAGGAAAGCAGTAGGCATGGGTATGAAGAATTCGGTCAGGAATTAAATTTGACACAAAGTAATTTCAGAAATAACAAGGCAGTGTATGTGAAATTCAGAAGATTCAAAAGCCTTAAACATGAGACAGGTTTTTCTTCCTTTTTTTGCTTTTTATTTTTTCAAGCAAAGAACCCCTTCTCCTCAACCACCTTTATTCAAGGTACAGAAGAAGAGATTCCACACGTGCAAATGTCAGCTTTAAAACAAGTTTTCCTAAAACATGCAAAAGAATTTAAGTACCACAACTGGTCCCTTACCAAGTACAATATAAGAAAATTTTTTCAGTGTCTGGAACTGCTCCACTCAGGCCCTTAGGGCTGCTCAGATATTCTTTGGCTATCAACTCCCCACTCAAGTCTAATATTTCAGCAGTAAAAGCGATGAAGTTGGGAAAACTCACCAACATTCAACTATAAACTTTGCAATAAAAAAAAACAAAGAAAAAAAACAGATTTTTCTTGTTATCTAAGATGTTAGTCCTTTAAATTAGATGACTAATTGCATGACTATTGCTTTAAATTAGATGACTGGGAACAAGAGCACTTTGAACTATTATGAAAAAAATCTCTGGAAAGTACTTCAAACTGAGGTAACTAAAATTCCTGCCTTCAAATCCTGACATCACACAACTTCATCATATGTTACAAGTAACTTAATAAAAACACAGATTAATAAAGCTTATCTTTCACATCAAGCAACAATCAACGCAGCAATTCAGCTGCAGAGGGCTATTTCACTTGTAATAACTCATGCCCTGGGGGCAGAATAATTTCTTNACTATGTATTTTAATATATTTATTTTACATATGTATATCTTATATACATATAAAAATATGTGTATATAGCTTTTTATATTTATTTGTCTGTGTATACATATGTATATAAGATTAGCATCTTTTTCTTTTGCCTACAGTGCTCATTTTACACGAGCAACACCAACAGCATACTGGTAATCATAAACCAAGAATAACATCCTTCTACCCCCGGTATGATGGCGGTACCTGGCTTTAGGTAGGTGTTACAGCATCACCAAGGAGGGCAGCAGTAGCTGCAGAAGCCACCCAAGAAGCCGGGTTAACGCAGAAGCAGCTCGTCCGGCCTGAACTCAGCGGTGCCGTTTGAAGGGCCGCGGCATTTACGCTGTTTTATTTGAAACCGGCTCAGTATGTTTATGGGAGCTGCAAAATACACCTAATAAATACCACGCAGAGATACCCACCAGAACACTCCCACGCTGCTGTCAGCACCAATTACCTGGCACAGTATTTTCTTGCGCTATGGAGATCTCCAGCTTGATAAAACCCTACTTTACATGCAAACGTCCCACAAGAGGTTTTTTGCAAACGGCTCAGGCAAACTTCAGCCGCATCTGGGGCTTGCTTCACCGTAAAAGGTGGGGTCCCCACCAGCCAGACATCTCTATTACCCTACAACTCAGAGTTTCACAGCTTCAGGTCTCCATGTGGAATGACTAGCAGAAAATTCAGACAAAATTGCAAGTAAAAACTGTTGATTTTCCAGTACTGGAGAGAAGCATACAAAATCCAAAACTTTATTAAAACACATTTCAAGTAAATTCTATGAAATATAGCAATTCATATACATACCTCTGACATGTTTAGAATTCTAAAATGACAAACTGTAAAAAAAAACATCTGTAACGTGAAATGGAACACGGTTGGGAAAGTCCTTGCGATCTCTTAGGGAGTTATTTAAGAGTTTTCAAAGTATTTAAGAGTCTGTTGTCTATGTGCTTAACAAAGACTACTTTTACTTAATAATGTGTAGAACAACAGGGTATTTGGAAGTCTCTCACTTTGAATTCAATGGCAGGCACTGGCATTGCAGAATCACATTTCTATTACCAGCCATTTAATTTGAAATCCTTGCATTCATGAAGTATTTACTGCCGCAGCACACAAGGCATAAGTGCACATTTCCAAATATAATCCCCCATCTGATCTATAATTCATTTTTCGTAAACTCTGTAAGTGCTGTAGTAATGCCATTCAACCACCTTATTTTCAAAATTAATCAAACTCTGAGCTATCATCTAGAAATAGTTTCGTGATCTCCACTGTCCTGCTCTTAACAGACCGCTGAGCGAGTTCATCTGAGCTGAAAGGCGATGTCATGAATTTAGTAGAAAAATTATTTAATGTAACTTCCATGTGCTTCCTCCATAGAGAAGCCAGGCTGGATTGTATCTTCCCTTGTGGAAACTTCTATACATAAGTCACGTGAGATTCCCTGGACAGAAGTCAGGTCAATGAAAAGTCTTATTTGCTGTTCCATGTCCATCCTCTTGATGATTCCATCAACAACTTCTTTACCAACATCCACTAGTGAAGCTAAAAAAACCTCTGGTTTCTCTTGCTGAACCTCTCCCCCAAAAGTGATAACAGATAACAAAGCAGAGACTAATTGAAACTGATTTTTGCTGAAGCGATTCTAACGTCTGCAAATTTTCCTATGAGGACAAAAAAGGAGCCATTGGCAAACAGCTCTTGAGCAGCAAAGATGTTCGGAATTCACAGGCATAAGAAGAAAAATCATTTTTATGTTTTGAATGAATTATCATTTCTTAAAAAGAAACAATCTGGAAATTAATAGTATTAAATCAAACAGTGGTGACCAAAGATACTTGCCAAGTCAAGACAGCCTAAATGGTTTCCATTCAACTTGTGGCTCAGGTCCCCAAAAAGGGGACGGGCATCCACGTACCTGCTTGGCAACTCTCACCTTGCAAACCCCTGCCACCACCACAGCCATGGCACCTCTGACCAGGACACTAAGGCTGGCAGCTCCTTAAACACCCACATCTCGAATTACCTCGGAGATACTCCATGTGCCCACGCCGGAGCCCGCTCTTTTGGAGCGATGCACAAAATTAGAAAATAAATGTTTTTTAAGTACAACATGAAATAATCATCTGCTCAGCTATTTAATAACACTGCCAAAAAAAAAAATTCTTTAGTGGAAACAACACGCAAACAGAAATTTCAAGAATAAAAGAAACACCTGGAACAGATAACAACTGCGCATCTACCACAAGGGATGGTGGAAAATACACTCACAATGACGTTCAAATAGCTCATTTCTACAGTTCACCCTTACCCAGTAATTTCAGCCCATATTTAATCACACCGAAGCACATATCTGAGCACTTGCGTTAAAGAATATACTATTTCCTTGCATGGTTGCTGCATTTTTTGTTAAAACAACTAAAGTATCCTGCATTACCAGTCCCATTAAGAGTGTCAGTCCATGCTGTCTGTCCAGGCTCGAGCTTTGCAGTTTAACTCGACAGCTGGCTTTTCTCCTGAAAACTCCTCTGCTCTCTACATCCCCTTGTTTTCCTTACAACTACAAGGAATTTAAATGGTATAAAAATGAAATGCCACCATCCCCCCACCCCCAAAAAAAACCCCAACCCAAAAAAACCCAACCATGTGCCTACAGCAAGTATTTTCGGTTAGTGTTTAGCTACGGCTGGTTCACGATGCCCACAGAGAGTGACAAGTGTAACTTTAAAATCATAAGAGAACCAACAGCAAGCAAGCTATCAAAACACCCAAACACTTTGGTAGTGCTCATTATAGTTTTCTTCTGGGTGGGCCCTGGATACAAGCACAGAGAAACTAAAAAATATCAATTCCAAAGGTATCTAATAGAACTAGAACTTCATTTAATAGAAAAGAACTGGGAGAAGAAAGGGAAGAGAAACACCTCAACTGTTTAGAATTTCTTCAGAATAATAATTTATAATAGAAATATTTCTTCAGTATAATTTCTTTAGAATTTTTACTGTAACATATTTAAAAACCAGGTCTCATGATGCTTTTTACAAATCCGTTCTTCTGTTCAGTGACAAAACGGTCAACCATTGCCTCAGAAACTACAATATTAACCCAACTTTAACGGAGAGATTCTACACCAGTGACATGAAATGAAGGTCCCACCACAGCACAGCTCAGAGCATTCAGTGGCCACAACCCAAGCTCAGCATCTCTCTTAACAGCCACCCTTATGCATTTTTAGACTATAAAAAAAAAATCAAATATGAAATACAGTTTCTTGATGTGAACATTAACAGAGTCATTACTTATCCAGTCTGTTGGAAGACTTTTAGACAACACAAATTTGGGCAGACAATAGAGCTTTTAAACAAAAAGAAGTTTCCAAATATTAAAGTGAGAGATGAATCAACTCCAAACCTCACTACCCAAGCCTTGCTTCACCTACGCCAAAACCAAGGAGGTATGAACAAAGAATACTACACATCCAACTCAAACATCAGGTTTTTATTAACTTCCAAATGAATTAACAAAAAAAGCATGAAATGGCTTAGTGTGACCCTCATTTCTCCTTTGCAGAAAAGTTAAGGGTTTTGTAACTCAACAGTCAACTACATTTAAAGAAAAAAAACAAAACCCAAAGGTGTGCACCATGTGCCTCCATGATTCTCTATTCCCTGCAGATTTAAAGACCAGCTAGGTGAAATCAAAGTTACTGAGCACATCTGCTTTGTATTAAAGCTATCACATAATTACAGAATTGAAACACCTCTGCACCTAGACCACACATGTGGTACCGCAGTGGGAAGTGGCCGGCACCTCCTTGGCAGCTCTACATCTACATCAGTGTCTGTATTAACCGGTGACCTGTGAAACAACACACACAACTGGTTATGGATCTACGGCAGCTGATGTTCCACCCTTATTCATTAATTACAGTTACCACAGTCTGTATTTAATTACTTTTTATGAGCAGGAGGCTCAATTAGATGAGTAAGGCTGCTACACAATAACGCTCCATTTATGCAGATTCTATTATTATAAATCAGAAAATTAAAAAACTGAGATAGCGCTTATGATTCCTGATTAACACTTCATAACAAGTAACAGCCTTTCCTTTTCAGTGTTGATCCCCATATAGCTAATTACCAAGACTCTCCCAGTCAGGCCCCCAAATCCTGCATGGGTCAATACTAACCCAGCAGCACACCAGTGCCCATCTCCACTGACCCGAAAGGCATCGGCACCCAGATGAAAAAGCAAATTCAGCCGTCATGAGATTGTGTTGATAAAAGCAACTCATTCATCCATCACTGAAGTGCTGCCATAGTGGTCCAAACCCAAAGAAGAGCATCTGCAGCCAAGACCTTCTGCAGCCCAAGAAGATCCAGAAAACAGAGGTTCAAACCCCTCCTCAACCATAAAGCAAATGGGCAAAGACATATACAAGGTGGAGAAGTGATAGGGAAAGCCATTTTTTTCTTTCACCAGCACCAACTTAAATGTTTTATTCAAACAATTAAAAACAAGTGGGTTTTTTCTGTATTTTACATTCAGTGTTCTGCAGGTCTGCCTAAATTCAGGGTTTTTTTAATCAAAAGTTCGCCAGTTGTTTGGCTTGTTTTACACCACATCTGCCATGGTACTGCTGCCATGCACGCTCTTACTAGTCAAAGTTTAAGAAAATAAAGCACTGTTTTTCAAAGTAGAAAAACAAGCAACTTAACATTTACCATATGATGGTATCAAATGCAGGGAGAAAAAAAAAAAAAAACACCAAACCAAAAAACTATTCACTGATTCCCTTTCTGGGAAATTAGGCAGGGAGTACAGGATGGTTTAGCACAGAAAAAAACAAGTCTTTCCCCAAAAGGCAGTAACTGGGACGTACGCAAGGTCAGGGTTCCCAAACCCCGGCAAAAGGGGATTGATTTTCCATCCAGCTGGGGAGGGCTGAGCAGTCCGGCAGTCCCGGGCAAGTCTCCGGCCCCCTCGCTGCTTCTCACCTTCACAAGCTCAAGCCTCAGGGAACAGCAAAAGGTTTTCGGGTTAGCAATGAATGGTGCTACTGTTTGAGTTTTAATTGGTGGAAAAAAGACTTATTCCTTTTTTGTTGTTGTTGTTGTTGTTTTCAGTTACAAATACCACTGGCAACTGAAAAAAAAAAAAAAACAAAGCCTCATAACTTGACATTCTTTAAGACAGCTGGAGTTAAAAGTAAAACAGTGAAACCAGTGCTATGATACAGAAGATATTTGGTCAGTCAAGCACTGGGCTCAACGGGCAGTTTGCAATTCCAAACCGGCCTTGCAGATTATTCCTGATAAAAAATATTATATCTGGAAAGCTTTATTTTGAATTTAAAAAACCCCAAAACCCTAAACCTATTTCCCACACACACCCCCCACCTCGTTGTATAGAAAGCATCCACATCTGAAAGAAGTTATTTTCCACCCACGCAGCAATTCCACCTATAATAAAAGGTCACTTATTACCCCACTTTGCGAACACAAAAGAAACCTCCAGCTGAATGGGGTCTCCACCGAGGGGAACAGATGGGCCAAGCCTATAACATAGCACTGCTGTATTGACTGGTGATGGAACCGAAATCGCATCGCCATGGCAACTCCTTTACTGCCTCCTCCCTCAAGACAACAAGAAATAGCTCACGAGAGGTATTTTAGGAAATCCATAAAAAGAGAAAAAAATAGTGTTTCTTCCTCTCCCATTATTTAAAATGTACCTACAAAAGGTGCTTTCAGGAAACAGGTGGATGGCATTTGCTTCCACAAAGTGAAAAATTATCTTTTGCCTGTGCCATGAAGACTCATGATAAATACCGGGTATCGATCATTCTTCTAAAATGTTAACTGCAAACTTTATGGTGCTTCCACTAAAAAACCTTATGCTGGTTTTCTGATGTATCTGCTTTGGTTTTGTATTTTCCTAATTAGATAAAGAGAGACGTTTGAAGCGAGGTCTAATGAAAACTAGCCTATTTCTTCTCTGAAAATGATGTGAACTTATTTGGAGGTGACACCTACCCGTGATGCTCACATCATTTCTGTATCGCTAATGCATTTTAATCATTACAAATGACTGAAGATAAAAAAAAAAAGTCAGTCTTTTTTTACAAAAATTCCTTAGAAACGGAAAGGGAAGAAAATGTCACCAAAACAAGACCACACTCCCCAGCGTGCGGGAGGGAACTGAAAAAGGGTGGATGCCAGCGAACTCCAGTTTCTTCTAAGCAGGATATCCCCAGGCTTTTAAACAATAATAAACGTTTCATTCTCAAAATACAGTTCTCTGAAGTGCTTGTTACTTTCCAATTGAAATTAATTGGGTTTTAATTTTCAGCAGAAGATTCCATCTCTATTTTCATATTTGTTTAAAGGAATATATATCATGCAGATATTAATACTGCAATAGATATTATTTACAAAAGGACAGACCTCTGAATGCTAACTACTTATTAAATAGTCCTAGTGAAATTCTTTCAGAAAGCTTAAGAAACTAATAAGCTTGTTTGATTTTTACAGCATTACCTCAAAACACCAGGAACATAACCCAAAGCAGTTCCAGCTGTTTCACGTACACTTGAATAATTTTGGAAACTTTCATTTCTGACGCACCCCTGAAGGGCCCCACTTAGATTGTAAATGTTTTTGTTTTGGTTGGCAGAAGCCCCTCTACAATCTCAGATTTAATATCAGCTTTAACGCAATAATAAAAATAATAATCTCACTCGCATGCCAAACCACCCATGCTGCTGCGGACCCCAGGGGAGGGACCGGCTGTGGGAATCCGGCTCATCAGTTCCCCTCGTGTTTTCTTAACTCTCTGCAAATTTGAAGATGCCATAATGGAGCTTTCCTCGCCCTGACCCCTGGGCAGCTGAATTCAGCCGCTTTCCATAATTAAGCGGCCCCAGCGCTGGCACCGTAGGCTGCGTTCAGCTGTTGCAATTCAGGGTAAGAACGGCCAAACTACACGATTTCTAAAGATTAAGGATTTTTTCGGGAATGGTCACAACGCTTCCCAAAGTTAGGTACAGCAGGGCAACAGAAACACAACACATACTTGCTTAGCCGCTTATTTTTTTCTTGTTATTTTCTGAAACTCAGTGGGGTTTTTCCCCACATCTAAGAAGTGCCACTATTTAAAATGTACATGCATTTTGTTGGCTTTCGCTTGCTTCTTTTTTTCTTAAGGCATCAAGCATTCTCCCTCAAAAACAGCAAAAACGGCAGAAAATCTCCCTGCAGCCCTCCTCTCCCGCCTGCCTCTGCACAGCTCACCCTCCCCCTCACCTTTTCTATTTCCAGATTACAACACACACTTGACAACAAAGCATTTCCACCCCTCTCAGCACAGAACCCAATGGGCAACGCTCCTGTCACTGAGAGCCCCTGTCCAAGGAGCTGCAGATGACGGGACCTTTGCTTTCTGCCGCCCAGAAACATCTGGCTCCGTCCCCAAACTCTTGCACATTCATCCCATCGCTCTCTTGGCCACGTCAGGCATCCTCTGCACACCCCACAGCACTGATAAACTGAGGGGTTCATCTTGGGGTTAAAATTTACCACTTTATTTCTAGCTTGCATTTGTCTAATTTACGATACCCTGGATTATTTTTTTTTTTCCTCTTGGAGTACCAAAGTATCTCTTCTGTCTCAGATTATGTTTCCCAGACATTTAAATCATGCCTGTGCATCTTCTCAAAAACTTTTCCTCTCCTGATGGAAGGGCCCACCTGCCCCAGCCCCACTGCAGAAGCAATTTCCTGCACCTGAAACAGAAGCAATACCTCATTTTAGCCACAGCTCTGCAAAGCAAGCTCTGGAAGTTGAAGCTCATCCAAGAACCCATCCTAATTCAGAGTTGCCACTTATCAAGATAGCCCATCACTATAAGTATGGCATGCAGCTTTTGCGCATCAGGCTTCATCTTTTGACACATTAAATCATATGTGACACCAAGCTTGGTGGCGCAGTTGATATGCTGGAGGGAAGGGATGACATCCAGAGGGACCTGGACAGGCTCGAGAGGTGAGCTAGTGCAAATCGCATGAAGTTCAACCAAGCCAAGTGCAGGGTCCTGCACCTGGGACATGGCAATCCCAGGCACAAATACAGGTTGGCTGGAGAGCAGGCCTGAAGAGAAGGATTTGGGAGTGCTCATGGATGAGAAGCTCAACATGAGTCGGCAGTGGGCACTGGAAGCCCAGAAAGCCAACCCCATCCTGGGTTGCATCACAAGAAGCGTGGCCAGCAGGTCCGTGGGAGGTGATTCTACCCTTCTACTCTGCGCTCATGAGACCCCACCTGGAGTGCTGTGTCCAGCTTTGGAGTCCTCAACATGGAAAGGACTTGGAACTGTTGGAATGGGTCCAGCAGAGGGCCATGAAGATGATCAGAGGGATGGAGCACCTCTCCTACAAAGACAGGCTGAGAGAGCTGGGGCTGTTCAGCTGTGGAGAAGAGAAGGTTCCAGGGAGACCTTATAGCAGCCTTCGATTATCTGAAGGGAGCCTACAGGAGAGCTGGAGGGGGACTCTTTATCAGGGAGTGTAGTAACAGGACAAGGGGAGATTTAGTTTAAATACCAAAAAGAAATTCTTTATTGTGAGGATGGTGAGACACTGGAACAGGTTGCTCAAAGAAGATGAGCATGCCCCATCCCTGGAAATGTTTAATGCCAGGGGGCTTGGAGCAACCTGGTCTAGTGGGAGGTGTCCCTGCCCAAGGCAGGGGTGTTGGAACTCGATGATCTTTAAGGTCTTGTCCAACTCTAACCATTCTATCATTCTATGATGACTCTATATTAAATTAACAACATTAAACCAGGTGATCCAGAGCCATGTGTACAAATGACGACTTCTTTTCAGTAATTTCCATCTTTGTCTCAACTACAAACACCATCAATGATATTTTTACAGTTTTTTCCCCTATCATGAATAAAAATGTCAATGAGGATTAAGACAGAAATGATTCTCTACAGGACTCTGTTACAATCTGCCCATTTTTAATCCACTTCATAGTGTTCATTTTGTATCATTGTAGTTTTCTAATTAAAATGTTGCATGATATCAAGTCAAACATCAGAGAGAAACTTCAATTGTTAAATCAACACTATTATCCCCATTAAAAACAATCCTATACAAAGACCCTGTGGTTTGATAATTTATATACTATAAATGTGCGTAACTACTGTTAATTTGATCTCTACAGTTTCAGCCTGCACCATTATTCTTTTAACATGTGGCAAGAAAACTAGTAGTAGAGGCAAAAAGAAGCTGTAATCAGTAGAAAGTGATTTACACCATGAAAAAAATTACTCAAACCTTTTGAAGGTAAACGTCGGAGTTAAACTGGGCACCACTGAAAACAGGTGACGGAGTTTCAGCTATAACATCATTTTAAGAACATCTACCTCTACCAGTGACTGCCCTGATGCACCATTCACACTCCTGCAGTCAAACCAAGAGTCGAATGCTTGGTTCCAAATAGGAGGAAGACTCCTTACCTTAAAAAATATCTTTAGGTCTCTTTATTGCCCAGATCCTACCTCTCTAATTAAAAAAAAAAAAAAAAAATGGTTTTGGACTCAGTGGAGAAAGGCACAATGGTATTCACAGAGCTGTGGTGACAAAAAGACGTTGGTACATTAAGAAACTTGTTTTGTCATTATATCACACCCTGTAAATTAATAAGGACAGGCATGTTAACTTTGGTTCCTTTCAAAACCAGAAGGCAAAGGGAAGAGAAGGGGGAATGACAATATCTGGCAATAGGAAGATAAACAGTTGCAAATGAGACATTCATCAATCCCCTTAACTAGTTTTGGTAACAACTGAGAATAAAAATAAACTTATAAATACTGTCATATTCTTTAGAGTGCTCAATTTCAACTGCATATTTAATCTAAGTCCTGTGTAACAGTATAACAATGTTCTTTTTGCCCTCAATACGAATTAAGAATATTAAATATGTGAAATAGTAGCCCACGCTGGAATGTCTCCAGAATGAAATTCTTGAAATGAGGTTTTACCCTCTCTTCTTCCCCCCCCCCACCCCGTCTTCATTTCAACCCACAAAGATATTCAAAACTAGGTCAAGCTTACAACACCCAACAAAAGTAAAATTCTCAGATATTTTTTTAAAAATATCTCCCTTTAAAATTTACCACTAAAAGATTTTCCATTCCCTTTGTGAGAAGGACAAATACAGATATAGATTTCTCTACCTCCCTGGAAACAAGCACACACAAAAATAAGGTTACTACTAAAACACAGCTTTCTTGCTATCCCTAGTAGGCACTGCTGCTCTGAAATTACATCTACAATCAAGTCAAGTCACTCAAACTATACATTTGCTAGACACTAACCCACTGTGCAAAACATACAGAATTTCTAAGAAATTAAAAGAAACCAGATATTCAATTGTTATGTATAAAAATAAATCTGACTCTGGTTTGCTACACGTATGACTTAAAGGGACATGCCTATCAACCTTAAATTGTCATCAACTGCCTCTTCATTTGTATTTTATCACTTTCTAAATTCTAACAGATTTTTATTTTTTTTTTAAATAGTAAAATAAACTTAGCAAATTAAGGGAAGGAGGCATTACCTTCCCCTCTGCTGCCCGATCCACATGCCCCTGATGTGCCAAGAGACCCTACCCATCTCCTCACCTGAGAGGCAAACAATCCGGCCACAGGCTGACACGCGTACAGGTGATGGGATACATCTGCCAGCAAAACTGAGAAACAAACCAGTTCCATTTCTAACACTCCCTCACAAGCCACTCTTTCCTCCATCACCACTCGTATACCGGGTAGACAACACATTGCTTCCCAATCACTCCACGGACCTCCACTCTTATTAAAAGGCACATTTTCCACCTTTTTGCGTAGCGTTCATCATCCTCCTTGCAAAAACCTGCTGGCCATTAGATACAGCTCACAGATTCCCTAAATTACAGCTTTCAATGGAAAAGTGATTTACCTAACTAAAGCCGCATTTGAAAACACAAACTCTAAAAAAAGTGTAAATTTAAGTTTCAAATTTCAGCTCTCAGAAATGAAATGCTGCAGCCAGATCAAAGAAATCAAACTGATCAGATTGCTGCATTGCATGAAAAACACCAACTCCAACTGCTAGAACTGTGGAAATGAAGAGGTGGGATGCTTAAGAGAGGAGAAGCAAAACCCGACAGCGAGGAGACCTGTAATCCACCAAGAAACTAACTTTAGCTTCTGTAGTAGATACCATAAGGTTCTCATACAATCCAGGCATGCAGCTAAGGAAATACAGTATCAGAGATATGGAGCCTGGGTACAGGAACCTCAGTGGTGAACCTGGTTTTCACTGCAGTCAATGACAAACAAACAAGATAAGACCTCTGGTTGTACTGGTAATGGGGCAGAGTTAACATTAATGTAATTAATAAATAAATGCTGGTCTACTAAACTAGTGGTCAATGCTGAATACCTAGGAATGGCTCTGGATCCCCACAACACCAGTAACAACCAGTGGAACATCAATAACCTGGAAAGAAGAAACAGGCAACAAGGGATTATGAGAAAACCTTAGCATGACATAACTTCAGTTTGAAAGCAGCACAGGACATGAGCTGGTCCAACCCAACCTCTCCAATCAATGAAATGAGGAGCTGGGCAAAAATGCTGGATTCCTCTATATGGCTTGATATCTTCACCCCCAAACAATAAACCAGTGCTGTGACAAAGCTAACAGAAGAAATTATGTGTTGACTTAACAGCATTTATCTTGAGCAGTGTAATTCTGGTGTTAAAAAAGCATTGTACCACGGAGAGCCTATATCGGTTTTTCTTTACTCTCACATGGCTTACAAACAGTTAAAATGAAAATAGAAGTCCATGTTTTCTAAGGCACAGCAATGCTTTAGCTGCTGGATGAGCGCGAAGGGTTAGTACTGGGCCAGGTGGAAAGGAAGTCAACTGGAGTTTCCAAATTTAAACAGTAATTTCCGAAGAGTGGATCTTCATCCAAGAAACTGCTTGACAGCCTGGGTTCAAAGGCTCCCGTCGGATTGTTTCCACCGTGAGTGCGTGGGAATTCAGTGCCTTGGTCCCCTCCTGCAGCCTGATGGACCAGCAGCGGGAGACTCCTACCAGCGCCAGCTAAAATGCCTTTCATATTAGGACAACCTTCTGTCAGAGCTCTTTTGTGACAATGACAGATAATCACACTAAATTATGAATAAAAGGGACAATGACTTCTTTTGGGAAAAGCAACAAAACTGAGGGGGAAAGGCTCACCAAAATATTTCCAATGGATCTCTGAAAAATTATTTGTCTACAGCTTATCAGTGAACACAACTTGGCATCAAGAATATACAACTCCAAGAGCATTTTTTTATTAATTTGCATGTGTACAAATATATTTATATATCTATGTTATATAAATTTACATCATATAAATTTACTTAACTATTTTATATAGGTTTATGTGTATATATATGTGTGTATAAAAACCCCAACTTTTCATTAGAAAGACATGCGGCCAAATTAAAAGGGAACAAAGTATAAGGTAGGTTTAAACTACAGTTCCTCTCCCCCAGCTTCCTGTAGGGGTTTTCCTGAGTCGTGAGAAAAGGCATAAGCAACCCTCGCGCTTATCCACCACAATGCACTGCTGATAAACTACAGCAACTTTTCAAGGCATTTCCACAATTCCCTGAATTGCTAGAAGCTTTAATATTCCTTCTCAGTGACACCAGGTTTGCTTGAAAAAAAAAAAAAAATTACATTGCAGTTATGCAACACTTCTTTAAGCCATGGAAACCCAGGCAAAATTTTATTTATTGGTATCTGAATTCTCCTATAAAACAATGACATTCAGATATTTCCTGGCAACCTGCCCCACAATTTACAAGCCCACACCGTTTCACAAATATATATGGCAAGATACTTATTGCAACCCACCCAAAGTTTCTTGACTGTTGATTCAGTACCTGCTCCCGAAAGAAGTCCCACTGAACGTTTACATAAGACAATTGCTTTTAATCTTTGTGTATTTGTTTTAGATGTGCCCCGACAACCACTTACAAAACTGGCATTTTCCTGACAAAATGAATCATTTGCCTTCTATCACCAAGTTGCAGATGTTTGTTNTAAAATAAACTTAGCAAATTAAGGGAAGGAGGCATTACCTTCCCCTCTGCTGCCCGATCCACATGCCCCTGATGTGCCAAGAGACCCTACCCATCTCCTCACCTGAGAGGCAAACAATCCGGCCACAGGCTGACACGCGTACAGGTGATGGGATACATCTGCCAGCAAAACTGAGAAACAAACCAGTTCCATTTCTAACACTCACTCACAAGCCACTCTTTCCTCCATCACCACTCGTATACCGGGTAGACAACACATTGCTTCCCAATCACTCCACGGACCTCCACTCTTATTAAAAGGCACATTTTCCACCTTTTTGCGTAGCGTTCATCATCCTCCTTGCAAAAACCTGCTGGCCATTAGATACAGCTCACAGATTCCCTAAATTACAGCTTTCAATGGAAAAGTGATTTACCTAACTAAAGCCGCATTTGAAAACACAAACTCTAAAAAAAGTGTAAATTTAAGTTTCAAATTTCAGCTCTCAGAAATGAAATGCTGCAGCCAGATCAAAGAAATCAAACTGATCAGATTGCTGCATTGCATGAAAAACACCAACTCCAACTGCTAGAACTGTGGAAATGAAGAGGTGGGATGCTTAAGAGAGGAGAAGCAAAACCCGACAGCGAGGAGACCTGTAATCCACCAAGAAACTAACTTTAGCTTCTGTAGTAGATACCATAAGGTTCTCATACAATCCAGGCATGCAGCTAAGGAAATACAGTATCAGAGATATGGAGCCTGGGTACAGGAACCTCAGTGGTGAACCTGGTTTTCACTGCAGTCAATGACAAACAAACAAGATAAGACCTCTGGTTGTACTGGTAATGGGGCAGAGTTAACATTAATGTAATTAATAAATAAATGCTGGTCTACTAAACTAGTGGTCAATGCTGAATACCTAGGAATGGCTCTGGATCCCCACAACACCAGTAACAACCAGTGGAACATCAATAACCTGGAAAGAAGAAACAGGCAACAAGGGATTATGAGAAAACCTTAGCATGACATAACTTCAGTTTGAAAGCAGCACAGGACATGAGCTGGTCCAACCCAACCTCTCCAATCAATGAAATGAGGAGCTGGGCAAAAATGCTGGATTCCTCTATATGGCTTGATATCTTCACCCCCAAACAATAAACCAGTGCTGTGACAAAGCTAACAGAAGAAATTATGTGTTGACTTAACAGCATTTATCTTGAGCAGTGTAATTCTGGTGTTAAAAAAGCATTGTACCACGGAGAGCCTATATCGGTTTTTCTTTTCTCTCACATGGCTTACAAACAGTTAAAATGAAAATAGAAGTCCATGTTTTCTAAGGCACAGCAATGCTTTAGCTGCTGGATGAGCGCGAAGGGTTAGTACTGGGCCAGGTGGAAAGGAAGTCAACTGGAGTTTCCAAATTTAAACAGTAATTTCCGAAGAGTGGATCTTCATCCAAGAAACTGCTTGACAGCCTGGGTTCAAAGGCTCCCGTCGGATTGTTTCCACCGTGAGTGCGTGGGAATTCAGTGCCTTGGTCCCCTCCTGCAGCCTGATGGACCAGCAGCGGGAGACTCCTACCAGCGCCAGCTAAAATGCCTTTCATATTAGGACAACCTTCTGTCAGAGCTCTTTTGTGACAATGACAGATAATCACACTAAATTATGAATAAAAGGGACAATGACTTCTTTTGGGAAAAGCAACAAAACTGAGGGGGAAAGGCTCACCAAAATATTTCCAATGGATCTCTGAAAAATTATTTGTCTACAGCTTATCAGTGAACACAACTTGGCATCAAGAATATACAACTCCAAGAGCATTTTTTTATTAATTTGCATGTGTACAAATATATTTATATATCTATGTTATATAAATTTACATCATATAAATTTACTTAACTATTTTATATAGGTTTATGTGTATATATATGTGTGTATAAAAACCCCAACTTTTCATTAGAAAGACATGCGGCCAAATTAAAAGGGAACAAAGTATAAGGTAGGTTTAAACTACAGTTCCTCTCCCCCAGCTTCCTGTAGGGGTTTTCCTGAGTCGTGAGAAAAGGCATAAGCAACCCTCGCGCTTATCCACCACAATGCACTGCTGATAAACTACAGCAACTTTTCAAGGCATTTCCACAATTCCCTGAATTGCTAGAAGCTTTAATATTCCTTCTCAGTGACACCAGGTTTGCTTGAAAAAAAAAAAAAAATTACATTGCAGTTATGCAACACTTCTTTAAGCCATGGAAACCCAGGCAAAATTTTATTTATTGGTATCTGAATTCTCCTATAAAACAATGACATTCAGATATTTCCTGGCAACCTGCCCCACAATTTACAAGCCCACACCGTTTCACAAATATATATGGCAAGATACTTATTGCAACCCACCCAAAGTTTCTTGACTGTTGATTCAGTACCTGCTCCCGAAAGAAGTCCCACTGAACGTTTACATAAGACAATTGCTTTTAATCTTTGTGTATTTGTTTTAGATGTGCCCCGACAACCACTTACAAAACTGGCATTTTCCTGACAAAATGAATCATTTGCCTTCTATCACCAAGTTGCAGATGTTTGTTACCAAAATAGGAAGGCTAGAACGTGCTCTAGGAAGTCTGTTTCTCCACTTGAAATTATAGGGAGCAGATATACACTCCATTTGAAAATTCTGTGATTGAAAAAAAAAAATTTAAAAAAAAAAAAACAAAACAAAGTGGCACAATTTCCAGAATCATGGGAACAACATATTGTGGCAAGTGGATTGCAAGAGGAAAAATACAGCACGGAATTGCACAATCCCTTCCGAAGCCAAAAAGTACTGGCACCACATTCTGCTGAGAAAACCTTTTTGTCCCTCTGATTTAATGACAAATTTCATGTGACTTTTCTTGGTTGGAGGAACAGAACAGAAACAAAACCAAAACACTGTCCTGACATGTTAGCATTAAACACCTCCTTTAAGAACTAAACTTCATCTCTTTTATTGTTACATAAAGTTCTATTTTTGGCACAAACAAGGAGGGGAGAAGAAAAAGAAAATAACCACAGTTATTCTCAAACCAGGAATCCATTAGAGATCTAAAAAACATAAAGGAAAAATGCTTTTTAAGGACAAACAGACTTTGATTTCCAGCCCTATATTCCAGTTTCCATGACCTGTGCTTGGCAAATGGCAGTCAGTGCCAGACTCCTCCTCATCCAAAGCGCCTGTAAGAGTCTCAAACCCCTCATGTCCTTTCATTAGCATTAACCACTTCTGATTTTTTAAGCCTTGACCTTCCCAAGGCTATCCCTATTTGTATTGTATTTCTGACATCCCTCCATTCCCAGAAGCAAGTCTCCCTCCTCCAACATCTGCTGAGGTTCAGATATTGACATCCTGCTTTTTCTTCTGCCCATCCTGCTCCTTGATCTGAGCAAACTTCATCATCTTTATGCTGACAGCTCAAACTGCACATCTCTTCAAGAAGAAACTAATTTTAAATTTTGTAGAGGTACAGAACGTACATTTAATAACTATCACTTTGCTCTCCATCCTCCCTTGAGACTTCATTGGTCTCCAATTATTTGTCTCAGCAGATAATACCATCAGGCCACTGCTTCACAGCAGAGTATCAGCAGCAATTTTTCTCCAACTCTTCCTGGGCCATTTTGGCGAGATGCAAGTTGTGCTACTTCCACGTTGCAATAAAATAAAATAAAATTTAAAAAGACACCTGATGAAGAACACATTTTTTTCTTATGACCTTTAAGTTACCTAATGCACGTTTTCCCAAAGGCCCTAACAAAAACCATGTTCCCCCACCAAGCCTTTGCCAAATATCACTACTTGGCTACTTTCTTCCCTTGTTCTTTACATCATCTCTCTCTTTAAGCCCCTGAATTTAAGTGGGTTTTGGCAACTCAGGCACAATTCAAGATACTTTTTCCCCATTGCATGAAAAAGATGTAATTGCAGTTGCTCACCCCCATTTTCTATCTACTAAGGACACACAATACTGTTTGCCTGCTTGCTGTATTCACCTTCAAGATTTTTGGCTTTTATAGACAACATTTTCCCTGAACAAAAAAAATCCCACACCAACGCATCTTTCTTATAATACCACAAATCATTATTATTAGTCAACAGCACAAATGTCCACCAACTGACACATGCACTTCTAGGGTGGGGATGGGGGTTTGGCTGAAAAACCACGTGCTTCAAAGAGGTTTCCTACTACTACCTTACTTCATTTGCAAATTGAAATATAGAGTGACCTCTCCATATGGCACTTTCAACATATGGGAAAAAAAAATACAGATGCACAAATGTTTTGTATAAAACAGAGAGAAACTGCAAAGCATCCTTCAGCTCCAATTTTTCTCACTTGTACTGATACTGTAACCTAGAAAAATTTAAAATGTTCCAAAGTTGTCTTTTATAATAACTAACATTTCTAAAGCACTTTTTCAGAATGCCTTTTTTTTGGAAAGAATGGACTATTAAGAACCACAGTAGTAAAGCAATAAGATCTTTTGTGAAGGAAAATGCCAGTTACTGATGCCTATCAGACACTCAAATGTACCCCTGTGTGGGCACATACACTCTCGTTCTCAGAACAGACCTGCTGATGACTGAGCTGCTGCTTTCAGAGATATTAATTTTTTTCATTCAAAATTCTTCAAAACATTGCTTTGACATTTTTTTTAACAATGATTCCAAAATATTTCAAATAATGTGAATAAAAATCTCATGTTGTTTCACTAAAATATATCACAACATGGATAGAGTCACAGAAAGAATCAGCTTTTTATTTTCCATGAAAAGAAGAAATGCTAAATAACATAAAATTAGACCCATATGCAGAAAATGGCAGGACAGAGTTTTCTAATATGTCCTAAAATCTGAAAGACAGACTTGATCCAAAAAAACCCCAACCTCTCAGACTCGTCTACCTGATCCCTGCATTCAACAGCTTTTTACAAGAGATGTGGGGGTAGCCAGCTGCTTTGTGATATGTTAACACGCACAGGCAGATTAACAAACCTAAAAGCATGAATTTATTGCCTTCCTGGAGGCAAAAAATTATCACGCAGCATCCTCCCCAGGTGTCGCACTCCCGCTCTGCATCAGGGAATGACCATCCCATGCCCTGGCTGCCCTTCTCAAGCGCAATGTCCACACCCACAACCACCCATCTCCAGCAAGGGATGCAGTTTGGTGGTCTCCAAACAGTCGGCCCTGAAGGGTCCCAGCCGGATCGAGTAAATCTCTGTGAGCCTCTACCACAGTAACCAGGACATGCTGCTCCCTCCAACCGAATTTCCAAGGTGGCCATGGTGAATGTGTAGATGTGGCACTTCAGGGCATGCTCTAGTAGCCAAGATTGTAGGGTTTTTTTGTGTGTGTATGGCTGGACTCTATCTCAGAGGTCCTTTCCAACCATGAAGATTCTGTGATTCTGTAACGTGTCATAGGGTTGTAAAAAGCTCCTGTTCAGGTGCTTACTTTTTAACAAGATAAAATCTTTTCTTGCAATACATCCAGTTGAGAAAAAACAAAAAGGCATCGTTGACAACACAAGCAGATGATGTTGGGGGTCTATAATCCAAGCACAGAGGCTGTTGGGAATATTAATATGATGGACTCTACCTGCTCAAGAGAAGACGGCATGCCAGCATTTGGAAAGGAGCACCAGCATCCGAAAACACGGCACTAGCCCTGACAACGACACAGTATAGCTGTTACACAGTAACCATCAGGAAAAGTAAAAACAAATGAAGTGTTAACTCTGCATAAGATTGGTATGAAGAACGCAAGTAGCTTGTATATGAACCATATATCACTATATGGTTCATAGCTCACATTTTTTTCTTGACATAGATCTACCTATTAATAAAGAAGTTCCTTGGCAGCAGCATACTCAAACTGTAACTAGCTGCATGCATTATCTCCTTCTCCTTATCTTCAGATGTTAAAATTGAGTTAATCTCTCAGCAGAAATGCACAGATTGCCGTCCTTCCATACAAGCCTTATTGATGGTACGTGATCACCAACCAGAAGAAACAGAGCACCGCAGGATAATGAAAACTGGAAGCGCACATGGCCCAGAAGAAATACTCCTTACCAGTAAACTCAGAATCTTTGACATAAAAAAAGATATGTCGCATTTTCTAATGTCCCTGGTCAGGGTACTTTACTGGTTGTTTCTCCATCACCTCATTCAAAGGGCTGATCCATCATTCCCCCAACTGCTCTCACAAATACATACTGCCCCATACTACATTCGGTAGGTCTAGATGTGCTGCATTTCACCATCTGCTCTATTCCCATTTTCATGCAGCTCCCACCTGGCTGGTAGGGCCTGAAGTCCTGTGACAGAAGATATCTGGGCACAGCAACCCGGGGCTCAGCTGGGAGCTTCCCACTGAAAGACTGCCAATGTTTCCTTAAGTCCACCCTTCTTACTACGATCTCCCCTACCCACAGCAACTGTGAAATTGCTATTAATTATGCTCTTTTGCCTGACCCACTTATCTCGAAATAGCAGTATCTGAGATGGGCTAAAAACAGGAGAAAAATAAAAAGAGGAGGGAAGCTGCACATTTTGCTTCCTGGATAATTCCTCTTAAGAAAAGCCAACTCTGTTCTGAATTTCTCCACTATTTTTTCTCTTTCTTTCCTTTCTTCTCCAACTTCTTTTCTGTATCTTCTTTTTATTTTCCTCTGCAAGAAGAGGAATCGGGTTAGGAAAAAGGAACGATGGAGAACGTTGATTTAAATTACTTCACATCTTCAAAAATGTGGAGAGAAAACGATGGGGTGTGGGAAGAGAATGGCGCCCTGTGGGTTTTCTTTCTCATAGATGACTTTCTTTTTCCTTCTGGCTCATGACTGAAGGAGATATGAGAGAGCAAGACTGTTGGCGATTTTGGCAAATATTGAATAAGGAGAAACATGCAGCTACAATTATTTGGAGAATAAGAAGTAAATGCTAAAGAAAAATGAACCCCACAAATACAGACTACGGTCTCTTTCCAGAGGGAAAAAGGCTTTATTCAGTCTCAATCAAATCTGTTCATTTTTCACTTTAATCCAAGCATAAATTTCATACAACATTCACAAATATGTATGTCAAATACAGTGGTCTAGACCAGTTAGAAAACGTTCTTTTATTATAAGAGGGAAGACACGAGGTTCTGTCTCCTTAAGGATGGCAAGGAAGCAGAAAGAAATAAAACCATGACCTTCTTACAATAACTAGAAATGTTAAAATGTTCTTGTCTGCAAATTTTGAAGCACCACAATGCACTTTTTGTTTACACTGATTTTTGCAAGAACAATAATATAGATTAAAGCTGACCCCAGCATTCTGCACTGTTGTCTGGAACAAGGTTGACTTCTGGTTCATTATAAAAATAGGGTACGTGAATGCACCTAGGATCTGAAGCACTGGTTTTGTTCCTACAGCACGTAAGCCATGTCCCAGGTACTCAAACAAACAGCACCATGCTAGAGCTACCAAGAGAGATCCTCATGTCTTTCTAAAATGGCTAGCAAGTCTTTCCTCATCACCATTGCAGAAACCAACACCAGAATGAGAACTGTTAACCTGCCAACAGTGAAAGCAAACACAGAAAGTGAATATTTATTTAAATGTAAGCAGTTCTTAGGGCATCCTTTTGCGATTTTGTTTTCTTATTTGTGACCTTCAGGAAGGAAAGACACATTCAAAGCCCCAGTCATCCTTCATTTGCAGAGGTAGTAACATTTGAGTAACAGCATTGAGCACCTGATTATTTACCTTCACCAACCAAATGTATCAGTGGAAACATTTTGTGTTTGTTTTTAGCTTGTTTAAATTAACAGCATCTTTCACCAAGTTAAAACTTTCAGGAGGAATGGGGTTGCACTTACTGACATTTTCAGAAAGACACAGGAAATAATACTTAAAAAAACTACTATTTCTGCCTCTTGAAAGCCTTGCTGGATTATTTTAAAATGGCTTTCTAAAATAAACCAACTTTTTTCCTGAACAGATTTGCCATCAGGGAAGCAAATCCTATCCTTATAAGGTTACAACGTAACTAAAGTCCTGAAAAGAAATACAAAATAAAGTCCATTTTTTAACGCAGGAAACAGGGATACTGAGATAGAACAAAGTTTAAAATCAGTTTCTCCAGAATTAGCAATAGCCAGATGCTTAAGAAAATTATCTTCCCAATGATCATCCTCTTGGCCTTCACCTTAAATCATTCTTCTCCATCTAGTCATATCTTTAACCTATTAAAGCTATAAAGATTTTATATCTACAGGCAGTATTCAGGCTTTACACACTAAAATATTTTTATAAACACAGGCATGGTTACGTTTACCATCAAAGAATTCAAACTGCTACAGCAAGGCAGAAATTACCTAAACAACTCGGGCTACAAGCACCAATACTGACTCTCTATTAAAAACACCACATACACAAAAAGAAAAAAAACAAACACCAAAACTTAGGGTTAAACACTGGAGAAAAGATCTGAAGAAAAATGGAATCTACAATAGTTTACAAGAATCTAAAATAATGTCTGTGCTAAGCTAACATAGAAATCAAACTAGTTGAAAAGAAAATCAATATTAGGATTAATGTTCCAGTTCTCTCCGAAAGGAGGACAAAATGCAGCAAAAAATCTTGAAAAGCTAAGGTTTTCTTTTAAATTTTATCGAATTTTTACTGCTGGTCTTACTCTATTTGCATGAGAAGCAAACCAATCTGAAGCGGAGCTGAGCCTCACCCAAGGTTAACTCCACCACCAAACACAGGCCTTTGACTTTGGTTTCCTTTTTATAAAAAGAAAATATTACCAAAATGCAACAGAAACAAAAGATGCTGCTATGGGAGCTGGTACAAGCACGTTACATTTCTGATGTCTGCAGTACTCAAAGTCTGTGCAAGTAAACTTCAAATAGTATTGACAGAAGAAGTTATTTTCATCTCCTTTTTCGTTCTCCGACAATACAAGTTGAATCGTATATAAGATTTAACTGTATTACATACAAAAGCAGCGGCACACCAGTGAGCACTTCATTAATTAAAAGCCAGAAAAGGAAGTTTGCTAAACGAAGCAAATGTTCTTATCACTCCTATCTATATTCATTAAAACTGACAAGAAACCAAATATCACCATCTGTCTACTTGCAATAAAGACACTAAAAACAGCTCCGGGGTAGAAGAATAATATAAAGTATAAAGCTGCAGTTTTTCAAGTTTCAGTTTTAAATGGACAAGAGAAACCGATGTCAGATGAGGGAGAAGAAAGAATGACAAGTACGCAAGACTGGAAAAGAAAATGCCTGTTTCAGAATATAAACTGAAGCCCCTTCAAAATATCACAAAACAAATGACAAACCCAAAGTTTCGTCTGTATTTCTCATTCAGATCAACGGGTCTGCAAAAACCGAAGTACTGCAACAGCAGTTGATCTGCCTAGTTAGAAATAACTGCTACCCAAAACATTCAGAAAATTATATTACCCTACATAAACTGCAAAGTTTTAATGCTCGAGCAAGTACCAGGAAACACTTCTGCAGCTTTATTATGTACTGATGCACTGTCTTTATATTTACAAGAGATTAATTTTTTTTAAATTATTCATATATTTGGATTTTGCTTACAAGTCCGCAACTCGCTATAAAAGTTGAATAGGATTTGATGAAAGAAAGAGGATCAGAGAGGTACTAACTTAGCTCTGAAAAAAATACCAGGCTCACACCAGCGGTTGCAGAGGTCAACCGAAGGTCACTGATTTAAGGTAGTTTCCAGTAGTTGTGCAATTCCTACCTTTTAGTAATTGCCCTTTTTCGCACTGCAGGAGAGAGGAAAGAAAAAACAAATAGATGGTAATAAGATATTTAATGACAGAAATGAAAATAAACTCCTGCTCGCATTTTTAACAGCCCAGCTCTGTGTTATTAATTCTGCACCATACCCCAGCTGCATTTTGCATAGCAATGAAAAGCGTTTCCAGTTCCTCTCCATGCTGCATAAAATATTAGCTCTATAGTCACCGTCTTAGAGACTAAATAAGGTTAAAGTAATTTAAGGCTGTGAGAAACACACCAAAAAAAAAAAAAAATAATGCATTCTTTAAAGTGCCACCCGGCTCCCAGCCCCCCCGTCGTGCCTAGGTACTGGAGCACATATGGTGCGAGGCAGATTTCTGTGGTACCTACAAGAAGCATAAATGGGGTTAGGAGAGGAGGAGCAATGGAGTTAAAAACCAAATCGAAGGCTTATTGATTCCTCTTACTCTGCTCCTCTAAAATGGTACTTTTTTTTTTTTTTAGTTTAATTTTCTTTCCTAAGAACAATAATTCATACACATAAAAAGGCTCATTAATATTCTATGAGAATGCTTTTTTAGACTCAATACAATTACAACACAGCAATTATTATTCTTCTGTTAATATTTTAACAATACTAACACCCATTAACAGCTCAGCACGAGTATGAAAGACGTTTAAGAAACAAAAGTGTAGGACTATTCCTACACAAAGAAGCCACAACAAAATTACAGAAGGTCATAAAGTCTGAGAGTGTAAAAAGTTACTGTAAACTGATGTGCAAATGTACCATCAGACTCCTCTTCTATTCCGAGGAATCTCCTTTTTAATGTTGAGTCCATCTACAAGGATCTAGGAATAGTAAAATTCTGCAAGTGAAGGCTGAAATTCAAGGGGAAATCCTCTGTTATGTTATATATATAACATAGATACAGCACATCTGTTAGCTGTCCATGCCAACAAGATCATCAGGAAGTTTAGAGAGGACTTTGGAAAGGTGGTGGGCAAATGTGGAGACACGTATCAGAAGAGAAAATACAAAACCATCCTTAAAGATTTCCTCTGTATGGTTTAAAACAAATGCATCCTCCAGACTGGAGCATGTTTGTTTATTCTCTAAGGGTTGTACGGCATCTTTAAAAATCCAAAAGAAGCATGGGAAAAAAAAAAAAAAAGGCAGAATATTGACATGTTAGCTCTACAAACCTTTTAATAAAAAGCAACATAGTAACAAGCATATGCCAGCTTGTTATATTTTTTTAGATTTTATTTTATATACACCTCGTTAGAGCTCCTCTTTTCCTACTGAGAGTAGAAAGAGTGGAAGTTGCAATTCATTTTATTTATTAACAGGAAGTGTACAAAGACTTGGGTTCTTCAGGAGCACAGATAATCAGCGGAAAAGGTAAACTTCTTTGGAAGAAAGAGCAAGTACAATTCACTTCCTTCCACAGTAACAACAGGGTGTAAATCAAAGTACCTTCTACAGCACACATTTGGGAAATGCAGCAGCAGAATCCCTGGATTCGAGAGTGCCGGGCTGGGAAACGCCTTCTGGGGAAACTCAGAAAGCACTGATTTCCTATAATCCTCTTAGAAAGATAAACGAAACTCAATCCTGAAATGTGTTTTTACCTTTAATTATATGAAACTCCTTTCTAATGTTATAAATACATACACAACACTATCGGTACTATTCACTTATGTTCCCTTGTATGCATATATATATCAAAATATAAATTTATCTATGATCAGTTTGTTGGGTTTTTTTTGATCTTGCACCTACCTTGTCCACGAGCTGAAAAATTTCCTTTGTCTGGTATTTACCTGCAGATGAAGCTCTCCCTTCTGTAAGGTCACCGTAAAGCACACACTTTTCTCCGGTTGTACCAACCCCTCCTTGCTCATAGGATTATGTAGGCTGCGTTTAAATTAAAGGTGGTTTTTTGCCCTTTTCTACGCATACGCATCATCTTCTCTTCATCCTCATGCACACAATAAAACACAAATTTGTCAAGTTTGATACTAGCTTGCAATAGGACTTATTTTGGTGAGCAAATCGCTGTGACACCTCCTCATCCGCTGTGACACCTCCTCATAGGTATTATTCTTCAATTCACTTTAGACAGTCAATAACAGTCTTCCATACACCTTTGTAAAAGCTGCTGAAAAGTCTACTTTTTCATGCTAAAGTATTCACAATATCCTACCTAGTCACGACGCCTTCGTGTCTGTTATTTAAAGTACAGCACCATTACATCTGTATGCCAGTAACATAAGGCTCATCACGTTTTTCTCTCCAGCATTAAAAAAACCAACCCAAGAACAAGTCCATCCTTAGGTGTACCTTTTAATTCACACAAGGACAAAATAATTTATTGCTATTTACAATGCTTTAAGTGTTTTCAAGTCGCTATTTAGATGGCCTTAGCAGTAATGACTGCAGCAAGCTGGAACAGGTTTGCCACAAAACAGAACCCAGGCTAGCACTAAAAATAAAACTGGGGTGCCTGGAAGCCTGGGAAAAGTATGGCAACGCTACAAGGGATTCAGTGCAAACCTGCAGAAGGTATTCCCCACACATACAATACTTCTTATTCATTAATTTGGACAGTTGTTTACAGACTGAGAATAATCCAGAGCTTCTACAGGTTTCCTTGATGCTCCCATCACTCCCTTTCCCATCTGTTTCTTCTCCCACACTTCATTGTTCTTCTGCCCTTTACTGTCTTTCATTCCATGGGCCAGGCTCAGCACAAAGTTGTCTCCATGTCTTGGTTATGCCCTACTCTCCCCCATGCCCAAATGATGTGATGCAGGTGACAGCTGAAAACCCATCAGAGCAAGGTCTCAGCAAGCTCCAGCACAGGAGACCCTCCCCTCTTGGGTAACAAACCAAGCTTTTTCAGCCATTTCTTTACAATATGTAGTAATTTTAGCCTTTTTTTTTTCTTTTTCCCAGTCTATCCCAATATTTGTCTCTATTTTACATACCATCCACTATTTTTCAGGGGTTTTTTTCCTCTTTTATCCTCCTATCACTAACATGGTCTTGAAGAGAAAGCCAAGACTGTTAAGTCCCACACATCTGTCATTTCACCATTATGATTAGGAAGCAGCTTCTAAAAATCCTGGTACCACCATAAAACTGGTAAACTAAGAAATCTCCCCTGAGATTTTATCATTTTATCACTGTTCTTGTGTCCTTGCCTAGATACCCGCTGCTGATCACCATCAGAGACAGGATTTTGAATTAGACATGCTCGATCTGAACCGGTACGGCTGCTCCTACAGATTTATTGCTAAAACAAGTGCTTCTGCCAGATCTGAGAAAATCAGCAAGAGGTAAAGTTTGCAGGCTCTTGTATTTTACTGAAAGGAGCTTCGTTGTGTGGGAGTCCCCATTTCATCAACTACATTCGTTAGGCTGCTATGCACCCAGAGGTAATTCTGGTGACCCTCGGCACATGTGTGAACTACTCACGTACCTTCTTTGATGACTGTGAGAAATGTTAAATGTAGAAAATTTAGCATAGAATATTTTTCACCTGCTGAGAAATATGGGTGAATTTGCTTTGAATATGATTTTGTTAAGAGCATCATCATTATTACCATAAGACAGAAAAACAATTTGTTGGGAAACATCCACCAGTTAAGATATTCCAGGTTGTTTTCCCAGAGACACCAAGCACAGTTAGGTTCTGTGGTTCGGGTGGGGTGGGGGAGAAGGTTGTTGACGTTTTGGGAAAACCTACCAGATTTTGGGAAAACTACCACCAAGCTTTGCTTGCTTACTCCCGAACCTCTGCTACAGCAAGAACTAGCTGATAGCAGCCCAGGCAAAGAGCAGCTATAAAGGAAATTGTCATTATATGATCCACTAAATCTAGAATTTAAAATTATTTTAAAACCTTTAAAAAAACCAAAATTCCAAGGAAACGGCAGAATTTTGCCTCAATGGCAAAATCCCAGTCAAATTGGACAAGCCCTTCCGACCATCTACCTACCCTTGGGCTCCGAGACCAAGCAAAACTCCACTTCCTCCCCACCAGGCTTATTTTGCCAAATTCAGAGCAGGAGAAAAACACGGGAGAGGACCGGCATCCCGAGGACTCCACGGCAGACGGAGCGCTGGCACACGTGGCAGCGCTCCCAGGAGCCGGCTCACGCAGTCGGTTTTTATTAAGGAACGCACAAGCTTCTGCACTCCCAGTCAGAACTATCTGGGGACCCTAGCACATGAACAATAACTCAATAATCACATTTCCTTCTCTGTATCATAAAATAAACACTCCGAGATAGACTCTTTGGATTTATGTCCTTTCAAAAGAATTTGGTAACGGGGGTGGGGGAGCAGGGGGTGGAATAAAACCACAAGTGAAGTGCATGGGTTCAAAATGTGCTGTAAATACTTTTGAAAGCAATGTTCTCATCTGGGAGTATTGCAACAGATGTTTATCATGAGCTACTGCAACAGTTAATCCCACTCCGAGCCAGATTAACTCTTTGCCATTGGAAGCAAGCCTTTTTTCCACAGGCAGCCTACAGAAAACAAGGGGATGTGCCAGAATTACTGACAACAAGAGGTTAACTGAATAAAGGAGGGGAAAAATAAAAAAAAATAAAAAAAAGTCCATAAAGCCCAACCAAATAAACCAATGTCTGGCCCAAAAGACTCAGATGAACAGGTGTATGTGTGGGCGGGATTGGGGGGGGGAGAGAAAAATAAAGAAAAAACATTTAAACAAAGCCTCCACTGACATACTGGTCACTGAAGCGGGTACACACAAAATGAGCCAAGTAACATTTTTGAACAATTCAGCAAATAATGGATTTATTGGTTCTTTATTTTTGGAAAGAATAGGAAATATGATTATTGATCGCGGTTTTCAAAGTGTGGTACCAATATATCACAGTAACAACTCAGAGGTTATTCTATTTAAAGACATTATGACTAAGAATGAAAATAAGAAGGTACAAAACTACAATAAAATACAGGCATTCAAAGAGCAATCCTACAGTTCGGAAACACTACAGTATTTCAAAATACTACTGATTTTTAAAATCTTGCTTAGGTATCCATACATGAAACAGCAGTAGCATACTAGATAATTATTTTAACTGAGTAATTTAATGGCAGGTTTTTTAATTTTTATGTAACTCTTTACAGTACCTATGTAAGTAAGTTGGTATTTACTCCTTAAAGATACAAACGTAAGTCACAATTTAAAGCTTTGTTATGTAAAGCTGGAATTGCCATTTCTTAACGTGTACAAATCCGATCCCTGTTTGCAACCCTTCCCAAAGGCAAGTGAAGAACTACTAAGTCACTGCCCAGATCCCATCCTTCTGCCCTTAATTTCACAGGCATTTAATTTTGGAGAAATACTTGAGCATATATGGGTCCCAAGAAAAGAGTGAGCAGTCCAGAAGAGCCAGGAGAGAGCCACCCCTCTTCACCATCCTAAGGAGATCAAGCAAAAAAGGTGAATACACCATGTCCACGACCATCCAAATACACAATACCTTTGCCTGAGAAACACCTACGGCTCCCACACCCCTGGGACCATGCAGCCACACCAAGACCCATGTAAAACTGCTGGGAAGCAGAGCTGGCCAGAGGATTTACAGCCTTGCACAGCTTGTAAGGAAGGATACACACAACTCTCATCTGAGGCACACACCTTCCCCTCCATATGCCCAGCTGCGTTGACAGAGAGTCACAAATTCTGGAACCCTTGGTCTAAACTTCCTTCCTGACTCAAGAAAATTTCAGCTTATTGGTTGTTGGGTTTTGTTTTGGGTTGTTTTTTTTTAAACAGAGAGAAAAACAAATGCCAATCTGTCAAGTGTAAAGACAATCTAAAGAGGTTTTGTTTATTTAATTGCTAGGCAGAGCAATAAATGAATAAAAAGCTGTAGGAAGTCCTTAGGACTCCGCAGTGTTTCTGTTGGTAATGCAGAACAAGTTTCATTCTTGGTATTACTCCTAATCAACAAAAGCAATTGCAAACATTATCAGTCCTTTTATGTTTGATGAAGAGACAGATGCTATTTATTCAAGAAAATCTTTATAAATATTCCTCCAATCTATAAAGACCAATGACCCCACAAAGCCCCATGCTGGCAATAACCTCTTTGCAGTCCCTTCCTCCCTAGGCAAAGGCCACTGGAACAGCCATCCATGAGTTTCTTGACTAAAGTACAAAAGTTTACAGCTTGTTTTGTTTTTTCCCCACAGATATCAAACATCATAATTGCTGAGAGAAAGGTTTTGTTTTCTAAATCTTTAGTATTCCAGATAAAAGTACTGACATCACATTCTGCAAGTCTTGCCAAGAACGTCTTTTGTGTTCACAGCTTCAATGCTGATGATAAATTTTAAACATTAACAGTGCAAAGTATGCTTTAAATCAAAGCTTAAATCATGAATGTAATTTAAGCTCATGAACTGGAAACCTTGATTTAAATAATTTCATTTTGCAAATATAGTTCTCAAAGAACTACTTGCTTTCAGTGGTTGTTAGTTCTCGCTGAGTAGGTAAATAAACTACATGCATCTATTTAAATTATTATGAAGCCTAATATACTCTAGATCTTTTATTTTTACATTTTATTAAGATGACAATTTACTAGGCAATTATTTTTTTAACTACGATTCCTAAGTGCTTCAGAAATATTTTGTAAGTCCTAAAGCACCTTTTATTATGATGATTATTCCCATTTCATAGAACACTAACCCAAAGAAGAGATAATTAACTAGTTCTGTGTCTTTCCGTCACCAGATTAAACTAGCTCTATGATAATAGGATTGATCTCGACTGTAACAGTGACCTGTTGCACATAATTTTTCACTCAGCGATCATCATCATTTGCAAATATCAGTATGAGAACAATTAGCAGTGAAGACTCAGGAGGCAGCAGTGGAGCCTCAGGAGGCAGCAGTGGAAGGCCGGCCTAAATATCTGTAAAAGAATGAGGAAGTTCCGCTGGATGGTTTCACCAAGACATAACACTTGGTATTATTTTTACTTCGTCTTCTAAAATTCGGATGTAAAGGTAGCACACAGCAGAGTCTGCTGCTACACTTCACCACAACACGGCTGGCTTAATGACCGAGCTCAATTATTTTGCCATGACTAATGGTGGCAAAACTTGCAGCAAACGTTTAGATCAATTCCACAGCCCAGCTGAATTATCACACTATACTTTCCGACTTGTACAATCTCTAGCTTGAGTACTCATTCCTTAATATTGTGCCTCAAAATCTGCAGGATGTTGTGCCCACAGCACTTACTGTGACTGCCTCGGAACGATCTTCCACGTCCTGAATATTGCATATCCCAACGTGCCAGCTGGGTTGAGACCTTACACATTACACAGCTTCTGCCCTGAGGGACAGTGCCAGATCTGAAACATTTACTACTCAAGAGAGATGTATGAAAAGTTGGAGAAGTGGTACAGAAGGATTTTTAAGGTTTTTCACAGTCTCTTGCCATTGCACCCTCTTTGGTATGAAAAGCTACTTGTGCCCCAGCTTGGCTCATGATGGATGATGGGAAACTGCATCCTTCCTAAAGCACCTCCTGATCTTTCCCCCCAAGCCATCCCTTACCGAGGAGGAGCATTCATACCTCCTGAGCTACTTTGTCCTCCTGTAAACTTGCCTTTGCTGTGACGCTTACAAAGATTTCACAGTTAGACATTGATGACCATCTCTGAGCTGTGCCGGGAGGGGTGAGAGGCAGAACACTAAGCGCCGGGGGAAAATAAAACAATAAAAGATACAGCCGTCCACAACCAGACAAATTTTGCAGGTGTAACCACATAAAATGCCAGCTCTTGCCTTCTGTCTGAAGCCTGAGCCATCATTAAAGGGGTTGGCCACTAATAAGCATGTAGAGGGTGAGGGTCTCGAGGTTACAGCCCATCACTTTGATGGCAAACTTCACCTCTTGCAAAGTCTAACTGGATTCACCCATCTCATTTCAAGTCCTCACATCTTCAGCTTCAGGAAATAAAGTTCTGTTGTCTCCAAAATAAATTATCATCATGTGGGCCAGACCCCAAATCTCACGGCACCGGAGTGTCACACCGGAGTGCAACCCATTTTGGCATCGCTCTAGCTCAGGAATTAGGGGGACGAAGGGAACATCACAAGAAGTGAGAATGGGATGAGCCAGTTATGAGTAAGGGACCGCTGCTGCCCTCAAGCATGTCACCCTCCAAAAATGAAACCAAAAGGTTTTACACTGAAAAACATCTACATTTCCTGCACGAGTTTCCCAACTATAAATATTAAGCGAATCACTTCATTGCCCTGGTTCCTCGTTCCCTGTGCAGACTCCAGTCCATCCTGCCCTGCCATGATGCTTCAGACACGACGTTGCTGGTCTGGGAAGCGAGCGGGCTCCAGCGGGAACGCCAGCCCCAAAAGGCAGATGTTGTGTAAATTCATATTTCATAAACACAGTTAATTGTGACAAGAGGGCTATAAAAATCCTTGTACCGTCTAAATTATTTCTCCACTTAGAGCAACTCTACCACCAGAAAATGTTACACACTGCACTTTATACTGATCTGGCAGCGCTCGGTGATGGCATTACAGATCTATTAAATAACAGATATAAAAATCACAGATCTTTAAAAACTACAAATTAATTGTTCTGCTATCATTCAACATAATCATTTAAAAACAAACACGCCATACAATCGTCATTAAAAAGTTTTCCAATCTAACACTGCATGTGTTTAAATGTGAAAATTACACTTTTTGAAATAAACATTGCTGCTATCAGGGGAAAGTGCTACTATCAGTCACATGGCTATTAGACAGAAGCTGCCATCTAAAAGAGTCAATAATCCCTCACGCTTTAGCAAGAAAATATTCTCTCTCCATCCAACAAGCTCAAAATAAAAGGAAAAAAACCCAAAAAACAGCACCAAAACAACTAAACGATACCCGCAAAAACTGTAGTACTTTGACACAGACACACAGGTAAGTAAAAGATCAGTAATTCAGAGACTGCTTTTTAATAAATTTATGGTTTATGCACTTCCTGATGCTGATCCTTCAGTAACCTACATTTAGCCTATTCTTTGTATCCACGTGAAACTCCTCGCATATACTAAGCTCTAAGTTGTTACCCAACTCATATGCTCAGGGGAAACAAAAAGTAAGAAACCGTCTCCCCTGAGTTTTAATTTTTATCTAATCTTTTATGTTTGGTTATTTAAAATAAAATATTTCTTAGGAGTTTGTTATCTATTTATATTTGGAAAAAAAGTTATCTTTTTAACAACACATCTCCTTTTAGGTAAAAGTTTATATTTGCTAATATTTACTAATTTAAGCCCAAGAGTAAGAAACAACCAGGTTTCCTTCAGCTCTGCCGCTGGATCTGCACATGGCAGCAGAGAAGCGATCCGGTACCGCGCGAAGGGGAAAGAACAGACCTCATTTGCTCTCTCTCTCACCTGCCCAGGTGAGAAAACAAGCAGGAGGCGTTGCAGGGGTAATTCACTTCTGCAGGACTCACGTCATCTTTCCTATTTCTGCTACCATCACAAGCAGGCAACGCCTGCCAGCCTGACTGCAGCCGTTTGTTTACACGCTATTAGAAATCAGAATTTGCTGTTTAGGCCGACGAAGTCTCAGCAGGTATCAGGTAGGCACAGGCATTATTCTGCCTGTTTTCTCAGGATGCTCTGGAAAACTGCATGTAAAATATGAAAATTATGCATGCCATTATGTAATGCAATCAAAATACAATAAAATGTAGGCATGGATATTTCTACTTTTAAGCAGTAGTCACTGAACTGTAGCTGGCGTCATTCTAAAAGAACGTATCGCTTGCGTAAATACTACTTATCTCATAGTAAAAAATTACTTTATACATAGCTATCTAAATTTCTCATACTGAAATATCCACAATCAACTGAATGTAACACACTGTTAAATTAAATTTAAACTCCCTGGGTATCTATCATTTTAGACAAACCTAAGTGATTTGGGTAGATAATCATAAATCTGCGGGTATGGCTCATTTTTTCTAGGAGCTGACACATCGTCAGTGGTGCAACAGGTGCCGTTTCCATTCATCATAATTTTTTTTTTAGGAAAAAGATGGTGCTGACATGGTCCCTCTCATCGGTCAGGCTGCCCTTGAAACCCACCCATGGGTGCACGGCCCAGAGGCAAGGACCCACGAAGCTGCAGCATCACAGCTCCTCCGGCTGCTTCCCACGCCCCAGAGGCACAGGGCCTGCCCCTGCTCGGCAGGACCAGACTGAAATTCTTCTGTCAACTCCCCAGAAAAAAAAANGCAATAGGCCTGGACCCACAAGCATCCTTCTGCCTCTATGACACACAATAAGGGGTTAACAGCATCATGAGCAAACTCAGGTGTAGATCACACTGACCTCACCAACAGCACCACCAATTTTAACCCAAATTTCCATACGGGGCACCTTCAAAGGTTCAGTGGCAATTTTATTCGTAAAAGAAACATTGAGGCACTGACTTTTAACCTGCTCGTATCAGGTATTTGTATGTGAAATCTCCACCGTTCACTTATATCACAGAAATGATCATGCAAATATACTAGAATTTCAAGTACTGCCTCCAGCTGGGGATGCTACACAGTATATTTAAATTTCTAACTAACTACTAGATGGCACAGAAAGCACACAGCCCAATCCTAACTGCTACGTTACTCAGGCAAAATACCACAGAGGAAAGTTGCAAAATCCAGCAGGAGATTTTTCAGTCTTAAAATGTAACTCATACAGAAATAACTTTTTGCCGTGAAAAATCACTAGGAAATTCAGAACTTAATAAGGTGGAAGCCGTTTTAACTCGAGATGAAATGCACAACAGAAATATAATTTTACAGCTGGCTGTAAAAAGCCTCACGAAGAAGAGCTGAGATTAGATGTGGTACAAAATACTAGAGCCACATTTGTCCCCGAACCATCTAACAGATTTTAAAGATAAAATGAAGGGTATTTAACTTCGCGTTTGTTATTTTAAATTTAAACCAAACAAACCACGTTCAGATAACAAGACATAATCACGTCCGTTCCCAATTAGGTAAAATCTCGGACTGGAAGGGAAACATATTTAACGTTTAGTAAATCCACAGAAATAACTCATGGTACGGAGCCAGGATTTTCAGCAGGGACCCGACGACGGCCGGAGCCGGCTCTGATTTACTTTCTGCCCCTTCGACACAAGACGCAAACCTCAATTTTAAAACCAGGGGAAAACCCGCAGCGCAAAACTCCGCGCCCGGAAAAAGTTCCCGTGAGCCCGATGGCCACCCAACACCACCCCACGCACATC
>VXBJ01007335.1:1400906-1423997 GCA_013400055.1 Nycticryphes semicollaris
GGGAAGGTGTTGCGGGATCGGCGAAGGGGTCGAGAGTCCGGGACAAGCGCTGCCTTGCCCGCCCCCTTGTCGCCTCTGTTGTTCCCCATTTCCCCCCTATTTTTTTTCCTCTTTTCCCTTCTAATTTTCCCTTTATTTTCTCCCTCCTTTTTCCTTTCCCCGCCCCCCTTTTCCCCTTTTTCCTCCCCCTCCCCCTTTTTCTATTTTTTCCCTTTTTTCTTCCCCCCTCTTTTCTTTCTGGTTTTCCTTTTTGTCTCTCCCTTTTTCATTTTTTTTCCCTCCTTCTCCCCTTTTTTCTTTCCCCTTTCTACTTCTTGGGACTGGGGGACAGGAGCTTTATCCAGATATTTTTGGATGGCACCCACCCACCACCACCCAACATACATCATACAGACCGAAAACTTTGGGAACTTGTTCTGAAAAGATGGCCCTGCATAAATCAACACTGATTGCTACTAGCACCAACGACTATTATTTTAGAGAATCCAGGAAGATGAAAAAACTTACTTCTGGTGAGGGTGATAGAGGACTGGAACAGGCTGCCCAGGGGAGGCTGTGGAGTCCCCTTCTCTGGAGACCTTCAAGACCCGCCTGGATGCAGTCCTGAGTAACATGCTGTAGGCAATCCTGCTCTAGCAAGGGAGTTGGGCTAGATAATCTCTAGAAGTCCCTTGCAACTCTGACAGTTCCTTGAGAATGGATGAAAACCCCACACAATTCAGTCCAGCTAAAATCTGAGGCTCCGAAGAGCATCCGGTCAGCCACTGTTTTTTTTAATAAAGCAATACACAAACTCACTGCACAGAACAGACAACAGGCTCTGAGGCTGCCGAACCCAGCCCTTTAAAAACACCAACCCGAAACCAGCAGGTGTTTCAGCCACACACCACTTCAGCACACAAAGCTCTACACTGTATCACCGCCACAAAATTATTAACAAAGTAAACTTTCTTATTAAGTGCAACTATTCTGGAAATATCTGTTTTACTTAAAGAAAAATACTAAATGCAGTCTTTTAATTGAAATTCATTAAAATTTGTTCATAAAAATAAACTTTCCAATCAACAGAACTCAGGACTGCTGTACTTTACAGCAGAAAACTACCAACAGTAGAAGAAAGGATAAAAAAAAGCTCAGAATTTTCTTTTGTTTTTCCAGTCTAGTGACCTTGTTAATTCCTAAATTTAGAGCGAACTAAAATAGTCAGAAAATCTGCACCTCCCATTTCTAATGTTGTGCTCCTCCTGACCTCATCCTCAGCATTTAAAAATCACTACATCGTATTTGCTGAAAACTCTTGCCTGAACAGGCCATGTTATTAATTTGTTCACAGTGTTTGGCTAATACAGGATAATACATGCCGTGAAGTGATAAACCTGATATCAACCCCAGTCTTGATGATAATTTACAGGAGAAAGCTTTTCTTTTGCAGATCAAGAAAGACTTATTTCTAAGGTGCCCCAAGAGCCAAGAACTCTGTGGTGCTACGAACTGCTGACAGGCAACCAATAACTGTGACAAATTATACATTCATGGCATCTGCAACAATCGATAAACCGACTCACCAAATTAATAAAATATAGATCACAAAGCATACATTTTTATTAAAGAATAATTTCCTGATAACCAAGTAATGTGGATGCTTCCAAGCATAAGATTAAATTACATGCTGAGCAAATCTGGCATTTTGTGATAAACTGTGAAAATAGTCTTTGCAAGAGCAACTGAGGAAGAACATTGCTGACATAGTCTATAAACATGTTTTATAAAGCATAACCGAAAGTAACAAAAAAAAAATCATTGAAGTGATGGTTAGAGAATTCACTACCATATCCATAATAATTACTTCCTAGACTTCTCCTTGCTTTGTAATTTACTCCTTCAAGTACGTTGCTGCTTTTGGTGCTAAAAGCAGTGCAAACAGATTACCCATATAGGGGAATATTTACACCAAATTAATTCCTTACCTGGTCAGGTTTCAGCAGTCAACATTATTGCAGTACACAAAGATTCCTAGTACAACTAGGAGGATGAAAAATTTACTTAAATACATGAAGGCAAGTGTCTTACATGAGAGACGGATGTTGTTTATCGGAACTTCATGTCTGCTGAGTAAGTTTAAGTATTTGCTTGAACTTAGGAATACAATAGATCCCGTTAGACTTGAAGGTCTGCAGCTATACATGCTGTTAAGCGTTTTCCTGCGTGGATATTTTCCACTAATGACAAAAGCATTCAGACGAACTTTTCCAACCTCATGTAGAGGTATCAGAGAAACCGTTCCTTCCCCAAGGAGGAAGACGGAGCACATTTTATGGCAAAGGCTTTGCTTGTGGGAAGAATGCCCTCGGACACATCCTCAGTCTCCCTTATGCTGCTCAGGTTATTGCTACACAGCATTGAAACACGTCCTAAACAAAGGATTCAAAACACCAACATCCTATTTATTGAAGTTCGCAATTATTCCCGCAACTCCTTAGTACTCATTTCCCTGCAGGGTAACTATGCCACATCAACAGGAGTAGAAGGCTGTCCTAAAGTTATTTTTCATCCTCTATAATGCCAGATATGTGGTGCTCCTAGGCAGTCTTTGCATGACCAAAGACGTATCAGATCTTCTAAATATCTTTTTCTAGCATTTCTTGGAAGCGCTCTTTCAGAATTTGCAGTATTTTACATCCACAATGTGACCAGTTAGCCACTTTCTAAACTTGCACGGGATTTCCTAGCAAAACCTAGCACAACACAATGTCTTTCCTGTCCTTCTTTCTAGCTAATAAATAATGGAACCTTTATTCTGAAATGCTGTCATGAAACAAAAATCAAATACAGCTTAAGTAATACAAAAACAATATTTGTTTATACTACATCCACTATTAATTGAATTCCTTTTTTAAACAAATGACATTTAATAATATGTTAAACACATAAACAGGAAGATATTTGAAGTTATAATTCCATCAGCTCTTTCTCATGACATTCATCTTCTCAAAGGCCATATCCACACTTCAATCAAGGCATTTATAGAACATTGTTGTTAATAAAAAGACACGGTTCCTTAAAAATGGCTTACTATTTAGATAAGCCGCTGACTTCCCTAACTATGGCAACCTAGATCAGTTTAAAAAAAAAAATCCCTTCTCTGGCATACTATTACCAACTGGAAATTTATTATAAAATGTTATTTTCTTTCAAAATGAAGCAACTTCATTTGGAAAATATACCCAAATATTCCTTCTTACAGACCGCCTTTCCCCCCCCTAAATTTTCTGTACGGTGATCATTTCATTTACTAAGAAAATACCTACATTTCTATGAATCTTTCTGTTGCCAAAACCAAAACATGACTACAGAGAGCAGCAATGCATATTTTAGAGAAGCAGCAAACAGGACCAGCTTCAGAATTACACCCACTACCCTCAAAGATAAGATGAGGCGAGAGCGTTTTCTCTTGCCATAAATTACCACTCCCTCCTATCAGCAATTATTTAACTTTCAAAAATAGCTGCAACGCAGACAAATTATGAGCTATAATTACGCAAATTTATCCCTGATAAATGACTGCATACATGCATATATGTATACCTACTTAGTCTATTCTAAAAATGTATCTGCATGCATAATGTTAAGTATTATAATCAAATATACCAGGATATCTTTACCTTATCACCCAGAATGACAACGTTTCTATCCAAAATATCTATAGGCCATTCCAGTGGTCAAAAAATGCCCACAACTGCTTTTTATTTGTATGGTACCAGTCACTTGATCCTGCTGTATCTTCCTCCAATAAACCTTCCTCCTTCCCAGGCAAAAGTGCACAGACCTAAGTTCACGGGAGTTAAAAGGAGCACCAGCTACGCTCCCAGAGAAAGGGGAAAAAATAAATAGTAATGTATATATCACTGAGCACAACACAGAAGCTGCACCAGGTTCAGAAGTCCATACTTTGACAGTACTTGAAGGCTGGATGTATTAGAAATGCCATATACCACTGGCCTGTACTTGGCTGCTGTTGGAAACAGGACATAGGGCCAGATGGCGCTTACGGTCTCATCCAGTTCAATAATAGTTGTATGGTGTACTTCAAGACCAAGTTGCCTCATTCTTTTCTTGGAAATTGGAATTATTGAATCTAGCAAGTCACTCAATGAGAAACAAATTAAAATTTGAGTACTCCTGCGCTACTATTCTGACAAAAAGCAAACACCTTCCACTTTGCCAAAGGTCTCAGTAGACTGCTGTTTCTCCAAAGAATCAATGCTTCTGCTAAATTATTATGATGCTGTAAAGCACTGCCTCTCAAATGACTGCATTTCTCTTGTTCATACATCCAATTATCCAGATATTCTTCTTAGACATGGGGTAAGACTGCGCAGATCTTTAACAGAAACACTGCTTTAAGGGCAATGTTTTAATTCCCATAGCTCTTCAGAACCTCTGGTCCTACCTGTGTGGCTTTACATTGGACCATTTACACACCAGAGCCTGCTGGGTGAGGGAGGGGAGGTAGCACCATGGGCAGGTTTGGTGGGCAGGGGCAATCTCTGTACACTCAGTGATCTGAACATTCCCTTTAGTCCCTTATTAAAGGTCAAATCTACAGCATTCATTACACAGTGAACATTATACAACAATAAACTCAGAAGTCTGTTTTGGGAGGGTTTTTTTACTATTATTATTAAGTATTTCTTATTATTCTCTGCACTGTTACAGGGCTTAAAAATTCCACTTTCCCAGAGATGAAGGTTCTGCACAGAAACTTAACAAAAAGATGACACCCAATACAGTTGCCTTGTTCTACACTGGTTTTCAATGGTGATAGAATATATTGCTACAACAAAAAGCCTTGATACTTCCTGATTTAAAGCACAAGAACAAATGCTATTTTTAAAGCCAAAATCTGTTATAATTATAGGGCTGGGGTGGGGTTTTTTTGGAAGAGTAAAGATTATTTTTTTTCTACTTACAGTGAAAATTCTGAATATTGTACATGCACATTCACATCATTTTGCAAAACTGTCAACACCAGAAATACGCTTCCTTCTTTGAACTATCTCCCTGTGTTGCAACCCTCATCTAAATTTGAAAATATTTTGGTAAACATAGCTGATGTTTCAAGGGTGTAATTTTGAGACCATAAGGAATTTAAGAAAACAGTTGATACTGTACTAAAATCTAAAATAGGCTTTTAAGAATTTGTCAGCTTTCTCAGATCAGAAAACTAATATGATAACCATCTAGAAATTAATATCTGTAGCCCATCTCACTTCCTCCTAAGTTTTTTGCCCTGGAGTTTTGATTTGGAACTTTTTATCTCCTTTTGAAGTATATTTGTACATTCTATTGTGGTGATATATTAAATACATTAGTTAAATAAATTCTCCTTTTAACATTACACATTTAGCCTATATATCAATGTACTTGTATCACAACATGTATTGGCTTTTACTCCAAGAACAAGTTTTCTCAAAGGTGTAGCAGTTGTGAATATCCACATTTTCTCAGATAAAATGCTTTATTCAAACTATTTTCTTAAGAGTGCTATTGGCACAACACAATTCTTAAAAGCACAGGTCTGAGATGTTACAGGAATTAGGTAAAATAATTCCTTTTATGAGCTTGAACTACCTGTTAAGGAAAACCCTAACTTTGGTTTTCCATCCCTCTCCCTGGAAAGCTGTGATGGGATTTGGGTGCTCTGCCCACCAGGAATCCTCTACCAGCATTCAGCATCAATTAATTCAGCGTTTGCTGGGTACCACTTCTTCTCTTACAGCCACTGGCTTCCAGTTCTTTTACTTTTGCTCCCTACAATAAACTAAGGATGAACACGCTCTTCTTCTCACATCCCCCTCTTACATGACAGTCTCTTCACCTCTCTCCTTAAACTGTTCAGAAATTATGAACTCACACTGACAGAGCAGAAAATTCTGTTTGCTTGGTTTTATGCACATCACAGAGACCGCTAAAGCACATTCCATGACCATCTAAATACTATTTATCTATAATGAGGATCTTGTCACAAGTTCCTATTTTACAAAACTCTGCTATTATTCACTTCGAAGATGTGACCTTTGATTTTGCATTTCGAATTTGATTCCACTCCTTTTAGCCCAGTTTTCAATGTCATCTCAGTTATTTCTGTACAATATCCTGATTCTCTTCTATATTTAGAATGCCTTCCAATTTTGTCATTAGCACAGCCCCTCTACTGATGGCAGGTGATCCACATTAAGCAAGTCAGGCTCAACACTCTTCTGTAACCTCTCCTGCATACCACACCTTTTAGAAAAATAGTTTTATTTTGAACAACACCTGCCAGTGAATTTATTGAGGAAGAAATAATTCTTCTTCAGTTTCCCAGCTGTAACCATTCTGCTTGTTTTCTGGTTCTTCTTCAGGTTAAGAATTAAGATATATGGAAAGAAATTGTGCCTAGAGTTGCTTACACAAGGACCATGTCCAGCCTCCGCAACATCATTATTCAACAGATGGTGGTGAGTAACATGTTCTGGCTCAAGGTCTTAAAGAACACGGGGTGCGTACTGAGGAATCAGCCACTGTGGTTGGAGTCACACACACACACTAACGCTTTGTGGATGTTTTACTCCAATACCAAGGTCTCGCCAACCTTCAAGAGACAGGCAAAAACTAAACCTTAGCTTGTTTCTTCACTTCTGGTGAGGTAGAAGCCTGGAATTCTTGGTAGCAGTAAATACTAATTTTTATGAGTCTTGAATTAATTCACAATAAGCTCCACAGTATGCCATAAAATACACAATATATGTCAGTGCTAAGGCTGAGCTAAAGCTTTTTTTTTTTTTTTTGGAACCAGAGAGAGTGTCTTGATTTCAAAACCTAGTGGTGGTTGGCGGTTTAGAAATTAAGAGAAGACTCCCGCAGGGAGGTGCAAGAGGCTGCCCCACACACCACACAGCTGCCTTCGGCATGCCAGAGTCTTCAGAACCTCTAAAAACAATGATTTTGCCAAAAAAAAAAAAAAAATGTTTAACCATTTTTAGAAAAGCTGCCAATTGCAAGGCTTCAGCCCAGAGCCTTTGCCTGTACCTGTCTCCCTATCCCTAGATCAATCAAACATTATCATTAAATCACACAGTATCATTAAAGCAGTTCAAGACTGCCCCAGAGGTGTTAGGCCCAAGAGCAGCAGACTTGCAGGCAGCCATGGTGCGATGAACCCACCACCTCTCCCCAGGGGAAGATCCTTGGTTGAGAAGGCCAGCATCCATCGTACCTATTGCCAAAAGGGTGGGATTTCTGCAGAGATGTCAGGTAGATGTAGGACCTCTGCTGAGGCGTGTTCAACGAAATGTTGTATTTTCATTACACAGAACTCAAAGACCCAGCTCTGAAGTTTTGCAGACACAAACCTCCTTCCTGGCACAACCTACTTCAGCAGTTAAATGCTGAAGCCACGTGCAGGGCAAGATTTTTTTTTTTCTTAAACCCTTCCAACAACATCAATAACACAGTTCATGTTATGAACTTCAGTTAATTTTGTGCTCATTAAATCACCGCTGTTTCCCCTTGATGTAGTATTAGATCAGACAACACTAGAACTGTCTCTGTGCGTATGTACACAAATATCCTTTTCCCTTTGTTCTGCAGAACAAACTCTTAACAGAACAGTGTTTATAGTAAAACTAAGTAGAATTAAATGCCAATTAACAGTTAATAATAGTCTTAAGATAACATTTCAGATCAATCATAATCCCATAATAAACTGAATGCAGAGCTGACATTGTTTTGTTTTTGTTTTGACATAGCCTATCTGGAATGACAATACTGTTCAATTTGGATAATATAAACCGATTTTTCAATGACAGGGATATGTCTGTTTTCAAAGCTGTCTGAAGTACAGAAAACAATCCACTAATAGAAGACATAAACATCCTTCTTTGCATTTTGCACTTATACTCTCGCTAGAATAAGACTTTTTTGAGCAGCCCCTCTTGCAACATGAGCAAGAATAGGGCAGTTTTGATTGGTAAATCGGAAAACACAGAAAAATTTATTTTTAAGATTCTCCTCTCCTGTGTGCCTTTTTGGAACAGTTTAGTCTTCAGAAGCTCTAAAAATGGTTCTGGAGAAAAAAAAAAAAAAAAAAAGCTCTAAAGGAGTTTCATAAGCATTGGCCATACTAAGACTTCAGACTAGAGTATTTGCCTGTACCTGAGATGCTTCTTTCTGCAAATACGAAACCTCTGTAATTCCATGAAAAGCAGTAACTGATACTATGATGAAGTTTGAACTCTTGGATACTCTGAAGCACCCAGTTTCACATTTTTCCTAAAATTTATTGAAGAACAAGTACATTTCAGTTTTACCAGCACACTTCTTTTCTATATGAATCTACCCTTAGCTTGTAGGAGCATTTAAAGATGTACCATGACACCTAAATTTTATACATTACACAATAAGCATTTTATTACCTTTGGAAACAGAGATAAAGCTCAACAGCCACCTGTGTTCATCTTTTTCTGCCATTAATCTAAGGAGAAGGGGACAGATTAGGCTGGACTGAGCTATAAACATCCTCTGGAGCATTCTGTAGTATGGCACGCTTGTTCCAGGTCACTTACTATAACAGAAGCGTGCATCCTAACTCCTTCTCCAAAAGTCACCACCACCACCACAATCAGCTGCTTACAAAGCACCCAGTATGTTATTTGCAGAGACTGGAGTGACTCGCAGTGAATCAATAATGTATTTTACATAGAGTGCATAACACCGCCATGTGCTCTGGGGTAAACCTCTTCTTCTAAAGTATCAGCTAAAAACGTGTGTTTTGTACATTCTTCTTGGGACAACAAAAACAGCATTTCAACTTAATCCCAGACTCGTTTCCTCAACCACCTGAACGAACCTATGCATGATGGATGAGGAAAAGTAGCTTCCATTGTGTCACAAAAACTCACATAGGACTTAGAACACTTGGATTATTTGAACAAAGTTATTTTTTGTTTAACCACAGAAGAAAAACTCTATTGTGTTTAAAAAAGAAACATTTGGAGTACCTTAACAAGGTACAAAAGATCACCACAACAGTGGCGTGGACAACACTTAAGAAGAGCTGAAAGGCAACAGCCATTCAAGAAGAAACTAGTTACAACTTGTTTAAACTAGAACTCCCTACACGAACAAAGCAAACGTCCTTTTCCTTTCAATAACCCAAACACTTGAAGCCAAAATAACAAAGCAAACAAATATGTCCAACACTACTGTGTCATTTCTGTAGCATCTCATATCTGGAGCACCCACAATTTTCTCGGCAACACTAGGAAATCATATTATTGTTATGTACCAGTGACGAAGCTAAGAAGAAAGATTTTAGTCTGGTAACGGAGTTTACACCAGTTGACTCAGCCTCCACACAAACTTCACAGGGTATACATAACAAAATGCTCTACACAGCCATCTAATAATTTTAAGCGTCAAATATGTTGAATAAGAAAGTATAAGTAAAAAAAAAAAAAAAATCAGATTTACCAATAAGACGAGCAAAAGGACTGATTAATCATGAGCATCAGGATGATAATGCAATAATAAAAATTGATCTTAATTGAAATTACTGCATTTTGTGCAGAAAAATCTTTGCAGGCCACCATACCATATGGATGACTTACAGGGCTGACATCCACAGTACCTCAAAAGGAATTTTTATCTTATCTCTTTTCTTAAATCTAGCACTAACACACTGCCTAAGTACTTCAAATGTCTATAAGACAAAACAATATTGGCATACGTGATTATAGGACAGCATTAATATACAAAACCAGATTTTTTTATTCCTATTATGAAATATAATTAATATTGTTCCTAAATAATCTCTGACTTTTGTCTAGAAAGACTGAATTTAAGTCTTCTATTTTTTTAAAAGGTGCAATAGATGCAATGAGTCAAAAAAAATTGTCATATCACTAATATCTGAGTTGTGAAATATTATAATGACTTGTCATTTGATTATGTAGTATCAGGTAAACAAAAATCAAGTAACACTAAAAAAAATGGCTGAAGTTAAGCTATCTCGCTCATCTTCCTCAAACTATTTTTAATCAAGTTCTCATTTTAAAATTGTTTGATTTTCCCATTTGTCAGGCGCAGAATATTTTGTATCTCATACATATACAGACCCTGCAAAAGAGGAAATCCCCTCACCAAAGTAGCAAATCACTTCTGTAGAAGTGATCACATTTTAAGACCAGACTGTCCTTTTGGTCCATTGGGCTTCTGGGGGGAGGAGGAATAGTAAAATATCTTAAATTTGCAGCACCAGTAAACAAAACCAAGAGAGATCTATATTAAATGGCTCACTAGAGCATGTAACATTTTACAGAAAAGGGATTTTACAAGGGTGTAGTAGAGTAGATTTTGTACATTTGAAGAGTCAACCAAAAGGGAGGGGAAAACAACAGAAAGTTACAGTATTAGGCAATAAGGATATAACACAAAGATTTGAGGTTTAGTATACTTATTTGTGTTTTTAATTAATTAGTCAGATATTGTTACAATGGACAAAACTGTTTCGAAATTTATTTAGTGCAGCTAAATATGGGAATTAAAAATATATGGAATGTATTTGGGATGAAAAGGGTCTACATACACATACAGTTGGTACTTTAGCAAGTGATCAACACCTTAACAGGAAAAAAGGGGAAAGAAGAGAAAGTTTTCTTTAAGTCTGCTGTATACTTTTACAATGTAAAAGTAGGTTGACAAAAATATTTATGATAACTAAAAGTGGCAAAACTGACATTCAACTTCAGAGGATCTATCAGCAAGCAATGGGATCCATAGTAGGCAAAGTCCAGCAGCAGAGCTCCTGCCCAGAGCTACAGGGTGAAAGGAGTGGAGCAAAGAACCTGTAAAAATCACACAAACTGACCTTGCAAATCCATTTGTAACACCTCCTTCTAATCTCTCCAGTACTTAAAGAGTTCAGGATCACCCAGTGCAAGACAATACATATTTTGTACAATAAACGTTTATTTTCTTTCATTTTTTTCCCCATATTACAGTCCAGCTCTTTTTTCTTAAAAAAAAGGTAATTGTTTGTCAAAAAAGAGAATAAGTATACAGAGCCTGTGTATGAGATAACATCTATACTCTCAATAAAATATGTACACCAACTTGTTATGGCTCATTGTCATCTAACCACAATAAAGCAATTGTCTTCAAAGGGACTGACTATCAACAGAAAAAAAAATGAAGAAGCTTACTGATTAAAAAAAAATAAATTTACCTAAAATTTTGTGGTCTTACTAAAGCTGAAGAGCAGAAACACACACACATTACCTATTACTTACACAAAATGTTACTGCTGAATGAGAAGTAAACAAAGATTGCATTAGTTAATGTTATTTTGGGGTTCTCCAATTTCCTGGTCATTGAAGTCTGTAACAAAACCAGAAGGGTGTATCTGTAAGGAACCAGCACCACAAGCATGAGAGGAGTTGAGGGCAAGAGGGAAAATGTGTAAACTGAGTGTGTCCTCTAGCAGCCAACTTACTCAAAAATGGTTTAAGGTTCCTGACACTCAAGAAAACCCAGAAAACAAAGATACTGAGGGTTGTGAAGTACTACATGTGTGGAAAACTTTTTATTCTGTTTTCCTATGCTTCTCAAAAATTTTATTGCTTTATTCTGGATTTGAACAGATGCACTTATTTTGTTATTAGTCAACCAACCAATATCAAACCATATAATTAAAGGTGTTGCATATGAGTTTAACATCTGCTATTGAGTAGAACTGACAGGAACAACTCTAAGGTTCATTTGCTCTTGGACTACATGAATCACTATGGTTGAATCTCAACTGTTTTCTTCACTGATGGTAGTAGAAGCACACGTAATTGACATGAGTGAAATGATAAAAGCGTTGAACAGGAAGGATGAACTGTTGAAATCAATTTTTCCTTCAGACTAGAACAGGTATCCAGCTACCTAAAGAGATCATATTGGTTTTTCAGGAAAAGGTTGACATGGCTGATGAGTTTATGGTAGGTCAGAGAAGGCTGTATCAGCCATTGGGGAATAAAGAAGGAACAGGATCACCACTAATATCTATACAACCTCCCATATATAAAGCAAAACCACGAGAAGTCTTTAATTTAATTGCATACTATAGGTGGACTGAGATTAGTGTCTCCTTGAAGAAGACGTTTGAAGAAGACTCTTCAGAGGTGAAGAAATTACTGTTAGGAGAATGGACATACTGACCAGTCCTGAGTAGAGCTGCAGTGCATTATCCTACAGAATACAGCATCTCACACAGGGTCCAGAAATCTAGTCTCATCCAAGGAAGTTGAGCACCCAATAATCTCTAAGGTATTTTTAAGCTTTTGTTTATCTTAGTAGATAGGATTTAAAAATAGAATAAGTAATTTGGTATACTAATATACAGAAACTAGTCTAAGAACTGAGCTGCTCGATAGGCTGAATAAATCATTATTAAAATAAAATCCTTGCTATTAGTACTGGATAAACACATATCCCCATCTACAACCTCCAAAAACCCTACAGGGCAGGTGAACTATTGAAACTTTCAAAAGACAGGATATACAGCAGAGATACCAATGTACTCAAGACTCTCATCATATGTAGGCAACTGAAAATTACCTGTATCAGGTCTATTTAGATATTAGGATATCTATCTAGATATTAGGAAGAATTACTTTACTGAAAGAGTGGTCAGGCACTGGAACAGCCTGCCCAGGGAGGTGGTGGAGTCGACATCCCTGGAGGTATTTAAGAAACGTGTAGACGTGGCTCTTCAGGGCATGCTCTAGTGGCCAAGATTATTGGTTTGTGGTGGGGTGTTGTGCGTGGGGTTGTGGGTGTGGGGTTTAGTTGGTGGGTGGCTTTTTTGTTTGTTTGTTTTTGTGTGGGGTTTTTTTGTTGTGTTTTTGGTTGGGTTTTTTTTGTTTTTTTTTAATGTGGTTGGACTCGATGATCTCAAAGGTCCCTTCCAACCACTAAGATTCTGTGATTCTATTTCAGCTGCAAGTATTTTACAGTATCAACTTTTATCACCTCAAATGCATTGCTGAAAGTTTCATCATCTGAAGTTCAGAAAACATGTTACATCTTTTCTTGAATAGACTGAGCATCTAACCAGTCTGTGCGATTTACAAGTATTGGCAGATTTCAGATTATTTAAAATGTTAATTTGTAATTAAAGAAAACAGGTTTTGTTGTAAAAAAATGAAATTATAGATGCGCACATCTGTCTTCTAATTACATTACTTCCTTTAGTCTGTTACACATTACATATTTGCTATATTCCTCACACAAAAGCAATTTGCTGTTTCTGGAAAAACACAAAACTGCATCTTCTTTCATTTCATGACAGTACATTGACATATACTGTCTCTGTGCAAGCACGTGTCCACGGAAAAGAAAAATCTCACCCTACTACCAGTTTTTAATGTAAAGGTTAAGATGCATGTGCTCTTAAGCTCATTCTATTAAACTTTTTTTCCCCCTGATTAATGGTTAACTGGCAATAAGTTTGCACTTTTTTAGTGATATTTATTGCACATTACAAGCATCATGCTGAGCAGCACATATGTAATAAGGTTTCTTTCTATTTTCATGCTACTCCTTGCCAAAAAAGCACGGTGAAACCCATCTGTTGTATTTCCTGGCTGAGGTTAGACAAGAAAAGGAGACTCTACACAGCACTCTATCACTGCAAATGATATTGATTAAAGCAGAGTTTGGAGATGGAATCCAAAGTGCTTACTAAGAGCAGGCATTCTGCCTCATTGATACACCCAGATAGACACACATATGAAATATAACACATGCAGAAGAAATAATGACCAGGAGACATAATAGCTCAGGAATCTGGCCAGGCTAGTCCCTGAGACAGGCGCTTTAGTTGAGGCTGAAGCTTCAGAGAATAGTTTCCATACATTTGTCCACATGTACCTTCAAATATGCAAATTTTTGTACCAATGTTTTTCATTTTGTGCCAGTTTTATAAATGAAGCATCTCTCTGAAAAACTGGGATGTGTTTTATGTACACCTTGTACAAACAATGCAAGTGCTCTGATAGGGCATGCACTGTGCATTTATTATTTTTTCCTTACTTTCTCAAGGAAAATAGATACTGTTCTCTTCCGTTGCAGATGGTGTGCCTTTACAATATTTAAACTGTACTTAAACTTCCTCATTCAAGACTTAAGAAATGTTATTCGTTTTATCTGTCAAGAAAACTGGTGTAACACATAATTCGATGTTACTTTACTGTGTGAAGGAGCATAAGCAATCAGGTTGCTAGGAAAATCAGTTGAGATGATGCAAATGGATTCTGAAACAAGGAGGGTGAAGGGCCACCATAATACCAGACTTGAGGGGAAACAAAAGTATCTGATACATGACTTACTTGTAGGGATCAGGGGTAGGCAGAACACACAAGAGCAGTCATATGTTGACTACATGGAGAAAGTAGGTGTTTCAGAATTAGAAACAGTTTAGTATTTAGGAAAGCAAGGGTATATAAACTGTAACCAAAAAATACAATCGTCAACCATACAAAAAACATCTGCAAAAGAAGAAGTACAGAATAATTACAGGCAGTATCATCACAACTTACAAGGGTCTCAAATAAAATAAGGCATTTCAACCTCTTAATGTTAAAATAATGGCACATTTTGAAAACCTGTTTGCAGTGTGGACGCTAGTATCAACGTGATTGCAAAAAACTAGATTTAGGCATAAACACACAACATTTTTCCTTGTCTCCCTTTGAAAAAAAAGAGAGAAATCTATACAGCAAAAAGTCAAGTCTCCGCAGAATTTTCAAGCCTTCTTCTATGGATCAGAGTCAAAAGTTACTTCCACCCCCATCGTTGTTAAACTGGTGTCTCCTCACTGAAACTGCCAGAGGTGTTATCAATCACTGCCAATGGTAGTGAAAATGGTAGTGCAGTTTTGGCAATACAGACATTAAATAGCATCTTGTCAAATCCCAAAATATTTTATAAGTATTCATTATATTTCAACAATGTGAGAGATTACATTTCAATAAAGCATAAAGTTACCCTTTAGCTGGAGATCAGGTTCTTTTATGTAGGCATGTTTGTTTTGATTTCTTTGACTCGAGTTCAAAAACAGTTTCCTTTTATCATGTAGATGTTTGGGGGAAGGCCAAAGCAAACTGTTATACCAGCTTCATTCCATCTTCACATCTCTCTGTAGCTCTGTTACTTCTTGGACCAACATTACAGGCTCAGTCAGAAATACCACAAGTTTACTGGATCTTTCCCCATTCTTCCCTCAACTTTATCAGTGCAGTTGAAAGATGTTATTCTTTAAAAAAAAAACAAACAAACAAAAACCAAAAACAAACCCCAAGGTAACACTATACTATATTGTGCTGCCTATAGACCGGTCATGCAGATTTTATACGTTTAGGGATACAAAGATTGCTTGACACAGAGTGGCAATTGAGACCATCTCTGAGACTGATCAACTGTTCTAGAAAGAATACATCACCCCCTTGTTTGTTGGTAATTAATATTTGCATCACTGTCCTTATTTTAGGGTATGATCCTCAGTTCAATGCAATTTACTGGTAATTACTCTTTCAGTGCCCCCTCCCATAGATAAATAAAGCCATACCTTCATGAATTACTGGATGCAGTCCGAACCTAAGAAATAATTTCTATGTACTAACTCTCAAACACGTTAGAGATCTTGAAGAATTCTGGTAAAGCACTTCTCATAACTGTGTTACTAAAGCAATAAAAATCCACAGAGTATAGCACTTGACAGCCATAGAGCACTGTGCAAGTAAACTAAAATCCACTAACGTTTTTATTACTTCTGCTTCAAAAAAGAAGAAATAAAAGATGCCACTTGTAAAATTCTGGTATAAAGTAGTCATAAGTTTCCTCATTTTCTTGGCATAGTTTACATAACTGCTGTTATACCTAGACACTTGATGAGGCAATATTTAAATAAAAGGACAACAAACTGAACCGAGAGAAACAATTTGCTTTTAAGAACTTTTTAAATTATTGTACACTGATAGTATGTATGAAATCTGTCAGAAACATAACAACGGTTTCCATTTGAAAACTCCCGAGTATAAAAGAATCTGTCCTTTACGCATGATAAAATCTAGTGACACAGCAAAATATTGCTGCTGCAGTGTCCTCAAGGTATGCCCTTCGGAGAGTCCTGCGCTGCTTGCTCAGAAGTGCTGCAATAATCCATTAAGTAAAAATCATTTACATGCACAAAAACAGCTCAACTGCTGAATCAGGAAGTAAGTATAGAATATTACATCTTATAGCTTTTTACCTTGATAATGCTATTATTTTCTTTCAAATTTCCTCTGTAAATATGTTTCACTTATGCCTTAATAGAGACAGTTATTTGGATAGACAAATTATTAAATGCTAAGTAGCGTTATTCCATAGTAGTTTGTTGGGGATTGTTTTCTTTTGAACTATATATAGACTTTTCACCTTGCTATAAAGCTTCAGACAGTAAAAGTATTATCATCATTTCACAGCTGAAGAAATAACTACAGTGGGAAATTGCTTCCACAAGGACTCCAAGCGCAGCTGGTTAAGCCTTGTTCTGATTTCCTGTATCTTTAATCGTATTCCATGCCACTTCTAGAGATCTGATCATATAATTGTCACATACACATCCATGTGCATTACCATAGGTAGCTGATACAGAAGACCATTTTTTACTTTTCTTAATTTTTAGGTATCCTGCCTCTCTTTCTTTAAAGATTTCAGCTGTTCTGAGTCAGACACAAACCAGCAAACTTAGAAATGGTATCTAAGATTATATTTCTTCTAACACCTCTAAAATATAACTGAAGTAGTGAAAAGCAGTATTATTTTTTACACTGAGTGGCCTAATGGGAAAGTATTAGAAATGCATAGCAGCACATACCTGAGGTCCGAGACATTGATATGCTGGGTTAGTATATTGATGCACTGCAAGTGGGTAGGGCTACTTCAGTTTTTGACGCTAATAATGAGGCTGGAAGTCTCAAAGTACAGGAGAAGGAACCTCCAAAGTTCTACTAAGTTTGGCTGAGTAAAAGAGAAACCTTCCACAACCAGGGGTGCAAGAGAAGGGAGTGTAGTGATACGACGGGGGGGTAACAGTTTTAAATTGAAAGAGGGGAGATTTAGATTAGATACTAGAAAGAAATTCTTTACTGTGAGGGTGGTGAGACACTGGAACAGGTCACCCAGAGAAGTTGTGGATGCCCCATCCCTGGAGGTGTTCAAGGCCAGTCTGGATGGGGCTTTGAGCAACCTGGTCTAGTGGGAGGTGTCCCTGCCCAGAGCAGGGGGGTTGGAACTCAATGATCTTTAAGGTCTGGTCCCTTCCAACTCTAACCATGCTATGATTCTAAAAGCTTGTCATGGGTTCAGACCAAAGGTCAACCTTGTTCAATAGTGCTTTTTTCCTGCTGCTAGATTGAGGAAAAGAACAGTGAGAAAAAGAATATGAGAAGGGCAAGACCAGTAATCTCCAGAACTTCTCCTCTCAGTTTGCAGTTCAGGAGGTGTGTGCTTGAGAAGCATTTCAGCAAACCCAGTGGAGTTTGCTTCCACAAACATACATTTCAACCCCCATGAAACTTCAGTAACACACAATATCCTGCAGTAAGAAGTTTCATAACTCACCTGATTTGTGAAGAAATGCTTCTTTCTACACCTACAGCAGCAGTTTCACATGATGCCTGCTGGTTATCGCATTTAGAACAGAAACAGATTTGCAAAGATAACAGGCAAGGGGTTTCAGACACATTTGCGAGAAGTAGGAGCGCTGCTTTGAACATAGGGCTGAGTATTTTAACTTTCATTAAAGTAGGTCAAAATCTTCTTGCTTATTCCCAGAAAGGGACTTGGTGTTCTGACTATCAATAGCATAGAGTGCAATGCTGACTCGGGTACTTTTTCAAGCATCGCTCATCGAGGCTTTTCCAATGAGAAGTGTTATTGCTGCCTACCCAGTTTGTCTGTTTGAACCATGTGCAGTTTGTGAAGAACAGCAGCAACTCCAGACAAGTCGTGAGCCCCTCCCTAAAGGCACCTACTTTCAACTACAACAGTTCTCACCAACCTCCCTGGTCTTTACAGGATGCCACACATAGCTTGGATATCTGAAGTAGGCAACTTTCAAATCAAATCAGCAAACCTAAAAAATGCTGAGTGCATAACTTAATTCTGTTATGAGTTCTTCAAACCAACACAGCTTTTTAAGTTCTTATTTCACCTCATTTGGCCGATAGCAAACTCTGAAGAGGCCATAATACAGACGAGCCAGTCTTGACTTAGGCTCCAGCTACAAGATCAATAATCAATATACTTACAGTATTTCATAATTTAATTAAAATATCATGGACATCGCTGTGTTCCCAAAACATGAGGTTAGTATGCTCTTTCCTTATTTTGAAACACAGTAAAAAACATGAAAATGAGAACTAGTAGAAAATAAATTGGCCAGAAAAAATATCTGAAAGGAGATTAATAGTTTCCCAATTACATGATTTAGCTGGCAGCTAGCCATGCTTATGCTCAATTGATACAAAAAACACTGATAGTATTTTGTTGATATCATGTTGGAGGTGCAGATATCTCATTAAAAATTCTGTAACTCTAATAAACACATTTTCCACTATCACTTCTGAATTGACTAATGATGAGTTCAGTGAATGACATCCCAGTTTATCATGCAGTCCTTAATTTTCTTCCCCTTTACTTTCAATCAGTTAAAGGCTTTTGGAGAACTGTTGCCGTATCATTTGAAAAAAATAAGCCACAAACAAAACTGAGGAGGATTATACTTAAGCTCCACAGAAACTGAGTTCTGAAAACATCCCATCCAGCATACACTAAATGCGTCTATCAATTTTTCTGCCATTTAAAAATATATGATCATCTTAACCATTAATGGAACATCTTCACTAACTTCTGAAACCTTAAGTGTAGACGTATTTTTGTCTTAGTAGCAACTGTGCTGATTCTCTATTTGCTGATAATATCATATGATCAATACAATTCTGAAATAAACCTAGAATGAGACAGCTGTTGCTTACTGTTACCTTCTGCACAGATCAGACAAAAAAACCTTTCAGCAAATAAAGCTGAATCCGTGTCTCTGATTTGATCTAAATATTAAAAAACATTTGATAATACTTTATTATTTGTGGACAACATATTTAAAAACAAAATTTGCATCAGAGGCCACGATTGATGATGGAACACTAAACCTACCCTTCCAAGTACATGCTTCAAGGTACTGGTACCTCACTTCAGGTGTCAATGACAAAACATCGACAATAACGTCAACATTTCTCATTTCTTGATTTATCAGCAGATGTATACTGCTTTTTTTCTTTTTTTTAAGTTAACTCCCTTCAAACTTATACTTTTATACCAAGTAAGTTTTTATTGTCTCAGCCCACAATCATTTAATGCTACTAGAAGGACCTAATGTAATTAAAATGTAATTCATAAAAAAAGAGAAATGTGTCATTTAAAGAAAACACCAAAAACTTTATGAGCATGTCAACAGGGACAACACTGTTGGTCTGTTTTGCATAGTTAGGCAAAATAGGCAGGCATTACTGCCAATCTACAACACAGATTATACTAGTAATGTCAAGGATACGATGATAGCTTGCACTTGCTTTTATTTATAATTTCAGCTTTCCCTCCCTCCTCCTGCTCTGTCCTTCACAGTTAAGGAATGTTTGCATAGAATTACTTCTCCAGAAGTCTCCATTTTTCAATACATTTAGTTATTCTATGAAGTTCTAGCAGTTTTTTCCAGCTACATAGTCTTAGATCAATTTAACCTTTCATACAATAAAGGAGCACTGCAAAAATTAAATATGAATTTATGGATTTTCTACAAATGATAAAACCTCTGCTTCTGCTATTTTATAAAGTGTTTACTTGAAAGACAATTTAAGGTTTATAAAAGCAGTGGCATCCATAAACCTGGCAACTTAAATCAGGATCTGTCCCACACTAGTTACATTTGAAAACTTCTAAAAAGACACAGAAAAACCCCTGTCATACTGCAGGAGGAAAGGGGAAGTATCCAGCAGCCTTTTAAATTAACTGCTACTAATGAATCAACCTCCTATTATGCAGGAAGTAAGCATAGTTCAATTATAACACCAAATTAAACACAATTTTCAACAGAAAACATAACTCTATGCTCCTATAAAGAAACACTGATAAACTTTTAATTTCTGTACTTCACGGCACTTCTGACTTACAGAACTGGTATAAACAGGAGATGAATTCCAGGAACCAGAGTGCTACCTTTGATAAAACAACAAGCTCTGCAATACTCAGGCATGAAGGAAAAACAGAAGAACGGGTACAAAGTACATCCAGACCAAAAAACTGAGCAACAAAAAAAAAAAAAAAAGGAAAAGGAATAGAAATAGAAATAAACTCCAGAAACAATTTGGAGCTCACAGTAACCTCCAATACTAAGGAGATAAGTGGCAGGAATACCATAACTATGTGTTCAAACAAGTATTTTAAATAAAACACCTTATTTTTGGACACAAATTGTTTGATTACATTTTGAAGTGATCTATACTGTGTATGTATACTCACATATACTTTAGAGACGTTTTGAAGGAAGTATAAAGTTATTAAAAATAGGAACTCCAAAATATAATTGTGTTCCCTTAATTGAACCCAATCAGCACAGACATCACAATTATTAGTACAAACTTTCCCTATTAAATCAAGCATTCATAACTGATTTGTATAGAATGAGGTTAAAGAAAGTACTTTTTTTCCTATGAACTCCATCTTCGTTCTTGAAATCTTCTGTCAAATTTTATCAACACAAAAGGATAAACCTGCCAGCACATCATTTAAAAGAGATCTTTTAAAAAATGCACATAATATAAGGCTTTGATCTGGAAAATTCCAACATCTTTTCCTAGGCAAATATGTTTTCCAACTAAACTGTTACATCACGTCAGGCAGGCACAAGTCCATCATGCCTCTGTAGCACTTTGTGACTCGGGGAAGACCAAAGCTTGTATCTGACAAGCTGTTGGCACAACCCGTGGAGCTGACATGGAAACCCCATTGGTATTTCCATTGTAAAAGGAAGAATCCACAGCTTAGGGGCAGAAGTGCTTTCCATGTGGAACACAGAAGTAGAGATTGAAATACGCGCCTGTAGCATGGATTTCCCCCAGTTAATGAGGCACATACAGGACGAGAGATGGAAGGATCTCCCATATTTGACATGCAGGCCTCCAGACTTGATGCCTTTTGGAAACATAAGCTGATGTCAGTAGAGTTGCTTGTTCTGAAATACTGCTTAAAGTTTTCCCAGGTAAATCACGTCAATACTGCTGTTTGCAAAAAGCTTCATATCATCTTCATCTAAGAGGACTATAATTGATCATTCAGTAAACAGTTAAATATTTTTCATCTATGTAAAAAACTATGCTTTTAGGAACATACTTGCATTGTTTCCATTCATAAAGGACTAAGGCAATAAAAATCAGAGCTAATGATATCTAGTTGACCATTAAAATAAATGAAAAAAATAATTAACACTTAATGATAATTGATTTCCAGTAGAAATATACTTGCATATCACTAAACAAAATTATTATATCCCGAAAAATATTTCAAGAAACATTAGAAAACAAGGAATGGAATAGAAGTTACTTTAAATCCTCATTAGAAAACTAAATCAGAAAAACGAGGAAAAGGAGACTTAGAGTTGGGGAGGGGGAGGCGCGGGGGTGGTAAAAGGCATCTAAAGCCCTCATTTGACTGCAACACCACACCTTTCTTTATCACCAGATGTACTACTGCCATTACCTTGGTATACCAAGGTCTTTAAGGAGTTGCTCTAAAGTCAATTTCACCAACTATTCTAGGATGAAACCATGCATTTGTTAATTGCTGTAATCACAAGGACCCTATAAAACAATCACTGATTTATGGCTAGCACAGATAAAAGGAGCAACTGCCTAAAAAGAATAAACCAAAAACTCATTGGATATTTTCAGCTCTGGAATGAACTCCCTTTTACTTTCAAGCATCAACATTTTGGACAAAGGGCAAAACTCATCTTATCTTCTGACATTTTGCAAAGTTTCAGACTGACACTCAAAAATTAAACAGGAAAGGATTTTGTAAACTTCAAGATTATACTAACAAGCATTTCAAAACTCCAGTGAAGGATTAGGACCCAAGAAAAGTTTAAACTCAGCTAATGTCCATTTCAAAACCACCACAATTTAATTTTAAGATACAGCTTAAGATAAGGGGAAAATGAAGAAAGCACGGGTCTGGAGGTATGATATGCTGGTTTTATGAACACTTTATCAGGGCAAGCTTTTTATGAGTCAAGAGGGCAGGAGGCAGGAACAAGAATAGGCCAATGATGGGGGCCTCACCTTGGAGAAAGGAAACAGTCCAGAGTTTTAGGTCTCTGTCCACAAAATTACACACACAAAAGTACTAGAAAAGTGCTTGAATGGAGCACCAAGCTTGACTTTCCCTTCCTGAGTTAGAGCACTAATTACTGAGCTCAGTTATCCCTTTTTTCTCTGGTACAATGAATTGATCTTGCTTTACCTGGAACACAGAAGCAAACCACACAGAAAGGGTAATGAACCTCCCTTCCAAAAACTGACCATCTTTGGATTGATGATCCAGAACACAAAGGTTTCCCATTCCTGGAAAGTCACTTAGGAGCCAGTTAAATGCAGTGCTGCTTCACAGAAACAAGTTTAAGACTCCCTGGTCTAGGGAGGGAACATGATATGAGTCTGGTGACAGAAGAAATGACCAGGCCAAGAAATGATCAGGTGGCACTTTTTGTTTCTGTACATAATATCTGAGCACTTTTCAGACAGATTTTCAAAGGAAAACAGGCTTGTGTAATTGTGTTTGTCCATCTACCTGCTGGGCCCTCCTTAATTAAATGTTTAACTTACTAGCCAATTTCAAGCAAAAGCCGCCAGTAGTCTCAAGGAGAATTAAGATCCTGCAAGTTTTATTAAGGTAGAGGAGGGGGAAAAA